>OZ022581.1:2975628-3068128 GCA_963669155.1 Arbacia lixula | reverse complement strand
TCAATGTATGTTTGTGTTCGTGTGTTTCTAAATGCGTGCTTGGTTATCAAGAGGCGGAAAGCTATATTACATAACATAGCATAGTTTAAGAAACAGAAAATGGGACACTAATTGAGAAAGAGATCGTTGATGTAAGTGTCCCTTTAACCCTATACAGCAGACATGTATTGTTTAATCATGTTTTGGATTTAGCCTGAGTTGGAAGGCAATTGAGCACGAAAGTGATAAAATGATAGTGAATGTGACTAAAAAAGAAGGAAAATGGCAAATAAGGATGACCGTTCATGAACGTGTACGAAAATGAAATGAAGATGGTATGCTGTGTGTTTTTTGTTGAAAGAGGGCGTCGTTTTTTTGCTCAGATTTTTTCTGTTTGCTTTGTTGCTCCTCTTATTGCGATATGTTAATTTATGGGCTTCAAAGAAGAAAAGCACGTGTCATGTCAGTTAACAAACAGTACTTTCCTCTAAAATACGAATAAAACCAAGGATGTTTAAGCACATGGAGTGCCAGCAACAGCAACCGTTTCTGCAAATTCGTTGTACTCTCCTTCTAGTCACAAAAGAACGCTTTACAAAGAGTTTCTCTTTGATCTCCCATGTTCGAAGCCGCCGATTCTCTGGATGATTTTTGCCTGGATTTGACATATAAACGAAATCGGATGCGCAGAAGAATTTGGGGAAATATCCTCACCCCATATGCTTGCGCAGTTGTGACATGTAATACCTACGATGCATCTATAAAGATTCAATCGAAGAATATTGTTACAATATGGCAAAAAGGCTCTAAACGTGATATCACGTTGCAGTACAAAAGTCTCATTTTCGCTATGTTCCGCATGATATTCCATTAAAAAATTGCATGAAACGTTACTTTCAGATATTTTCAAGTGACATGAAAAACGTGCCCACCTGCGCCCAAGCTAATATTTTCATCTAAAAAAGGATCAAACTTCGTGTTCGCTTGTTCTCATCAACTACATAATAAGCACTAAGTGACAACATTAAAATTTCAGCAGCGAAAGCTGAAATGTATGCATTATAGGAATGTTTATGACCTATTATAAAATCCAGGTGAGTGTGACGCAATCGCGTATGCATCATATTGTTGCGAGCAGCTGCTAGTACGAGGCGGCTTCGAAGCTGTTAGAAAGAATTTACGCGAGCTGTATCTCCAGCTCGCCTAGTACCTCCTTGATACAACCATGCCCCGAATTTCAATTTAATTCATCAGTCCAATACTCCGTTTGTATCAGTACGTGTATGTTTATTTGTTTTTCTCTCTTTTTTTCTCTTCATCTCTCCCCCCCCCCCCCCTTCCTCCCACTCTCTCCCTCTCCCCCTCTCTCTCTCTCTCTCTCTCTCTCTCTCTCGTCCTATCTCTTTTTCAATTTGCTTTGTCTTCCTCTACTAGCCGCCCCCCCCCCCTCTCTCTCTCTCTTTCTCTCTTTCTTTCTGTTTCTCTCCCCTCCCCCATTTTTTTCTCTCTCTCTCTTTCTCTCTTTCTTTTTTTTTCTCTCTCTTTCTCTGTATCAATCTTTTCCTCTCCCCCACCCTCTCTCTCTCCCTCTTCTCTCTCTCTCTCTCTCTCTGTCTCTTTCATATATATATTCATATGATTTGTCATGGATAAATGGTGAATGCATCTGACATTTAAATTCATGTAACCCGGAATAATTAAGAGACTAAACCAGATGTCACAAACACTATCTCATTCTCATCCTGGCACACCCCCGCCAGCCCGCCTCTCAATGGGTGAGAAATACCGGCAAGCCTACGCTGTCATCTATTATTGACGTCAGACAAACTACGTGACATTATAATCAGATTCTTTTTTTTTCTCTCTAGCTCTCCACCTTGTCCATACTTGCATAACTGTCTAGCATGACCTCCCCAAAAGTCAAGTACCATGTGTACGGTCCCGCCAAATGTCATACATACATGAAATTGAAAATGACTCCCTCGATCGTCTCTCCGTTTTATCGTCTTCATTATTATCAGGCTGTGTCCACCCACTGTCGGATGAAGCCCTCCAAAGCAAACTCCATTTCTTGCTGTATCTAGTCATTCTAGGCCATGTTGCTGTATTAGTGTATGCACTTATTTTATCTGTCCATCTCCTTTTTTGTCTACCTCTTCCTCTCTTGCCATTTCTATAGACTCTCCGCCTTTCGTCTCTAGTCTGTCGCCTCTCCGTTTCACAGAAGACTAATTTTGCGAATCCTACAAATCATTTTAATGGACGGGTCCCACTTTTTGCCGACACTGAATTAAATGCTCAATTCGCACACCGTACAGTTTTGCATACTGTTTGTCTTCACTCGAACAAACATTTGTTTCCTAGCATTCGATGCCACCAAGAATATAAAACAGAACCACGTGATGGCGGTATAAACAGTGATAAATAAATATCCTAAACCTGTAGTAGAAAATGATCATGGAGTTTTAGATTCAACATGATATAGCTCTATGATCATTTTCTACATATCCATCTATATGAAGAGTTTTGCCAACTCGGTTTCAATAGGTAACAACATACCTCGTACTTGTTATCTGCTTGCCCAATACAGCAACACGACGCTATTGAAACGGAGTTGGCTTAAATTTGTGTATAAGTGGCTCTACTGGCACGTTAGGATGGAATGATGGTCATGATGGTAGGTTAAATTGAATACAAGTCGACAGATCAAAGGAACAAATGAGGAAATCATTGAGCAGAATCAGACGAGCATGCTAAGGAGGTTATTCATTTTTAGATTTCCTAATTAGCGCTGAATCCTTATGAGGAACCTTCATGGGCTTTTCATTGTTCGTGTGTAACATGACAATACCCTCATCACCACTATCCTGTCTATCTTATTCACCGGTCAATATAAATCGGTTTGTAATTAAATATTTCTTAACACATGTGATTTTTGTTATCTTACGTTCGATTTGCACACACTTTCTTTCTTTCAAGGTTTGTCTAACAGAGAAATCCTGAAAAATGGGCTTGGAATAAAGTTTTTTTTTTACATATTTTTCAAATTCCTTTAAAAAGTAACATGTTGGATAACGAAGCTTTTCGATTTGCAGCTCATCAGGTTATCACACAGATATGAGCAAATGACAAGAAGAATCAACTATTTATACTGAAAGCTAAGGTTGACCTCTGTTGTTAAAGGTTAAAGGTTGACCTCTATTGTTAGAACAGACGCAATGCCAGGACAAATTCCTTTTGTTTTACCCCCACCCTTTTTCTTTCTCCTTTTCCATTTCCTTTCTTGACGTAATACATTTGTATAATCATCTTTCAACCTCCCTCCTCGCTCTCTCGCTCTCTCTCTCTCTCTCTCTCTCTCTCTCTCTCTCTCTCTCTCTCTCTCTCTCCGTATTAATCTAATTTATCTTATTCCCCCTACCACTCTCACATCTCCTCTTTCACTTCCGTCTCTTTACATTCCTCCGCATGGTTTCTGTCCTATTATTTGTTATAGATAACAAAAGGTGTACAGCATTGATATGAAATCAGTTGACACCGTTTTGTAGAAAGTATTGATCGCTTGATGTAATTAGCAGATATATATTTGTGCGTCATTGCGTTGGATCTGCAAAAGAATGGTTTTACGTTTCAAGAAAACGAGTCTTGAGTTTAGACCTGTGTATAAGTATGATGATCTTACGTTCCATGACAAAGAGCTGTCATTTAATATTAAAGACAAGTGTGGGCTTATTTAACGTGCATCGCGGCGGATCAGCCTCCCTCGCACGTCCGTCCAGCGTCGAACCCAATACGGCGGCTGCACGGCAGCGCATACGTCATGATGGATAAAGTCGCAATCTTTGTCAACATAACCATTGACGCCTGGCCTGGTTATTATCTCGGTAGGATGCGCAAAAACAACTTGTTGATCAATTATTTCGAGTATGACTGCTCTCAGTGGTGACGCAGCCTGGGAATGTGACGACAGAGTTATTAACCCCTTCTGTGACAGACAAACTGTTCTTTGGGCTTTAGGTATTGATGATGAAATAATTCACGAATGGCATGTTAAGGCTAAGGCCTTCATTAATGATTTGCTGATGATTTTGACGCATGTCAGCACGTACATCGCTCGTGAGGAGGACGAGGGATGGGGAATAGTGCTCGGGCGTCATCGTTATCGTTATCGTCATCGTCATCTCAGTGAAAGAGGGCTTGAAGAGAACGTGGAATTCTCACTTTAATCCATTGTTTTGTCAACGCCCGATGTAATTTGCCTCAAATTAGATCATCAAAAGAAAAAATACGTCCTCGTCTTTTCTCCATAATAAGATACTGTAAGATTAAAGGGTGTAAGTTATTTTTTTTTCCGCCAGAAGGAAAAAAAAAACCCTTTCATGTTAAATTTACCTCTGTTTGTGTCATGTATGTAATTGTTCACCAGTAATGCTCATAAATCCCGTATTTATTTATTTATTTATGTATTTATTTATTTATTTATTCATTTATTTATCTATTTATTTATTTATTTATTTATTTATTTATTTATTTATTTATTTATTTATTTATTTATTTAGTGTCTAGCCCCATCAGTGAGCTGGCACTGTTCTCCCTGGAGGCCATGTGTACAAACAACACAACAATACAGAGTAACATGAACATGAACATAGAATCGACAAACAAACGCTGAAAAAGCAAACTGCAACCCCCCCCCCCCCCCCCCTCCGCCCCTATCTGAGGTCTGCCAAAATTTCTGAACCCCCCTCGCTGGCTTTTCACGGGCGTTTCGCAGGCTTTTCCTGCCTTGAAGACCCCCTAAATCCGGAACACTGCTCAATGTACCCCCTATCACAGGTGAGCTCTCATTCCAACCCCTAATCTCAGAACAGATCGATCGATCGATCGATCGATCGAGAGAGAGAGAGAGAGAGAGAGAGAGAGAGAGAGAGAACACACCCCCTTTTTAAAGAAATCTCTGGGTGAAAAGTCAAATACACCTCAGGGCCCTCATTGACAGCAGTTTGATAACTGAAGAGGCTACCCTGTTTAAATAAAACTGGAAATAAATGAATAAATACAACCCCTTTTTTTACAATTCACGGGCCGGACTTGTCCCGCGAAAAAGTACCCCTTTACCGGACAATTTGGGAAAACGCGTGCGGTCCCTCCGACAACGGAGGGGGGAGGGGGGGGGGGGAAGGGGGAGGGACTGCAACACAGAGTAGAGTACAATATCGTATGGCTCAGGAAAGGTTGATATACTAAATATGCAGAGACGCTGATTAATGGAAGCTATAAAGAAAAGGCTGACAAATAAAAAAAGAAAAGAAAGTAAAATGATTGTGGTCACGATTACTTTAAGCCTTATTGGATAGCTTCAGTTGTTCCACAGAGTCACGCACATAAAAATATGTTTTTCAACACGTATGCAATAGTGAATGTCGTCCAAACAGTGTATTATGAGTATGTATGGAAAAGGTTTTTTTACCCATAAATCCCATATTGTAACAGTTAAAGACAGCCAGTCCCTTTTTCAGATCACCACAAAACCATCGAAACATTGGCAAAACATATAAAGAAGTGTTAGCAAGCTCTATATTCACAATTTGAAACTGATACGTAGTGTAAAATTCAAATAATGCACGTAAACAACGTCTGATTAATAGTCTTTTCCTCAGGCTCTTAGCAGTTTGTGTTGAAATATCTGCTTTATTGATTAATCTGTTTATTAAATTATAAAACGCATTATGAAAAAAAAATGTTCTATGGAAGGAATCATCTCCAAAGTTTGGTAGTTACTCATATAATTAGGATTTCACACTCGCATAGTAACCACATAGATACTGTAACAAAGACTAATACTTTTTTTCGTGGTACGAAAAAAGTCGGTTTGAAATTTAACGGCTGAAATTTTTTACATATACAGAAAGCTTCAACATGCTATATTCTTAGAAATGGTCTTGAATCACTTTTTCTTCAATTTACGATCGTGATAGATGATTTCAAATTTTAAGCTTGCAAAAGGGACGGACAATCTTTAAACTCTATTTTGATTTGCAAGAAGAAATATTTCAGCCTTGGCAAAAAGTGGCATCATATTCTATACATTAGCACGATGAAGTTCAATTCGAAAGATTATTTGAAGAGCATTGATTGACTAAATTTCACGGAAACGTGCGCCCAATATATTCTACATCCTTCAGAAATGTCACCTAGCTTCGATTTGTTATCACCTTACATCCGAGAGTTTGCTACTTTCCCCCAACAATCGCGGTTGGCTGAGGTGGCGCTATAGCAATTACTGCACAGGCCTTCGATTGAGCCAAGGGTTCATTTCCATCAACCAGACTGGTATTTCATAGAAATGGTTTGTCGAAATTGGAAATCCTGAGACTATGGCAAAATTCATATAAAAAATGGACCTTGCCATGATTGTACACACCGATTTAATATAAATTCAAACGACAACCTCCTATAATAGGATTACGAATTGTGATCTTTCATATTGGTTGAATATACGGGAAGCACTCGTTATTCCGAAGGTTCATTATTCCGAAGGTTCGAATATTCCGAAGATTCGTTTAAGATTCACTATTCCAAAGGTTCGTTGGTCCGAGAAAGAAAAAAAAAGGTTCGTTAGTCCGAAAGATCGTTATTCCGAAGGTTCGGAAGGTTTTCGGATTAACGAGCCTTCGGAAAAACGAATCTTATTTCGTTTTCGGATTAACGAACCTCCGGAATAACGAATAACGCCACAAATTTAATGCTCGGATTAACGAACCCTTTTTCGTTTTCGGAGTAGTTAACGAGCATCGAGGTATCGGCAATTTACGTGTTTCGGAATTACGAACCTTCGGAATATCGAACTGTAGCCGAATATATACTTGGGCCAGGATGAGTATGT
Source organism: Arbacia lixula (assembly GCA_963669155.1). Classification (NCBI taxonomy): domain Eukaryota; kingdom Metazoa; phylum Echinodermata; class Echinoidea; order Arbacioida; family Arbaciidae; genus Arbacia; species Arbacia lixula. The sequence continues at coordinate 3,061,263 of OZ022581.1, read as the reverse complement.
GCACAGCGCTTATTTTGGGCCGTCTGCTATCTGAATCACATGAGTTAATTGCTGTATTTTATTTTAGCATGCTTCTGTGATGTTTCGGGGCTTGGCACTGTATTCTTTTTTAATTAATGCGTTCCAAAGTTAGAGTCCGGGAAAGAAAGCTGTTTTCTATAGTGATAGATTCCATTCGACGTCACATTGATGTTCTTGCAACCTAGAGGAAGCAACACACACTCTCAATCGCGTACACACAAAAATAAAACTTGGCGTTAAAAAAACACTGTTAACACTATGGACAAAATACAAGACCGTTACAACTCGGAACAAGCTGAGCAGGTTTCGTGATGTTTTATCTATTGATTCTCTCAATCATGTGTATGCTCAATTAGATGGTAACTCTTTTCGGACCAATCACAGAACCCTGCAAATATCAGGTAATCAATTCGGAACACGATATGCCGTCGTGCATCACACATGTTAATCCACACGGTCTCTTCTGCAAGAACCTCTGTGTCGGACCTCTGTAGTGGATTGACACGTGTGATGTATCATGGGTATTGTTGTGTTCCGAACGAAGTGTTAGATGCACACGTAAATGTTGGTCCTGAATTGTCAAAAGGGAAAATCTAATTCGATTCAATTTAATTCAATTCCAATTATTCAAAGGAATGATACAAGTATATTAATCATGAAATGTCACAAATCCTACTGCCATTATTTAAATACATTTTTTTCGATTTAATGGAGTTGGTATTTCGGCTTGATGATTGAAGTAGTAATATTTTTGTTATTATGTTTCGAAAAGTCCGATGCTTTTTAACACCCAAGTACATTGTATACGTGTATGTGTACTTGTATGTACGCAGGCTATGTTCTAATTCCTTTCATTTTGTCTATTTGTATTTCCCGATATCAATATACAACGATCAATACAAAATTCATACACAATAGGGTTGATAGTCAGCTGTAATCAAAATTACCACTGTTCTTCCATCTCTCTCTTTCTCTCTCTTCATTCCCCCCCCCCTCTCTCTCTCTCTCTCTCTCTCTCTCTCTCTCTCTCTCCATTTTACCTAGCCCCACCGTAGTACCCGAGCCCTATGTCTTAGGTCTGTAGAGGTTTGGCTACATTATCAGTTCATTGAGCATATCTTGATATCTAACATGGTGAAATCAAGTTGGAATTACACTTGAAGCCACCCGAGGTTATAGATCCAATAAAAAAAAATGTGGTTTCATTTCGATAGGGTTAAGTCCTTCTGTTCTGTTTAAGACTTGCGTATTGTTGGTAATTCTACAGCGGTGCATATCCAAGATTCTATAAAAAGTTTTAGTACTTCCCCACCAATTTACAGTGTATTTTTTATTATTAGCATGATGTCATCGTACCGCACTGTAATGTCAGGTCACGAGAAAATCGTGATTGGTGGTGCGGTGAATCCTGTTCGCTGGAGAAAGGCAGGATTGTACACTTCAGACTCGCTTACTGCTTCGCAAATTGTAGTAGGCTCGCATGACTGTATGTGTACGTACGGATGCTTTGACGAATTTCACCATCAAGGTACATGTTGATAATATCGTAATCAATTATAGGCTGACCATAGGACAATAAATGTAATAATCATTTTCTATTTCGAGGCAAATACGTTGCTGTGGTATTAGCCAACAGTAATAGGGAAATGGGATTGCTGTGAGTCGCAACAGACTAGAGTGAGAACTGTCAACACTGCCATGGGGGCGGGGGAGGGGGGGGGGAGGGGCGGGGGCAGGAAACATGGCTTCAAAATAATGTCTATTTATGCTGAATGGATTTTTATATGAATTACCCTATGAAGGCCTTTTAAGAAAAAGAAATTATGTTTTTATATCAACAGTTACAATAATGTTTGCACTGCCAAACTCATGCCGAGCCTCAGGCCTCACCCCCCCCCCCCCCGGACGTTTTCCTCCCAATCCGAGAAAGCCTAGGCTAATAGGGATATGAAGTCCGTGAGTTAAAGCGAAAGTCCACCCTGATAGACTATATACTCGGTTTTAATCATAGCAGAAAAATGAAAGCAACATATTAATTAGTGTATTGACGAAAATCCGTCAAAGGAAGAGAAATATTTTCAAGAGAGATATAATGCGAGTATATGTGTATCAAACTCTATATCCCTTTTTTCTTGGGGGGGGGGGGGTAAACGAAATACTATACAAGTCAACTATAGCGGAGTACCTCGCAAGTGACGTTACAAAATTAAAATGTAAGCCTTCTTAATTCTGAAATCCTCCCTAATTTGTTTCTTTCATGACATGTTTTTTGCTTTTTATATCAAAACCAACTTTCCTTTTTTTTAGGGTAGACTTTCCAAAAATTTAGCATGTGGTTTTACAAGTGGATTTCTTCTTTCAGTGACATACAACGGCAGCGTTCGAACATGAAATTACTTTTTCTTCAAAAAAAAAAAAAAAAAAAAAAAAAAAAAACGATTCAACGAAACAAACGAGTAGAGCATATTACGCACGTCCCACGCGCGCGGAAGGCACATATAGTCTACACTGTATTTTCCGAGTCCATCATCCTGTCATGGTCCTATCCCTTTGCCCTTGCTATCTAGCTGTTGCTACTGTGTTGTACGTACGTGTGTGTGCATTACTGTGTACGAGCAAACCACTGGTAAACGTGGACTTCTATGTGTGTGTATCGAATACGTGAGCTTACGGAAACGCAAAAATGGCGAACAGACAGGAAGAAAATGAGCCGTTATTAAACAGCCAAAGTCAAGACGATTACCACGATGAAGTCGAAACGGTACCAAATGCACCACCCTTACCAAGTATTCAAGATGCAGGTGAGTATCGTTAATTATTAATTGCGTGAATGTTGAAGGACTTTTGTGAGAAGACTATTTGTGAATTTGTTATTATGGATGGTATTTGGAGTTCGGTGAATTATTGTGTGCGTAATTATGAGACCAACTGTTATTGGCGTTCGTGTTGTAGACAGCGAGTGCGTTGTGAATGCAATGTGGACGGGGACGACGTTCATAAGATCTATCTCCACATACCTTGACAATGCAACAGGTGTAACAACAAGGTTGACTGCTAAAAAATAGATACCATTAACCTTTAAATGAGATCTCTAAACAATGAACGTTTACACATTTAAACTAAAGTAAAAGATGGAACTCAAATGGCTTAGACAGAAATAACCGTCTCATTCAGGGCATTCTTTTTCAAAATGACATTTTGGAGGGCCCAAGTAGAGACGGTACATCCACACCGAACGCACAATGGCAGGTTTTTTACAACGTACAAGCAAATACAAGGTTCCCACGCTTGAGTAGAAAGTTACCCGATAAGTGCAAAGTCCATGGGAAAACGGATTTTGAGATAAATATCATAGCTAGGGCCTACATGTACTTCGTCTAAAAAAGTAAAATTTTAACATCTTTCAAGCTATGATGCAACAAATCTACTTCAATCAAAATTAGATCTATATTAAAAATTTATAAATTCTAGGACTAAAATCCCCCCGAATTAATCAAAAGGTGAAAATTAAAGACTTACTTTCCGCCGATCACACCTTTATCGCAGACATTCTTAATCTAGGCCTACTCAAGTCTGACATAAATTTGACCAATCAGATTGTTCGACGGGTCGTTGGCTATGAATATTTAAATCGTCAATGGGTTCAACGAAAAAAAAATAGCACACAGCAAACGAGCGGGGAAAAAATGTGTGTATGCGTGAAATGACTTATTCATATGCATTAGCATTAGCGTTTTCATATTCAAAATGGCGACCCGCATCGATCGTCATACAGTGTACAGGTGTAATGTTCAGTCTCTACATTGTAGATAGGGCGTTCAGAGGAGCCAGATGCAATCTCAGCGGATCCAACGTCCTACAGAGACTGATTTTTTGGTCTACGTATGGCTATGCTACAGTCATACAGCCACACACAAAATGACATAGCAAGCGAGCGGTTAGACCATAAAATCAGTCTCTGTCGGACGTTGGATCCGCTGAGATTGCATCTGGCTCCTCTGAACGCCCCTACGAAGAGACTGAACACTAGCCATGATGCTGTATGGCGAGAATCTCCCACAGTGCAATCACTGAAATGCGTGCGGTACACAGGAATAACCATCGCATTCGGGGCATTCTTCAATCAAAATTACATTTTGAGTATACCCCCGAATAGAGACGGTAAATCCACAAAGAAATGCACTTGGCGATGCTAGCTGTTTGCTTTCCGTATCGATCAGTAAACATGTGTAAACATCTATCGAAAAACATTTTTTGGGACTCGTTGCATGATTATAGCTATTTTGTCTCAAATTTAGCATCTTTCAAGCGATGATGCAACCAAATTCCCCCGGAATATATAAGAAGGCCAAGTGAACATTAAAGGCTTACTTTCCGCTGATCAACGCTGATCGACGCAGACATTATTATTCGGCTCGAGTCAGAAATAAATTTGACCAATCGGATACTTCGACAGGTTGGTGGCTCTGAATATTTAAATTGTCATGTGTTTCGATGAAAATAAAATAGCACACAGCAAACGAGCGGGAAAAAAGGTGTGCGCATGCGTCAAATGATTCATTTACATGTATGCATTATGCACTAGCTTTTTCCTATTCAAAATGGCGACCCGCATCGAACGAGCGACGAAACGGATCTTGGCAGAAGTTTTTATTTGAAACTGAGTTGTGTAAGCGAGATATTGAAGTATAGAACCTATTGGATAATATTTAGATACCAATGTAAGTTAGAGTGTAAATAAAATTGTGGATTTTGGCTTGTTACAAAGGGAAAGGTAAATTTGATTGGCTGTATTCAGTTCATTTTGACTGCAGCGAGCGAGATTTGGTGCCATACAGTGTGCATGTGTAATGTTCAGTCTCTAGGTAGGGGCGTTCAGAGGAGCCAGATGCAATCTCAGCGGATCCAATGTCCTCTACAGAGACTGATTTTTTGGTCTAGCATGCAGGCCCTACATCCAGCCACATGATAATTTAATCAGATTAACATTGCAGATTGGAATGCATTACCTACATGTTTGTACATTAAGCATACAAATGGCTACATATTACCAAAAAGTTGTACTTACCAAAAAGTTGTACTTACCAGGCTAATGTACCTTTCTCACAAAACTGTGCAATAGTTGATAAAATATCAATATGGGGTGAAGTGTTGCCTAAAACGTTGATTGTTATTTGGATCAATGTATAAAAGATCCTTTTCGTGAAGACTGTTGTGATTTTATTAAATGAATCCTTCATTTTCTTCTGTTAAATCTATTCATCTTTTTCCTTACATGCTTTCAATTTTGGTCATATTCTTGTTGAAAGATGCCATGTTAATGCTTATTTTGGCAATTTTGGCATCCTTAAAATTAATATCTGAATATTGTAAAAAGGGGTTAATAAATGCATGTGTTGATATTCACAACAAGTAAAACATCTCAAGAGTAGAGTGAGTTTTCAATATTGAGTTCAGTTTTCAATATATCTGTTTAAATGTTGGCATGCTTAAAATAGCTTTTTGATCTACAGACTGCTCAAATGATAATCAACATTATGATTTTTTGTGAACTTGGCCTTCAATGGAAAGATGTTGAGCACAAAAAAAACCCTTCATCCAGCCACAACTGATTTAATGCTAAGCAAAGTTTGACAAATGCAACATAAATGTTAATGAAGTATGCAAAATACAAGTTTACTATGATTATCAAATAATTTATATTGTTTATTTTTTTATTTATTATGTATGGAGTTTTAGTAACTGCAATAACTGCAGTAGTATGGTTTCATGAATGTTGCCTCTTGATAATATCTGTCTGGTTACTTTGAATCTTCCTGGTACATGTAATTATATTTACACATGATTAATTCATTAAACGCAGCAAAACAGTCTTGGTTGCAAAAAAAAACATGTATTTTAATGAAGTTCTTTAAAAAGTTATTCACAAAGAGAACATGTATAATGTGATTTGCAGATAGTTTGATTGTGTAACTGCTGAGCAGGAAATTTCTATTAGGCAATGTTACATTTTTTCCTCTCTGCATGCTTCCCTTCTGTATGTGGTTATACCCCAAATATTTCATCAACTTAAAATGATCATACTCATTTTGTAAAAAAAAACCTGACAATATCACTTTCTTTTCTTGCCACATTTCCTTTACTTCTCTCTCAATCTCTCCCTCTCTTCTCTTGTACTCAAACATTTTACATTGTTTCCATGTGTCATGGAATATTATGTTGTGCCTTTAAAGGGAGTATACGGTACTGGGAAGACAAAACGGCCTTGAAAAGGTGATCGTGAGCAATCTTCTTGCCAATGGTCTTAAATTCATGTATTGTCTATTTTAGAAACTTGCTTAAAGTTATTTGCCCTAAGATTATCCACATTTGCAGTAATTAGTGATTTAATCAAAAATCCTCAAATTGTTCGGGCCGAACATTTCGAGGATTTGTGATTTAATCACTAATTATTCAAAATGTTGATCATATGAGGGCAAATAACTTTCAGCAAGTTTCTAAATTGGACAATACATGAATTTAAGAGCATTGACAAGAAGATTGCTCACAATCACCTTTTGAAGGCCCTTTTGTATTCCCAGTACAGTATACTCCCTTTAATACTACATTTGCACATACATCTCCCTCTCTATCCACACTCTTCATCCCCCTCTTTCTCTTTGTTATGCTTTTCCCTCTAATTCTTATGAAATCGCTCTCCCTTTCTTTAGTCTTGTTTCGCAATCTCTCTCTCTACCTATATGTACCCCTTTCTTAATTCTTGTATCCCATTTCTCTCCACATTTTTGTGCACAGAACTCGGCCCCCCACCCACTGAGCCTCCCCCCTTCGATGCGACGCCCCCTCCCCCCATCATGCCGGGCGAGGAGCCCCCTCCCTACACCATGTCCCCCACCGTGCCGGGCACCATGCCGGGCTCCATGCCCATGATCAACTGCCGGGTGTGCCAGGCCATGATTAGCCTGGAGGGCAAGCTGCACCAACACGTCGTCAAGTGTGGGGTCTGCCAAGAAGCAACAGTAAGATCAGCGAGTTAGCCCCACAAGGGCCCCGTTGCATAAAACTTTTAGTGGTACCTCTGCCATCAATGGCAACCACCATGGTAACATCACTTGACAGCCAATCAAATGTAAGGTTTCCCTAAAAATTTGCCATTGATAGCAGTGTTACCATCGATGGTACATGTATATGTAAGTTTTATGCAACAGGGCCAACAGCTCCCTTAGACGATGAAAGATCCCCTGGTTATAATGTTCTGATTGAAAAGTTTTGTTTTTTAATTTCTTCTACCAGCGCATTTAAGTTTGGATTTTCTGTCAAGAATCAATGGCAAAAAACAGAGATTTAGCACTGGTAAGGCCCAAAAGTGTACCCCTATACAACTAAAAATTACAAGAAAAGGCAAATACTATGTATTCTGATTAAGTTCTGCAATCACATGAAAAGCATATTTTGTTATCCCAGACAGGATATATAGAACATTTTGTGCTGGTATATTTGCAGGACGATAGACAGTACTGTATGTGAACTCTTTTTAAATGATCAGGGAAAGCGGTAATATTAAAGTAAATGTAAGTATTTTATTCTGGTCCACAAAAGTGTTCTATGAAATGCAGGGGATAATATTTTGCATGCTGAACATTACATTCTCAGAGTGCAGAAATATTTGAGCAGTTAGAACTTTCTAGCTCTTTTACAAAAGTCATGAAACTTGACATGAATCAGCAGTATGCCCTAGCGATAACATACAAATTTGGCTGTCAGAGCTTCACAAACATTTTCCAGAAAAGTGTAAAACTATCCTTGTTTATGTTTGATATGTAGCAGGGGAAAAAATGCACGGGGCTTGGGGCGATTTCACCCCCAAAATGCTTAAAAGAGCCCTGGAAAATGTTAAAAGAGTCGCAGAAATTCCCATAGACACAATGTAAAATTGTAGCCAAATTGGCTAATGGGCCCAAAAAACAAGCCCCCAAAAATGTTGAATTATTTTTTCACTGAAATGTAGTCTATATTCATCTAATATATTGCAGCAGCCAATGATGTCAAGCAAGCATTGCATGCCTTGCTTGCATTGACATGGACAAATCACTGACCTCTGTTCAGACAGCTGGAAATGCAGAACTGCGATGAATGCTGATTGCACAAAATCTTAAAAGATTAACATGATTCCGCTCTAAGTCAGCTTCCAGTTCTCATATTATGAGGGAAGCTCTTTACCAATATTTTTCTCAGATTTTCAATGGGTTTTTTCTAAATTTTATTTTTGACCTGCAAAATGGTTACCCTGTCTGTAACTTGTCACTCAAGGATGTTTCTTCAAAATGAACAAATAATAATGATTAAAGATCAGGAAACTGGTAATTCCATTAAACAAGTTGATATATCATATAATTAGATCAAGCAAAGAGATGATGCAAGCGTTGCTGTGCTTGTAGATACGACAATTATATGTTCACAACTTTCTTCTCTTGCCTTTTGTATTTCACAGCCGATAAAAGAAGCACCACATGGAAAAAAATATGTCAGATGCCCATGCAACTGTTTGCTCATCTGTAAGGCATCCTCAAAGCGCATCGCCTGTCCAAGGTCTAATTGGTGAGTGAAACATGTACTTGACCATGGTATATAGGTGTAGATGTGTCAGTGTTGGTTGGCAAGGAGTGGTCGCAGTGTTTTACCTGAGCCATTATACATGTATCAGTCATGAGTGCTTTTGAGGAAGTAGGATTTCCATCATTTAGAATTGAAGCATAAGGGCAATTCCACAGGTTTGGTCGTGTAACATGAGTAACCAAAGCTTCTTTATTTGATTGAAAAAGAAGTTTCTGTGCTGAGGATATGATTGCCTGTCATGGAAAGGTGGTCTGTTTGCTTCCTAAATAATTATTTACATAATTTCTGCCAAACTATAACAGAATATAAAATAAAGAAGCTTTGGTTACTCATGTTAAACGACTTCAACCAAACCTGTGGAATTGCCCATAACATGTACATATAATCCTCCCAGCCAAATTTGATACAATTGAATTGAATGTATTCTCCAAATAAACATGCATAAACAACAAAATACATTGTTAGCATATGACTATGAAAAGGAGCAAAAGCTCAATAAATACAAAACAAATTACACAGTAGGGTACATAAAGATACATATTAAGAAAGGAGGTATCATCTATAAATTAGAACTTTGATATGTTGGTAAGATTATTTCTATCTGGCCTATATGTTCCAGTAGGAACAGGCAATGATTAATGCTAGCCCTTAACTATGACTTCGCAGAGCAAGGTTACAATGGCAGTACTACCCATTCCAAATTTGCAACACCAACTAGTTCATTATAATAAAGGTGTATGGTGGTGAGGTTATTGCTCTTTTGTTTCTTAAACGTTAGAATCCACTTAAAGAAGACAAATGTTGGACATGTAGTACTCACTAATCTTATGATTCGAATGTACCACTTACAGTTCGACAGTTATGGTGCTTTTTAAGAAATTAAACACCAGCAATGAAAAAAGGAAAAACCTTGAAACACAACAATAAGCCCCCATACCGGTAGATAACATTAGAACACCTGTCAAATCCTGATTTTTTTCCCCCCGCATATGGTAAAATGACAACACAGTTCAGTATGTTTGCTTCATGACATCAGGTGTGAAAAGACACCTTGGTTTCTCCTAGTAAGTACATGTAGTTAGGTGTAGAATCCTTGCTATCATGTGATTTTTTTTTTATGACGCTGGTATCAGCCTTTCCACTGCTGTACCATGCCCAGAATAGATCAGTGGGCATTCTTGCCTTTTGTACAGATAGAGAGGGTACAAAGTTCACTTACCAGTCCATACAATGTCAGTGTCTAGCATAACAAATGAAAATCTATGCACATCCTGTGCAGTATTCGTCTAGTGTATGCCATGTGAGTGGGTACGATCTGCTCTGTTGTCTTGGGGAAGGAGAGATGGAGAGAGAAGAGAATAAAGGAGAGATAGCGAGAATAAGTGTTTGTGTCTGTATGTTAATCTTTTGGATGTCAAAAGGATCCCCGTCGCATGAAGCTCATAACAAAGTAATGATGGTTTGACTGCAAGGCAGCCATGATAGTACTTGCGTATAACTACAGTATATATAAAACTGAAGTGCAATTCATGAATACCAGTTTTAAGGTGACCTGTACTACCGCTAATCCAAATTTGCATTTAGAGAAAAATACATCAAAAATGTACACATCCTTAATTGAAAGGATATTGAGATATGATACACTGAATTTCATAAAATAAACATTATAATATATGACGGGACAATTAAGTTTGTAATTATAGGCTTACATAGGTCAGTGGTCATAGGTAAAGGTCAAATCGGGAAATGTTGCTGTTTATGTGATAAATTGTGATATATTTGACGAGATATCACCAAACATGGTATAATGATAATAGTACATGTATGACAGGTCTCTCTCAATTAAACTGTATGTAATAGCCAGATAGAACATTTTCCGGACATTAGAGGATATGAAATTTTACTAAATGTTTGAGATTTTGGCAGTATGCGAGTTTCCACACTGGAGGGTGCAGGCATACCAGTCAACTATGCGCAGTCAAATCTCTCTAGTTTCAAATCATCACCCTTTACCCTCTTGAATCTGATCATATATCAGCTGTTGTACTTCTTTTCCTTGAATGTTTTTATTGTACAGCAAACGGATCATCAACCTGCAGTCTTCGATGTCGTCTCATGGCCCCCCTACCAACACCACCCTCACCACGATATCTGGCTATAGAGTGGTCTGTGCACACTGCAATCAATGGTTCAGGGTAAGTACATATACTAGGTGTTGACAACAGAAAATACTATTCAAATCTGGCTGAAATTTACACCTTGTAAATTCAAGGGATGTCAAAGTTTTTTGAGGCACACTTTGTGACATTTTATCGATTATTCTTCTTGTAATACTTATTGGAATATTCATTTGAGCTTCCTATTTCGAACAAATTTAGACCTAAAATTTGTGTGCATCACATAATTAATTCAGAACACAACAATGCCCATTGTGTATGTATTGCAATTGATCTACTAGCAACTTCCATCACAGTGTCATTAATAAAGCGCGATGCTTCTGACAGAAAAGACCCAGTGAGTTAGCATCCATGATGCACAGTAGGGCCTACCTCTAAAAAATGTGACATCCTTTGGCAATATGATGTATAAATATCAGCTTGATTCAACTTTATAAAAAATGATTTTTAAAAAGTGTTTTAATACATAGAAGCTAACATGTATGAAAGATTAATCGTTGCGAGCTTGTAAATGACACTTTATGAAATACTTATGGTTGCCGTCAGTGAATTTCAAAGCTAGCTTTCACAGATTTTCAGAACATTTTTCAGGACATGATCAGATTATATGAGTGATTCAACTTCTTAACATATTCATTTTCAAATTATTCATTATTCATTGACAAATATATGTGTGTAGTTATTTAAAAAATAACTTATGTGAAGTTTTTGATGAAGCCCTTTTGCCGCTTTGTGCATTTTTGTGATTGGTCTGTGTATTCCTACCAGGTGGATTTGATAATACAACACATAGGATTTTGAATGTAATGGCACTGACCATTATTAAACAGTTCATAAGTACTGTCTACGAGCTCATGATGATAGGTCATTAACATGTGCCCATGGTGTGCACAGTTACATGTGCAGTGTACTGTCACTGTGTACATGGAAAGAAATCCTCTCGTTAGCACTTAATGTACAAAACGGGGCAGTGGTATGCTTATACCCAACTCCAAGTATTGATAAAAGCAAAAGTAAGTTTTGGACTTTAGTCCCCTTCAATCCATGACTGATAATTCTCTTGGCACAGATTTGAATTTAAGTCAGAATCAGAGTGCGAATTGGCATAGCTAACACAGTTTTGGACTTTTGTTTCATACATAATACCATCCCAGTCTGGGGCATTCTGCATGCATGAGTTTGTGTTTCATCCCTCATAGCGACTGTAGCAGTCATGACTTACCAAAGCCAGGTGAATATACATTTAACCAAATTGATTAGATCTTATATTCAAATGGATTCCTCCCTAGTTTAGCCCTTGATGTGCCACATGTGGATTATTTCACCATTAATGCACACAAATCCCATAGAACAATATGTTGTCTGGCACACTGAGGGTTACAGTTACACATATAATTGTATGGTATATAGCCATAGAGGGCAGCAGACATACAAGAGAATATTACAGGGGCAAAGAAAACTTGCTTTCAATGGTTCACCATTCAACAGCAGGTAAGCGGCACATATGCAAAGGGGTGGACTGCATTTTTAATGTTGGAATATGGACCATAAACCCACTTACGACATTAAACCCATAACTATTATTTTAAAAAAAAACTCTGGAGAGCCTGGACAAGAAAAATGCAAATGTATTGTCTGTCTCAGACAAAAAAAGAATAATGAATTTAATGATTTATTTTCCCCTTCATGTTATAGTTCCCCCATCACAATGCCTTAGCCAGATGCCCATATTGCAGGAAAGTGTAAGTATATTTTAGTGTAAAGTGCATCCCTATCATGATCTTTTTATATATATCCTCTCATGGGTAGATAGTCCTCCACTACTACTCTCACTTTCTACTTTTCTACTTGTTTCTCATTAGACCGTTCAATTCAAGAGATATCGATGAACTCTCTATGCTACTTCCCTGCTGGAAGTTCAGCTGAGCCCCAAGATATATATCCTCCAAAGCTATAGGATTACCGCACTGAAACTGTTTGTCCAGTTATCCTTTCCAACCCTGAATTGATTTGCTAAATGAATATGGAAAAATGAAGGAAGTGAGAGGAACATTATTTTTTTTCTTTTTTCATATTTATCACGTGCAGATATATATACTTGATGAACATTACAAATTTAAACCAGACAGATTACAGAGTATTCAAAGAGTGACTACATCACTAGTCAGTGAATTTCAAGATATGATTAAGATATCATTTGATTTAATGCATAAATCCCATATTACTTTTGTAGGTGGAAACACTAATGCAAAAATTCCTGAGGTAAACGCACACCAAATTATTTGTGTGTGCTCCTAAATATCATAATTTTTCATTTTGATTATTTAATATTGATTGTTGAACATATTGTGCACTTAATATGTGTCGCTTCCCTCCCACCCTAGGTCATCGGTCGGCCCTAGCTATGCCAAGAACCGGAGCTTCATCTATATGGTATTAGGCATTGTCTTTCTGGCAGCAGGCATTGGAGTGACGGTAAGTATATGAGAATGCTACAACTACTTCAGCTTTAAAGACAGGGTATGCCATTTGAAAAAGTCAAGAATCAGCAAGATACCATGACGATAATGTGTATGAAATTTTAAAGTCATTTGCTTTACAAACCTTTTCACATAAATTTTAGATGAAACCCCTGAGAGACCAAAAGTCAATTCAATTAATATTGTCAAAAATGGCCCAAATGTTGTATTTTTCTATGGTACAAAAAATTGAATGTGCACATTATTTTTGTACATAATGCAATGGAAAGGTATTGGCATAGGCGCGTGTGTTTGGAGATGAAATTGCTCGAGAGCAGTTTTTTCTTTTATCTTAACTTTTTTTTCCTGAAGTGCGTTTCAGAATACCAATTTAGCTCATCTGCATGAAAAATTTATCTCTGAGGCTCATTTACTTGATAATTTTATCCAAAGTTGGCTTTTTGGAATACCAAAAGACAACATCCCTGAGATACAATGAAATTTGTCTTTACTCTGTTTTCGGAATACGCCCCCCAGATACCTCAAACTAACTTCATTTTCTCTTATGGACACAGATTGGAACTTTGGAGCTGGCCAGGTCACAAGGTGGCATTTACTTTGTTTGGATCGGTAAGTCAAACTTTCATCTAATGCAAATGATACATTCCCAATGCAGTCTTAAAAGCGAAACAGTAGGAATAAGATGTTCCTCTATTTTTTTCTCTCATTTTCTCTCTCTTTCTTTCTTTATCTTATGTTTTCTTCCTTCTTTTTGTCTCCTTTTCTCCCCCCCCCCCCACTTTCCTTTTCTGAATTTTATATTCTCTTTTTGTGTGTTTCCTTCTAGCATTTACTTTATATCATCATGATAGGCAAAATATGACCACAACCTTGAGAGAATAGAAAACATATTTTCTTTTCTGTGCACTTCCTCAAGGTCTAATCCACATCTTAGAATTTTATAATCAATCTGCAACTGTTAGACTAAGAAGAAATAAATGTTTCATTTTTTAACAACTGTGGCATTGATGTTAAGCGAGTATGAGAATTCCTTGAGATTCAACGTCTTCCAAGGCACCTTGTGGTTCCAGAGACCAGGGTTGTTTAGGAGCAACTGCTCACAGTACTGACACCGTGTCTTTCCACAATAGCATGAAACAACCTTTCAAATGAGAATAATTATTGCTATGTCAGTAATGATTGCGTGAAATGTTGAGGGGGTATTTTTCCCTCCACACCAGCTTGTTTAGGGTTAATTGGTTGGTGCTTACAGAAAAGAACAATGAATCATAAAGAAGAGAGAGATGCAAGTGTGATGTCTTCCTTAGTAGATCGACATCAACTTTTGATTTGATATTGTCTTCTACCCCAGGTGCCTTCATTGTGGCTATCTTGAATTTCCTGAGGTCGTGTTACTATGGCAGCATGAAAGTCAGCAACATCGAGACCGAATGAAGATCCCCGAGCCCCTGACAACAACCTGTGGAGTTGGAAATTACAATCAAACCTGCGTTCGTGCAGTTACAGATCAACATCAGATCATTTGATGTCATTGAATGGAGTTTTGAGCAGTCATTTTGTCATTAGCGTTAGCTTTTTGTACCAGAAGCGCCACAGATGTTGACTGCCTCAGAAAGTGACAGACCTGGTACATGAAATATGGGTCATGTGATCAGACTCGTATCAAATTCTGTGAATAAATCTTTCCTTACTCAAGAAACAATGAAGCTCTGTAATCACCGGGTATCGGTAGTAGGAGAAGTTGTGTGCGTAGCGTGACTCTCATAAGCTGGAGAGAACTCATCTTTGTATCTTCTCTGGTATTGATGATGCAGTTTCATCTGGCATAGCTGATAAGGAGCCTGCAAGTTTGTATCCAAAATTGTTAAAATGATTTCAGCTGGTGAATTGTTCTACAATCAGCGTGATCCAGTCCTTCTTCCAACTTTAAACCTAAACAACTACTCTTATCTGTAGATAAAGAATTGGCTCTGGCCATTTGTAGATGACACAGCATTTTGTCAGTTAGGAAATATCTCTTACTCATGCCACTGTGAAATAAACAGGGTTTTTTCCAATTAATTAATACAATTTTTCATTAATTTGCATATTGTGTCATGCAATATGAAGGAGTATCAGCATTTTTGGAGTGCTTTCAAGAAGGGATCAGTGTTGTATGAAGCTAATTAAAAAGCAAGCTCTCAAAGATATATCTGAGTTGATGCAGCCCTAAGATAAGAAGCTTGAGCCCTAAGATGAGAAGGTTTTTTTTTTAACGTTTAATCACAAGAAGTTTTGTCCTGTTTCTATATTCCATATGTCATATCAATTTGATTCCTGAAAGGATGTCATGTGACCTTGGGAGTTTAGAACGAATGTTGCATAATCAATCATCTTATCCCTTATTCTGCATCTTTCTTTATCTGTGATAAACTGGTATAACACAATCTTTATATAAGGGATCATATACCCAAATTATACATTGTAAGAAAATTGCTACATATTAAGTTTCATGCTATTCAGTATATTAACCTATTTTATACTTGACTTGTTAAATTGAGTTTCTATATATCAAGGTCATGTTGTTCTTAAATAACGAACACTGTCATACTGATGTGGGAAAAACCTAGATGAGAACTAAATATCAATGATGGCCGAATCTAGGCTGTAGCGCATTACTGTACCCTCTCAGGTTTCTTTGTGCGTAAACTAGTAAATTTTAAGTAGATTTCAGGCCCTGCACCGAATTTGAAGTGCTGTTCCTGAAATTGAACTTGGATGGTGAATGTGAAAGAATACATAGTACTGTAAAAGATCCAAAATTGAGTAAGAGTCATGAACTCTGTCATTATCCTTCTAAAGCTCACACGGATGAGGTAATTGGGTGGTTGTCTCTCTTGCAATTTTCGTGTGTACTCTATATTGTAGACTGGGCCATACACTCATACCTCTGCCTGTGATGCAACCATGCACTGACGCAGTGGAGGTATGGACCGCACACTGCCTGGTCGTAGCATACATGTAGTCGGTTGGAGGTCTTCAAATCTCACTAAAATGCGGGAGTGAAAGAGAAAGTACCACTTATGTTGGTTTCTATTTTAGACTGGTAGCTTTATTCAGAAGGGTGACATTCACACTGTGAGGGCGTAAGCCGCTAAAGTATATTTTTTATTTGTCGGCCAATATACTCATGTTGAAAATAGCATGCTTCATCCTGAAAAAGAACAAATTTGCAGGATGGAGCACACTGTCCATACTAGTTCTGAATGTATACCTTAAATTTCTTTTCAAAATTAAAATTACCCCAGAAAGCCCTTTCACTACAATGTTGCACATTGTCTTTCCTGTTGAAAATACATAACATGTACAATCAAAACAAAAGTATAATGACTACATGGGTATGCCATGTGGGTATGCTCTTGAGAATGTCGCCCTCACTGGTGCTCTTCAGGGATGTATGTCAAGAGGACGTCAGAGATTGACTTTCTTCTCGTGGCTCAGAGATGCCATTGGCACAAGGCCCCTCGATATCATACGCCACTGCCAGCAAAAAGAGGAATTCATTCTGACACACAACATCAGACTCTGACAAGCGTAATTGATTGGGTATGTGGCAGTGATTTTTTTTTCCTTATGAATATTTAACTAAACACTTACAGAGACGAGGTGATTTGGGCAGAGTTTAGATACCCCATGACTAGGTTTTGGATATTTTACAGTACTCATACTTGACATTGATTTTTATGCATTCCTTTGGTGGAGTCAGATCGACAGTGAGGTGTAAATATTTAGCATGATACCTGGATATTACATAACATCAGTGATTTGATCAAATAGATTGAGGAACAGTATACTGTGTAAAATATGTTGTTAATCTGAAATTGAGAGAATTATTTGAAAAAAAAACAATCTACTCTTTCTCTGTCTTTCTGAAATGATGATCACTGGTTTTTATTTTACATGTTTGTTATGCTTATTCTTTGCATAGGTGACCAGTATATAATATTATTACTCAACGTTTATCTCCATGTTGGATATTACTCATATCTCCTTGTTCACAACGACTTTACTGAATGAAGCCAATCACTCATTTTCAATGGTATAATGATACTAGGGGTCAATACTAGTATATTATAATAACTATTTTTTTTAAAAAATCTGTCTTCAAATTTGTTATCTAAAAGTATGTATTTTTTATATCTATAAGAAATTAAGAAATTAAGAACATGGCAAAAAAATTATTTCTGAAGGAAAAGTTCACTTTTACTTACAAGACGATTTACTTCTTTGTCGTTGGAGCAAAACTAAATGAACAGCGCGGTCGAAAAACCCACATGGCAAGTGGTAGTGACAAAAATATCATAGGATTCCATCGCAATTAGGCCCCCCCCCCCCCCCCCCCCCCCAACATGCTAAAAAAGATTCCCCTGGGAATATTTGATTTTTTTCTCATATATGCATAGGATGATTAAGTGTGTTTGTTTTGATGATGTCAGATTTAAAAAGTATCCCCCACAAGCCTACCCCCTCCCCCCTTCTTTTCCCCTCCCTGGCAGGAATCAATGACAAACTTTTTCTGTATCTAATCCTGCTTTTTTATTTCTGCTATCTTCTGAAAAATTCGTTCATATACTGTAGAAGTCAAAGGCTTTTCTTTTCCTGTCGTGGTGTTCTTGTGAGCTTCGGCTGTATCATGTTCCACCTTATTTTGTAAATTATGATTATCAATTATGCAAAGTTGAATCATTTGATTCAGCTTTAAAACGCGTATTACTTTCTGTATTTTGCAGTTTTTATTGTTAATTTTGAGGAGACGTGTGGAGAATTTTGCTACTCAAATCTTTCTTCATGTAAATATGTAATCAAGGCAAGTTTTGTAAATAATAACAGAGATCTATATTATGATATGTAGTTTCAACATGTGTCTCTCTTGGCAGAAATGTTTGCGAACATGAAATTGTAAGGTACTCAATTATGAGCACTTGGTGACCGTCTTGTGAAGGTTCGTGTTCCTCTTTGTATATCGTATGGCTGCTAAGTCAATTACATGTATACATTCGTACGTCAGTCTTCATTATCCTGTAGTAAACAATTTTTAGTTAAAGGCTTATAACGTAACTATATAAGCGCCAAGTCATGTTTTAGGTGTCATCTTTGTATCTTTTCCAACTTGTGAAGTAAAGTAAGAAATGTTACCTTATTGTATGAAAGCAAAGTATTTTAACTGTTGCTATATATAAGGAGATCTATCACAAATACATGTATTAATCACAGCGAGTTAAAAACAAATCAAAGTATGAAATGGCAGATCTTCATTCAAATCCAATGACAAATTCCTTGGTAGGGTAAAAATGCACACTTCACAACAAAATAATCGTTTTGATGTTATAGCGCATGGTAATAATCAAAACGGGTTCATATTGTCTAGAATATGATAGCTGTTTCTCAGCATTCGTTGGCTGTATACTGTATGTACTATGTAGTAATATGACTGACATGTCATGTGATATGTCAGGAGAACTTCTCTTAAATGATCCCCTGTATATACATGAAGATAAGGCCACAATGCTCATTTAGAGCACAGGTAGTTGCGTATGCTCCTCAGAATAAAACTTAAAAGACTCTAATTTACTATTTTATTATCATTTGATGTATCAGAAATCAGGCAGAAAATAAATCAGTGAAATCAAATAAAAAATAATGACTATTGTCCCCTTCACTTAGAAAACCCTTAGCAGAGTATGCACTACATGTACAGGGTACATAAACATATTCTAGACATTAGGAATAAGCTGATGTATTGTATTTGATTTGCTGACAAAAGCATAACGGTGATTGATTGTCTACTATGCTGCATTGCTGGAATATTTCAATGTGTTACACACCAATGTATAAAATTCACATGAAATAGTCTATTTGCTAGAAAAAATAGCCACATAAGACTACTTTTTTGGTATATACAGTATCTGTACACTGATTTCTTATGTACTGCTTATAATGAATGAATGATTAATGTATCGTTTAAAATAATTATATCCTTTTTCACCAGTCATGATGATGTACTTGTTTATGAGTAGTCAGATTTGTTGACATTTTTCCATGATGAATGAAATTAGCTGAAATGATCAAAATGCACCTAGCACACACAATTTTTTTTGTCAATCTATATGATAGACATTGCTATTAGACTAGTGAACTATAAACTTATTCAAAGTTCATTCAGATTTCAGACATCTCTTCCCCAGGCTAGCAACAAATCATAACTCCACCTGCCTTGTACAAAGATTGCAGTTTGCTTTAATGCATTAGTTGTTGCTACATCAGGCAAGTCTGTGACAAGATTTGGGGGTTGGCCAGGATGCTGTTTAAAAGGAAGCCCAGCATGATATCTAGTCATTTCATGAAAGTTGTCAGCACTGACAAGTTGTCTTTCTGCACCAGTTACCATAGTAACAGTCAGAGGCTAATGCCCCTATTTAGTCAGTGCTGACAACTTTCATGAAATGCCCTTCTGGTCCATTGGTCTTATGCCCCATTATTTGGTATATATGTATTTCTGTAAAACAGGGCATCGTTATGGAACATACAAAAATAGTCATCCATTCTGTCCATTCTTATGATTGCCGCCCTCTGTTGTTCCTTTAAAGAAAATATTTAATGTGTTAGAAGATGTGTACAGGGGTTAGCCACGTATCTATCTCTGGTGAGCACTGCTTCCTCATACATGACCAGGGCTCACCCTTAATGGTGGCTGGAGGGCCAATGACCACCTGAATCTACATTGGGCTGCCTGGATTTCATGCTCATGTAGCCAAAATGGCCACCTTAACAAAAAATAGGAGCTAGCCCTGGTGGCTAAGATCGTTCTAACTTGTTTTAGTTGAAGTTTTACATTAGTTTATCATTCCCTTCCAATGCCCTAAACCATTTTAAGACCCTCCTTCACATTTCTACTGAACCATAGTTTCCTCATTTCATTCCTTCTCTCCTCCCATCCTATTCTCCCATCCTATTCTCCTGTTCGCACCCTTCTCTATTCACTTATTTTGCCTTCTTCCCATGTCTCACTGTACTTTATCCTTCTCTCTTTCTCCTTTTCCTGCTCTTCTGATGTCTCCTCTTCCCTCTTCGCCTCCTCCTTCTTCTCTTCCCTCTCACCTTCCACTCTTTCATTCACCTCTTTCAATTCCCCCTCTTATTTCCCGCTTCTTTCCTTCCTTTCACCCCTTTCCCTTCTTTTCCTTCTCTTCCCCCTCCCCCCCCCCCCCCCTCTTTCACCCTGTCTCCTCCCCGTGTGCACCTATTCTCATCCCCCTCTCTCCCACAATATGGACCACGTCTGCTATAGAAATAAGCTCAAAGAAATGTCTTTATTTCTTCATGACAAAAGATGCCAAATTATGTTTCTTTTCATGTAGTCAATTTGATAGTGAAGTACCTCTCCCTTGTACAGATAGTTCTATATTCAAGTTTTATCAAGAAACATACATGACCATCCTTACATTTTTACACTACTTCTTTCGATCTTTGTGAATGAAACATAATTTTGTACATATAAGCATGTATGTGTGTTATCAATTACAATAATTTCCTCATAAGACAGTAATTAGCTGTATCAGACTTTAGCGTAGATAGTCATTATCGGAGGTGTTAAAATTCTTCTAAGTACACAAATCCTGAACTTGTTCCATGATGCAAAAGGTCTTTTGATTAGCCAATGCCTGACAATCATTAAGTGTCACAGTTAAGTTTGTATATATTTCCAGAAATATTGCATATCACTGAATTACATCACCAGGCCCTGAAAATTTAAAGAGCTCAAAACTTAGAACATACATACACAAGTAATAAAGATCTATTTTGCGCAGAATATGTCAAAGCATGAGGCAACCTGCATAGTCAGAAATAGAGGTTTGTGATTAAAAAGTACACATTTAAAGTAACTTTTCATTGCTTTCCATGCTCAGAAATATATGTAGCAAATGTTTTTTGTATATAATGACACTATACTTAATAGAACTAATAAAATACTACATTTACAATTAAATATTTTGTTTGAGTATCATTTGTGAGTTAATTGTTAATAGTTTGGGGGGGGGGGGGGTTGATGCACAAACAAACCACCTGAAATGAATATGTACTAAAATGAAAAGTCCACTCTGAAGTTAAGCTGATTTTAAAAAGCAAAAACATGAGAGAAACATTAATATTATTGAAGGGTGACCAACAGCCGTCACGGGACAAGAAAGTCTTTTCAAATGTTAACTTTTGTGACGATGTGAGATGCTCTTTCACATGTTGTGTACTATTAATTTTTGTCTCGCCTAAACATTGTTCGGCAGAGACCTAGTAATCACTTTTCCTGTTAGACTGTTCGTCTGTTGGTCTGTTACAAAAATGTTTGTTTAAAGGTAACCCGTCCTTTTGCAGACCTAATTCTGAAAGTTCCCTGACTTTGTCATCATTTGAGAGAGAGCGGCTATATAACCTTTACCCGGAATCGACAAAGCGTAATATTTGTTTTTTAAGGAAATACTCTTCGGTAATTGATCGAGCTTTCTTTTTTCGTACCACGAAAAAAGTCAAATCTCAGTGAAACCTAGTTAGATTTTAATTTATTCTACGGGAGTTATCGTACCTCTGACCTTAACATTTCACAGTTGGTATCCCAAAGATACGTGCTAAATATGTGCACACTTTCATGAAGTTTGCAGATGTTTGTGAAAGGGACGGGCCATCTTTAACTTGCTCTCATTTCTTTATTTCTGCATCAATTGTGATCAAACCTTGTACAAATGATCCTTGGGAAATACCACTTGTGTCGTCATGAGGATGATGGGTCAAAGGTCATCTAGGGGTCAAAGTGAATGAGGCCGTGCCCAGGACAACAAAAAACAGTAGAGAAAAACATTAGAATTTCTACTGGTTTCTACTGGAATTTTTCTACTGGTTTGAATATGGAAAGTGAAATGATTTCCAGTAGAACCATTAGAAAAATTCAAATAGCATACCAGTGCAAACCAGTAGGAATCTCCACTGGATCCAATAGAGATTCCTACTGGTTTCTACTGAAAATTTTCTACTTGTTTGAATATGGAAAGCGAAATGATTTCCAGTAGAAACCATGAAAAAAAATACCCGTTTTGGTTCTTTTAGACAAAATTGAACAATTACGTCAAAATATCGAGTTATGCCGCTGGACTTTAATGGTTTCTATATACTAGCTGGTTTGACTTTGTATTTTTTGCACTCCTCAAACCATTAGATCTCACTGGTTTCTTTTTGACGAAAAATTTGAAAAAACGCACCACTCACTCTCTCTCTCTCTCTCTCTCTCTCTCTCTCTATCTCTCTCTCTAATTTCAATGTATGTTATAACTCACTCAATCTACGACGTGTTTGGGAAACACGTCAATCTATTAGTTTCAGCTTCTCTCCTTTAATCAATTAGATGCATAATGATTATTGACCGTTACTAGGTTTGCAAAGCTAACGCATTTTTCTGGTTGTTCAACAAATATTGAATTAAAACAATTTTTTTATATAAAAAAAACTAAGTTACCTTCTGAATCACGCTGAAATATTCACATCATACGTCAAATGTTTCTTTCTTTTTGTATGAGCAGGTTTCGTGACATTTCATAAACCATTATTGTTGCAATCGTCCTCTGAATATTTAATACGATTTTCACTTTTGGAATTTGGAACTCAAAATTTGCGTGTATGAGAATATTCAGAACAAAATTTTATGCATCATTTGCACGTACGTGTTAATTAATTTTCAAAAGTGTTTTTAATTCCTAGTGGTTATAACAAACAACATACAAAATGTATAATATTGTTGGCTTTGCAGTGAAGGCATCGTCTTTATCTTTTCCAGCGATTGCATTGTGTACTGTTCCGAGAACCGCGTAATTTTATGAATGAAGTCATGCAAGCGTGAGTACTCATGAATATTCATCAAAATGATGAAAGATATCCACGAAAACTACCTTTGTGCACTAATATAGGGGCAAATAAATAATATTCTACTAGGAATAGATTTTTTGAAATAGATACCTGGTAAATCAACGCTTGATTTTGTTTAGAACCAAAATAAACAGCAATTAAGTTTTTTTTAGATATGAATATTCATGAGCAAGGTGCGTAGGATTCGTTTCGGAAATATTGCTCTGGGTGACGTAGAATGACGTATGGCGCGCTATCGCCCACATTTGGCGCGGCCTCGTGTGTTTATATTGAACACGCGAACTATATAACGTAAAGAGTACCCGCGTGATCACAACACACGGATCGAACACCGAAGAAAGCCGGCAACTTCCGACGAAACATTGTGTTTTCACCTATATTAATTCGACAAAAAACAGTTAACAACCATGTCAGAGAAGAGCGAAAACAGGTTAGTTACATTTTTAACTTATTTCGTCTAATGACTGATATTTTGAATGCAGTTTTTTATTCAAACATAGCCTATGTCCGATGGCACATGGACAGATATTGCCGGTGTGACTGTCTCGTGCGTAGTTCGTGGCAAGGCTAAGCAATGGTATACGGCAGGCGGTAGGAATGAATGGCGCGCCAAATTCTGACCGAGCATGCACATACGTGTAAACTAACATTGTGGATTCTACGTGTTACTGTTATAGATGTATCATCTAATTAAAGCAATAGTGGCAAGCTCTGACTATAACTGAAGTGATTAATTGGAGAAAAAGAACTGTTTACATGCTGTAGATCTAACTTTGATCTGACTGCTATGAAATAGTGTTTCAGTGCTGACCGAGTCGAATGTGAGTGTGACTGTGAAGCCAACCAATGCAATGGGACTGAGACTTGTGAGAGAGAGACTGAAGTGAAGTGAAGACAGCAAGTGTGTTTGTTTGTGTAGGCCTACATATCTGCATGTGTTTGAGTGTGTATTCTTGTTTGAGAATGTAATTATCCAGTGACTAAATTATAGACCCTAACTATTATGCCTATGGTATAAAAGTAATATAGATTCTGTGTGTTTCAGAACTTGCATTGCCTCCAAAAGTCATCTAGTGATTAGACAGGAATAACCGTCTCATTCGGGGGCATTCTTTAATCAAAATGACATTTTTGGACATACCCCCCGAATAGAGACGGTACATCCACACCGATCGCACAGTGGCGGGGTTCTTATGTGTACAAGCAAATACAAGGTTTCTGCTAAAGTTAGAGGAATTAGTGCAAAGTCTATGGGAAAACGGATTTTGGAACTAGACATAGCGACTTCGTTTCAAAATCTAACATCTTTCAAGCTATGATGCAACAAATTTACTTACATCAAAATTAGATCTATATTATATATTTATAAATTCTAGGACTAAGATTCCACCAAATGTATAGAAAGGTGAAAATTAAAGACTTACTTTCTGCCGATCACACGTTTATCGCAGACATTTTCAATCTGCTCGAGTCTGACATAAATTTGACCAATCAGATTGTTCGACGGGTTGTTGGCTATGAATATTTAAATCGTCAATCGGTTCGATAAAAAAAAAAACAGCACACGGCAAACGAGCGGGAAAAAAATGTGCGCATGCGTGAAATTTCTTATTCATATATGCATTATCATTAGCGTTTTCATATTCAAAATGGCGACTCGCATCGATCGCCATACAGTGTACAGGTGCAATGTTCAGTCTCTAAATAGGGCGTTCAGAGGAGCCAGATGCAATCTCAGCGGATCCAATGTCCTATAGAGACTGATTTTTCGGTCTATCTAGTGATCTACAAAGTTCAGTTGAAATGTCATTACATAACTATAGTATACTATAGCATCATCGAAATTTGTGAAGGAGGGTGCCTGTGTATTTTACACTTAGCACTGGATTCATCAGTGTAGGGTTTTCTTATGCTGTAAAATAAAGTGTGTATGTAATATGTAAATAATATGTAAAATCCATGCAGCTAGAAATACTAGGATGATTGCAAGAGTGTTTTTGAGGCTCATTGTGTCAGATGAGAAAGAAACATTGTATTGCCAGAATGATTATAATTATACAATTGGCAGCAAAATTATTCACCCCCCCCCCCTCTCATTTTTGACATTCTGTCATTAATAACATTGCAACAGCAGATTGCTACTAAACCATTAAGAAAGTCAGCAGACAGTTAATTCCTAAAGAATACTGGAGAAAAATATCAAATTCTACTTCATAGTTTATCTGAAATTTGTGCCCCAAAAGCATGTTGCAAAATTACTCAACTCCCTATTTACACACAAGAAAGGAATGCACAAATAATGACAATTTAAAAGCCAGTGCATATATATTCTGAGGTGAATGCTGATTTTATTTATCTCCTGAAATTGGAACCTTTACGTGTGCACAACAAACAAGTTGTAACGTTATTCAACCCAGATGGGTGTGTCTTTTAGTATTTTGTGCAGCATCCATATGCTGCAATGACCTGCAGATGAGATGAATAGCCTCTCACAAGTTTCTCACAACGCTCCTTGGGGATTTTGGCTCATTTCTCTTGCGCAATGGTCTCAAGGTCAGCGAAGCTGGCCTGGTAGGTCTACATGCTGCAACAGCTTTCTTCAGATCCCACCACAAATTCTCTATGGGGCTTAGGTCTGGAGACTGTGATGGCCACTTCCTTCCATCCTTTCTTCTCCAGCCAAGCATTTGTAGATTTGGAGGTATGTTTTGGGGGGTCGTTGTCCTGCTGGAATGTCCAGTGACGTCCAAGCTTCAACTTCTTTACAGACAGGCTGACATTCTTTGCTATAATATCCTGTCACCTGACAGAATCCATGATGCCTCCAATAGGATGAATGAGAAGGGGATTGAATAAGTTTGCTGCCAACTGTAGAATTGCGGTCAGTTTTCACAGTGGTCAGTATATGCCACATGGGTGAGCAAACACGGATCGAACACCGAAGAAAGCCGGCAACTTCCGACGAAACATTGTGTTTTCACCTATATTAATTCGACAAAAAACAGTTAACAACCATGTCAGAGAAGAGCGAAAACAGGTTAGTTACATTTTTAACTTATTTCGTCTAATGACTGATATTTTGAATGCAGTTTTTTATTCAAACATAGCCTATGTCCGATGGCACATGGACAGATATTGCCGGTGTGACTGTCTCGTGCGTAGTTCGTGGCAAGGCTAAGCAATGGTATACGGCAGGCGGTAGGAATGAATGGCGCGCCAAATTCTGACCGAGCATGCACATACGTGTAAACTAACATTGTGGATTCTACGTGTTACTGTTATAGATGTATCATCTAATTAAAGCAATAGTGGCAAGCTCTGACTATAACTGAAGTGATTAATTGGAGAAAAAGAACTGTTTACATGCTGTAGATCTAACTTTGATCTGACTGCTATGAAATAGTGTTTCAGTGCTGACCGAGTCGAATGTGAGTGTGACTGTGAAGCCAACCAATGCAATGGGACTGAGACTTGTGAGAGAGAGACTGAAGTGAAGTGAAGACAGCAAGTGTGTTTGTTTGTGTAGGCCTACATATCTGCATGTGTTTGAGTGTGTATTCTTGTTTGAGAATGTAATTATCCAGTGACTAAATTATAGACCCTAACTATTATGCCTATGGTATAAAAGTAATATAGATTCTGTGTGTTTCAGAACTTGCATTGCCTCCAAAAGTCATCTAGTGATCTACAAAGTTCAGTTGAAATGTCATTACGTAACTATAGTATACTATAGCAGGGCTCTACAAAAAATTTTTTTATCACTTGCCCTGTCGGGCAAGTGATAAAAATATTTGCTTGCCCTGGAGGAAAAACTGCTTGCCCTGTTTTTTTTTTATTATAACCTTTGTTTTCCACTAATTTTTCTGCAGAAGCGGCGGCATACCTTATCCTGCTGAATTATACATACTTTACAGGACAACTGAACATAACAATAGGTATTTGACAAGAAATTTTAGGCATGCTCCATCCTGTAAATGAACGAAAAACAAGTCAGACAAAAATCTTGGAACCAGACAGGATTTGAACCTGCAGTCTACTGCTTACAGGGCAGCGACTTAACCACGCAAGCTATTTCTAGTTCACGGGTCAAGACACGACAACATGGAAACAAAAATAGCCGAAAGAGTCTCATTTCATCTGACTCATTCAATATTATTAGTGTTTGTTTTTAATCATACGAGTCCATCATGTTTAGCACTGACTCTCCGAACTATAGTACTCTTCTCTTGCTTTCACTCGATATGAAGTACAGACGCCTGACCTCCCTTAATTGGGCATGTTGGGAGCAGACTCTGCTCACTACATGTAGGTAGGTCTAGAGGCATTCATGACAACACTGACTACACCACGTAATTTGTAGGGGGCAAAGCTTGTCATAATACATGTAACTCGTAAACATGCTGACAGGATTATAAACAGTCACATTTCAAAAGTAAAATGTATAACCCTAGACAACTTCTTTGCCGTTGAATTCGTCCAAAAAAGTGATTTCTAGGTCTGTATTAGCGTCCGCTTAGACCCTATAGCCCCGGGACGGCTGGGCGGCTAGCTACCCGTTACTAGCCGCCTAGCCGTAGGCTGTAGCTGCTGTGGATAAACTAGTCTAGGCCCATGATCTCCCAGTTTGGAGCTTGTCAATACAGGAAACCTTAGAGTAATCAGCCCGATATTTCTGAATAGACTTCTTGGTAGATGTGCTAATTTTACCGTTTCAAGTGTACTGGTAGCGATCAAAATCATGGGCAAATCAAATAAAACATTGCTGCTCCACAGCAGGTATATCATTACAACTATCACTTACATACGTTTTCACATTACAGTCCCATATGTAGTAATCCACGTAAATACGGTTTATGGGCGCCGGCCTCAGACACACGAATAAACACAGCTGTTCCGATAAATTTCACATCGAGCATGCGCACATTCGCGATCGCAAGCGATCACTCGTATCTGGTCAAAATATCGGTAATGCGGATATCGCGCATGCGCAGAACTTATTTTTCAGTTCAAGATGGCAGCGTCCATGGAACGGAGTTTCAAACGAATTTTCATGGCAAAATCTCGGTGATCTCACTCCAATTTCGGCTGTGTTTGCCTGGTTTGACATGACACGAGACACATTCACATTAATTTTCTCACATATGCGTAAGAACAATGATATTTTCATATTTTTTAGTGAAAAATAACCACTTGCCCGGACGGGCAATTGTCTTTGAGAAATGCTTGCCCGGGCGTCATTTTCACTTGCCCCGGGCAATCGGGCAAGCGGGTTTGTCGAGCCCTGCTATAGCATCATCAAAATTTGTGAAGGAGGGTGCCTGTGTATTTTACACTTAGCACTGGATTCATCAGTGTAGGGTTTTCTTATGCTGTAAAATAAAGTGTGTATGTAATATGTAAATAATATGTAAAATCCATGCAGCTAGAAATACTAGGATGATTGCAAGAGTGTTTTTGAGGCTCATTGTGTCAGATGAGAAAGAAACATTGTATTGCCAGAATGATTATAATTATACAATTGGCAGCAAAATTATTCACCCCCCCCCCCCCCTCTCATTTTTGACATTCTGTCATTAATAACATTGCAACAGCAGATTGCTACTAAACCATTAAGAAAGTCAGCAGACAGTTAATTCCTAAAGAATACTGGAGAAAAATATCAAATTCTACTTCATAGTTTATCTGAAATTTGTGCCCCAAAAGCATGTTGCAAAATTACTCAACTCCCTA
Source organism: Arbacia lixula (assembly GCA_963669155.1). Lineage (NCBI taxonomy): Eukaryota > Metazoa > Echinodermata > Echinoidea > Arbacioida > Arbaciidae > Arbacia > Arbacia lixula. The sequence continues at coordinate 3,032,291 of OZ022581.1, read as the reverse complement.
TTTACAAACAAGAAAGGAATGCACAAATAATGACAATTTAAAAGCCAGTGCATATATATTCTGAGGTGAATGCTGATTTTATTTATCTCCTGAAATTGGAACCTTTACGTGTGCACAACAAACAAGTTGTAACGTTATTCAACCCAGATGGGTGTGTCTTTTAGTATTTTGTGCAGCATCCATATGCTGCAATGACCTGCAGATGAGATGAATAGCCTCTCACAAGTTTCTCACAACGCTCCTTGGGGATTTTGGCTCATTCCTCTTGCGCAATGGTCTCAAGGTCAGCGAAGCTGGCCTGGTAGGTCTACATGCTGCAACAGCTTTCTTCAGATCCCACCACAAATTCTCTATGGGGCTTAGGTCTGGAGACTGTGATGGCCACTTCCTTCCATCCTTTCTTCTCCAGCCAAGCATTTGTAGAGTTTGGGGGGTCGTTGTCCTGCTGGAATGTCCAGTGACGTCCAAGCTTCAACTTCTTTACAGACAGGCTGACATTCTTTGCTATAATATCCTGTCACCTGACAGAATCCATGATGCCTCCAATAGGATGAATGAGAAGGGGATTGAATAAGTTTGCTGCCAACTGTAGAATTGCGGTCATTTTTTTACAGTGGTCAGTATATGCCACATGGGTGAGCAAATGTTAATCAATTTTTAGGCACAGTGATTTCTTTGTGCAGACTCTTACAGCCATATCATCGGTGAGATTAGGGAAGCACATGTCATAGCGCAATACATTGTTTTCGTGATGTATGGAAATGCAAGACCTTTATTTTTGCACACGGCCGCAACCACGGACAAACAAACGCTGCCTGTCGTCTGCACCAAACGCATGCGAAGTATACAATGCATGGGTCGTGGGTACTGTGCACTTGATTCATTTTTACTTTGAACTAATTCAGACCTCGTTGTCCACAATACATCTGTCCGATTTACACAGCTGGCGTATTATCAGGAGTTCAGTTTCTCAGGGAAAAGCATATTTTTTTTAAAGAAATTTCTGCAATAATTGGGGTGAAGCACTGCTGCCACGGGACATGCAATGGCGACTCTTGGTATGCAGCACGGCCCAATGGAAATGCAAGGTGTAAGATTTCTTCCATTCCCAAAACCAAACAAAAAAACCTCGAAAAGTGCAAACTCTGGATCAAGGCATGTGGAAGAAAAGAGTTTACAACAGACAAAATCATGAAAGACACTTACTTTTGCTCCAAGCATTTTGTTGATGGGAATGGCCGACAACAGATCATCCCAACCCGTTACCTGCCGCAGTCTCGCAGTTCGAAAGAAGACAAGATGGTGGAGAGCACCAAGCTTGTCTGAGGTATCAACAGTAACTGTGAATGACGTCATTTTGCATACATTACGAAAACACGCTATTGACAAGGCGCAACATTTATGGCTTTTTGGGGGACGCATCTTATAAGATTCACTTAATATTAATTGTTACTACATTGTACATGTAGGTCTCGATCCGCAAATAAGCGGAAAAAGGAAGAAGCAAACACATTATTTCAGTGACTCACATTCATATATACGCAGCTATCGGTAATGCATCAGCAAAATTGTCCCAAATGTTCCACTTATTTTGAGGATACGTGGCATAAAAATTGGATTGATCAGAAAGATGCACACGCCCTAGCCGAGGTCCTAAATCTAGATGCTTAAGCCATCATAGCACATATGGCCTGCTCATTAAAGCTACTATGAAACTTAAAGGGCATATACTGTACTGGGAAGGCAAAAATGCCTTCAAAATGTAATTGTTAGCAATCTTCTTGCCAATGGTTTTAAATTCATGTATTGTCTATTTTAGAAGCTTGCTGAAAGTTATTTGCCCTCAAATGATTCACATATGTAGTAATTAATGATTAATGACTAAATCCTCAAAATGTTTGGCCCGAACATTTTGAGGATTTGTTTTTTGAGGATTTGTGATTTAATCACTCATTACTCCAAATGTAGATCATTTGAGGGCAAATAACTTTCAGCAAACTTCTAAAATAGACAATACACTCATTTAAGACCATTGGCAAGAAGATTGCTAACAATTACATTTTGAAGGCTTTTTTGCCTTCCCAGTACAGTATATGCCCTTTAACACTCCCATTACCATGAAGCTTTGCAGTAAGCCAGTATGGTTTTCAAGGCCTAGCAATGTAAGTGTTAAGTTGCTTTATTCTTGATTGGGAAAACTCACCCAATCAGAAATTATGTGGCCATTTGATTAATGTAGAGCTGCTAAATACATTGCTTAGACTCACCTTTGTGAAAATGATATCAGTAGACCTCATGGGTGTAACTTTCACATTGAGAAATATCCACTTCCATAGATTTGATTTGAGATTGGTTTGGGGCAGTTTTATTACGTACATGAAGTTCCACAACTTTGCAACTTTTTGCTCTGCTGTGCACTGGATGCAATTTTTTTTCTTTGTAGACAATAACATACACTCCAACTCAAAGGAATTGGCATAGGGAAAGGGAAAGGGAAGGAGCCGCAGTTTTAAACCGCGGTATATTTTGTCCAGTTCAGCATGAAACATGATGCTTTTTAGGCTAAAACATCATGTTTCATGCTGAACTGGACAAAACATACCACGGTTTAAAACTACGGCTCCTTCCCTTTCTTCCCTTCCCCTTTCCCTAAGCCAATTCCTTTGAGCTGTAGTGTACATGTTATTGTTTCATACATTTCTGATTATGTCCATTTTATTTTGTCTAATGGTTCTAAACAAATCTGATTTTCCACAATCAGCAGACTTTATGGCATGATGTAAGTATAGTGTGTCTGTTATGATATGGCGTACCTTTGGACCTCCATTTACAGTGTATATCAAAATTATGTGGCAGGTTTACCATAATTGGCCTACTTGCAGAGATATCCTGGCCCAACATTTACATACTATAATATCGGTTACTCAAACATACTCTCAGTAATCATGTGATGTCTTTTGGGATCATTAATTCAAATGCTAAAAAACTTGATAGCAAAAGTACATAAACGGCCTTCCTTAGATCTTTTAATAGGGTATAATTTAGTGTGTCATGAAAATGTTATGCCCTGTTTGATGATGTACACAGACATGTATCACAAATTTATTGTGCGACTACCATAATTAGCCTACTAGCCGATTTTTGCTGACCTGACATTTACGTGCTAGTAAATATTGATTACTCAAACATGCTAGGGAATGATCATTTGGGATCATTAATTCAAATATTGAAATCCTTAACATCAAAAGCGCTTTAACGACCTGAGATTATTTTTATTGCGCTTAGTTCAGTTTGTAATATGAAAGATGTATGCCCTGTTTAATGACGTACGCATATACATGTAACCCAGTTAGCAAATTATGAGAAATGAAACACTGTTACACGTACAGATGTATATCATTGTTTACATGTACTTCGCACAATTTTTACCAAGTAAATACAAGTGGAGCCCTAGAAAAATGAGATAAGGAGAAAGATATGCAATAAACAGGAACAACAAGATAGCCTGCTTTACGTGACTCGCACTACACAAAGGATTGCCGCAGAAAGAGTATCAATATTATGTTTGTGATGTACACAGAGTTATGGACTTACAGTGTCCCAAGTCTAGTGCACATACTTTTTAAGAGCTCAATACTCAGTAGGTACTATCATTTGATCATGTGTACACGTATGCGCTGATAGGGAATATGTTGAGGTTCATGGGCGGTTCAACCTCTATGTTTAACATTATCCAGAATCGCTGGTGATATGAAATCGCATTTCAAAACGTTTTTGATCATTTTAAAAAAAAATTGTTTCAGAATTGAAATGATGAGGCTTATTAATGTTAGCAAGGTACAATGTTTGAGCTGAGCAATGATGTTTGTCTGATATTTATAATGCAAACCTTGCACAAGATGCAAGCATCACAATTTGGAAATGTATTGAAAAAGGGAATGACTGAGTAACAGTACCCCAGTGAATGTGATACATATACAGTATATGATATTTGACTTGTATTCGATTCTTGTCTTTTTGTTGATTTTGTGTCATGAACCTTGAAGAGTGGACCTCTCCATTTAATTTCTACCCCCGCCCCTCAAAAAACACTCTGTTCTTTGTTATCATTGCTTGATCGTGATCTTTGTAGGAATACACCTTCCCTCATCTCTACATTACTTTGGGCGTGTTCATTAACTTTTTTTGGTAGAATTAAGGTTTCCAAACACGTTTCAGGGAGTTGATAAACGCAAAGGTGTTTTGATTATGGGGTTTGGAAAGCTGTTTTGAAACACGCAAATTTGTGCGATCCTAAACGCGGTTGAGCCAGAAACGCATTTAGAGAAGCGAGATAAACGCAAAGCTGTTTTGAAATGACTTTAAACCATGTGTTTCCGATTTCCGACATCGCTCGCACACTATTGCACTACAGTGCACATGTAACGGCGCAGTAAAGCTGCGCAGTGACAAGGCGGGTTTTCGACTTGGGCGGTTGAGTTGATAAACGCACCGTTTTTTGAAACACGCTCGTAAAGACCTTTGGAAACACGTTTCAAATTCTAAAAAAGATGATAAACACGCCCTTTGTAAGGCAAACTCCCAGGTACTAAATGCTACATTGTATTGGCATTCATAAATCACAATGGAAGCATGTATGTCCTTGGTGTGAACTGAGTATGCATCAGAGGAGTGTGTGGTTGAGTGAACAACATTTTATTCCTTTGCAAAATTTTATGCTCTGTTCAAAAGTCATTCTGAGGTGGGTTTCTAGAGCAACGCACCACGCGTGACAAGGCTGTAATATTTCAGCTGCTGGCTTTCGACCGCTAATTATATCTGATCTGCTGGTACATCGTGGAGGTAGCGGGCCGGCTGTTCAGCACTGCTGTTCATCTCTTACAGAAGCTTGTGACTGTGCCAACCGAAGCCCCGCCCCCTTCCCCTAGCGATTGATTGATGCCCTTTGCAACCAGCGCTGATGGTGACAGGAAGATTGAGCCTCTCATTGACGGTGTCACTTCTTCTCTTGAGTTTCTGACGACCAGACACAAGTCACAACCACAGCCGCTCACTGTAACCAGGATAGATTACAGGCAACGCAATACCGTCAATATGTCTGCCGCGGAAAGCAGAGAGGTTCCCACCACACCTGGTGCTTCTGTCCTCGCTGCAAATTCTTTGTCATCAAAGAGGTATATGTGTACATAGTATCTGGTGGATAGATATTGCTGACACCATGTGTATCATCTCTTGCGCTGTTGTAGTAATAGCACTGTTTACATTCTACCCCCCCCCCCCCCCCCCACCCCCCAGTCTGTACACGATGCTTGGTTGATGTACATGTACATTGTTTTGACAATGAGTATTCCGCTTTCACTTACAAAATATGTAAGATTGATGTATACTGCTTGGTATTATTTGTGTATGCGTTGTTACCCGGCACTTACAATGTGCAATGGTGTATAATGTGGATTTGAACTCCCTGCATAATTGAATATGCCACACGAGTTTCACATTTAGAGAAAATGCAAGTGTGTCAATAGTTGTGTAGTTTCACTTCATGTATTTCACAAGTGCATGCCTTTATTTTTTTTTTTCCTTTGTTGTATTTATGTTTTTTTTTTGTAGTAATTTCTTTCTTTGGTTGTTTTGTGCATGTGCGTGTGTATGTAGGTGGGGGGGGGGGGGGGGGGAGGCTGTTCACTACAGGCATTGTGCTTGCAGGACCGTCCAATCATGACTGTCCTTCACATCCCATGTACTACATGTAGATTTTGATAGAGTACTATATGAAATAGCTAGTAGACACTGCTCTACCACTAGTTCAGTTTTACCTGTTCAAATCTATCACTTTTGCCAAGGCAGTTTATACACACAGCTCCCCCTTAACCCCTGCTCTCCCTCACTTTACACCCATCCACTGTACATTGTGTAATTAAAGTTTACATTGATTGTCAGTATGTGTGATCTACATGTACACCTATGTCCTACCGCCTGAATACACACCTTGCTTTATCCTATTGCTTTATTCCTATTCAAGTTGTCATTATCTTACATCACGAAATAACTTTTATTTGATATGCGACATTTTGAACAATTGCATTGTTTGGAATAATGATGCTGGTAAGAAAATTGCTGTCTGAGAGTTGTCAAAATAATTGTTTCATGTATAACCCAATTCTATCAAGTTTGAATTAATTGTAGATAATATATAATTACCGGTACCTGTAGGATGTAGTACTGGTAGTCATTGATACATGTAGGCCCAACTTTTAGGTTTATAGACCATAAAATTTGACGTATTTGTAATGATAAGGTTTCTTTGTTAAAGAATATGAGTTGTCACGTTTCAGTTTTTAGAAAGTACCGGTACTGGTATCCACCTTCAGTAGATTATAACTCTAAAGGCTTACCAAATTAAAATATAATCGAAAAATTTACAGTTCATTTCCTTAACAGTCGACAAAAAGATGACGTAATACAATAGTTCCATACTATGTGTAGTGCAGTGTAACTGTCTGTGTACTATCTGTACAGTTAGTACAGGCCTCTATTAATGCAGCGGGTAGAAAGTTTGCTCATTCAAGTCTGCATGCACACAAGAATTCATCCCTTTGGTATGCTCAATCACTTTGGCAGAGAGCCAAGAGCTAGTCTTGAGCTATCAGACCAGTTTATCTAAACAAAGATAAAATTGTTTGTGTGTACAGGTACAATGTATATTGTATGTGTAGTAGCAGACTGTTTGCGATAAGCAGAAGTTGAGCAACACTTTCAAACCTTTGGAAGAACATTTCAATACCAACACATTTATACATGCATGTTTGCTTGCTGCACATGAAAAAATCACACATACAAGTATCTTCTTTCTTTTCTTTTTTGACTGACAAATCATTAAATTGAAACAAATCATTAAATTGAAACATTAACTCTTAATTTAAGTAGAGAGAAAGTGGTGGGAAGTCCTTGGTGTGGAGACAGATAGGGAGAGTTTCCAGCACTAAGTGATACACTGTAGGCCAACATTACAGTATTACAGGTAACAGGTCTGAATGAATGAGACTAGGCATGGGGGTGTGTTCAGGGGTGTGTTTGTGTTCAGTGCACTCAGCAAAAAGGTTCAATACAATGATGGATCCATGGTACAATCTACAGAGTGTCTCCACACACACACACACACACACACACACACACACACACACACACACACACACACACAGGGGGGGGGGGGGGTGAAAGGCCAGGATGTGTTTGATATATTGACACGGCATGCAACGCCCAGTTAGTATTGACTTAGTATTCACGAAACAGGCCATGATGGATTTCAGGTTTTGATGGGAATGACAATTCCTGAGATTCCATTTTAGCTACATGTACATGTACCCTATACCCTCTTCTCATTGAGTTTTCTTAGCCCCGGACTATTTTTTGAAACTTTTCACACTGACATTTCTTAGCCCCATACTATTTCTTAAACCCGACCATGAACCAACTAAGGAACTCCACGCTGTTCCCCAGACTTTCTCGACAGCTTATGAATATTTATGAGTGTCCGTCTTGCACCAGTGCTCTTTACCACTCATCAGGGTCAAATAATTCTGGATTATTGGTGTGTGAGCTGACACTGCATTTCCTTAGACATGTACTATTTTTTGTTTCTGTTCTCACTGGCGCCTTTTAGCCCCGGACTATTTGGCTTGGCCCTGCTTTTTTGCAGGGTCAAATAATCCCGGATTATTGGTGGGGCTAGCCTAATTTGGTAAAAACCAATAAGAAGAGAAAGTGGTCTAAGCTTAGCCCCGTACTATAGGTGGGGCTAAGAGGGGGGGGGGGGGGGGGGCCTTAGCCCCACCTATTGTACGGGGCTAAGGAAATTTTTGCCAGTGAGAAAAGCATATTACTGCTTTATATTTTAGGCCCAAGAATTAATTCTTCTTTGCCTCTTTCAAACACACGCTGGATAATACATCATGAACCAAGTTAATTTTCACTGTCAGAGAGGTTCAACCCTAGAAACTTGCACAGTGGATGTGAACACTGGAGAAACTTACTTTCCACTGTCAAGAGAGGTTATGCAATGTGGAAAGGGGGGGGGGGGGTGTCGAGGTGTCACCCACTCACCCTTAAAAGTTACACATTACCAAGAAACATGCACAGTTTATGTCAACACTGGAGATACCTGTCAAGGCTTCTGAATTGTGTAATTCTTGATAAGAAAGATGTCTGTGTCATGTTTACCTCCCTGCAGAGTCACCACAAACACGTGAGGGGGCTTCCTCCCTGGGTTTCAGACTGGGGTTCTGGAACGTTCCTTTTCCTGGAGGGCGTTTCATGAAAGTTGTCAGCATTGACAAGTTGTCTTTCTCTGGCAGTTACCATAGTAACAGTCAGATGCTAGTGCCTCTCAGCCAATCAATACCGGAGGGTTTCATGAAACACCGTCCTTAAAGGCAGAGTAGTCCTTTTATGGGTCAAAAATCAAAATTTTGTAAATATCTAAAAAATAGAAGAAAATACTGTTTAAGAACTTCCCTCACAATATAAGAACTGGAAACTAAGTTAAAGTGATGGCTAGATTCTAAGGTTGCTGTCACTCATAGACCACACACAGCAGTCTGAATGCAGGGCCTGTTTTCCTGCAAGCAATGCTGCTGATGGGGGCAATACAGTACCGGGTATATGAATGTAGAGTATGGTCGCTTTGAATATTATTTCACTTTTGACTGAAAATATTTGTGAAGCTATGATTGTGAGATTTCATACATGTCATCATGTATGTTATCAAACATTACAAGATGTACGTGTCCCTTTTCCTGGAAATATTTCTGAGTCTATGATTGAGATTTCATGCATGTCATCAAAGATGATATCGAATATTTACAGATAGTAACTATATCCTTTTTCATGGAAATGTCTGTGAAGCTATGAGTATGAATGTGAGATTTGGTACATATTATCATGAGGGTATCCATTTACTGCTAATCCATACCAGGTTTCAAGACTTTGGTAACAGGGCTACCTGTCTTTAAACTGCGCCAGGGAGACCTTGAGACTTGGTTACTGAACTTGCTGTATTAGTATTTCCTCCAGACAAAACAGATCTAAGGGAAACCACACACCTCTCTGTAACAAAAGGTGCGTCTTCATTAGCCCAATCAGACGAAATAGCGAGCTATTTTGCTGATCCGGGGAACTAGCCTGAAGTTGCAATCGCGTCTTCATTAGCTCGAAACTCAGGATACGTAAGCTCGAGCTCGGGTTGCATAAATTATCCCGAGTTTCGCACATACAAGCAGAGCTAATACAAGAGCTAATGAAGATGCCACTAAAGATGCTCTGTTAGAGGCAAAATACCAAGCTGTTATGCATTTTGAGTCTACACTCTTTTCAATAAATGGGCCATTGTCATGACACCTTCCCAGGACTAGTGAGTTACTAAACTTGCATATGTAGCTGAATGCACCTTAGAAGCTAACTTCATTTACATTAGGCTTAGTAAGGTTTCATGAAAATGGCCCCAGGTCCCCATGACAGTGACTAATCATTCACTGGTTCTTCTTCAGTTTGCCCCTGTCCAACAGACTAGCAAAAATGGGGAAATGGTAGACTAGAGTGACTACCACAATGTTTGGGATCAGTAAACCCTGTAACCGCTTGTTTTCAGAAAATATTTCCTGTGTATGGATTGATTTGAAGTTAACAAAAAAAAAAAAAGAAACCTTCAACATTGGGGATCACTTCTTTTACAAGATTGATAGCATTTTTCATGCAGAGGACATCTCAACCAGGACATGACCAAATAATCTGCAGCGACTGCAAGTCAGTGTTAGTCACATCATTGTGACAGAGTCATGTATGCATTGCCAAATCATGCCATTTGGGCTTGTTTTGGTGGTGATTTAGGCTAGAAATATACCATGTATAGTGTGGATATAATGAAGAGCATTGTACATATAAAATGTTTGCTGTTTCTGATTATTGTATTTTATGGCACGGTCCTAAATCACTAGTGTTCAGTATTATCTGTGAGGAAATCCAGATCTTGTATTGACTTTACAGCAGGATCAAAAATAAACATTGGCAGCTATCCAAGTCTGTTTTGATAGGCCCCCAATGAACTGCTTGTGATGCACATTTTTCCATTCTGTAAAGTGAGAACATGCTTGAATAGGTCATTGGTTAATAGTCTTTCATCCAGTTTAGTCTTTTATGGTTGGCCTTTTCAAAGAATCTCTAAATCATCTGTAAGCTACATGAAGGAAAGAGCTCTCTGAAAAAGCGAACAAATATAAAGAGCGTGTGTATTTTGTGTGTAACAATCAAACACGGAAAGAATTTTTGTGTAATCATTGACTGAATTTTAAAGGCTGACTTCTGAAGATTTGGGGGATAAATTTGCGAGGTGCATCAAAAGTGAGAATGGAATCTGTTGGTGGAATTGACATGAATGCCAATGTGGCGAAAGACAATATTCAAAACGAACGTGTGGATGATTTTATTGCAGAAAGCAGGTATGTCCACGCACTTGTCCTACATGTAACTAAGCTTAGTTTAACATTACACTGCTATTGTTTTGGGGTTTTGTGAAGCGGGTATTAAAAAGTTTTATGAAAATGGTGCATTGTGAAAGAGTATCGGTAGTAAAGAATTAGTACCTGTGAGTTTCCACGGGGCACGCACAATCCCTTGTTACTCATAGGCAAATACGAATTCATTTCGGCATTGATTAGCAGATGCTCATCCTACAAACAGATGAAGCAATTTCATAAAAATTTAAATACAACCTGCCCATGTTTGATCAATGTTGTACAAGTAGTCCAGATACAGGCATCCATTCTTTTAGGCTTAACCACTAATTAATCTTATGAACAGGATTCCATTCTGTTGCATTCATGCATTCAATTACTTTTCATGGAAAATTTGCCATTGAAGGAAAAGTTTGGAGCACGTAATCAACATTTGATTCAGATTTGCAAACTTTTAAGTCTTAAACCTGTTAATAAAGTGGCACACCTGTCTATTTTATTTACTTTTTTGAAAAAAAAAAATACAAAAGCTCATCCAACAAATACAAAAGTTGTTCAAAAAAGGAATGAAAAACACTTCCTGCAGACATCCTGTCCTATACCTACAGTGGAAAGGAAATTCTCATGACTTCTACAATTGTGGATATCCTGCACATGTATGTGTCATTATGTTTCCTCATTGCTATTTTACGAGATATGCATCGTAAAAAAAAATTACAAAGTTGTGTGGTCCAATCACTCTTAGAATGGCTGTCTCCATGTGACAAAAAGTATCAAAACAGGGCAGTAATTTCTGATCCAGGTGAAATTAGCTTGATCCCAAGATGCCCTGCTAATGTGAAAAAAAGTGCTCATATTGTGGTTCAAAATCTCTTCAGTTTTCTGATATGCTATGGACATTTATATTGTTAAGTCTGCACACACTGTATGACATGATGTTGTAGAGGCTAATCTGTTGCATTGTAAGCGAGAAAGGCGGTAGGCTTGCCGCTATCTATTTGATTCAGGCTCTATAAAAGTAAAAGACGGATGCAATTTTAACTTTGGGCTTACTGGTACTTCCCAGATTAAAAACTAGGGCAGAATTTTGTCAGCATCTGTCCCAATTTCAGACACACCTTTTGGATTCCTACTGTGTAGTTGTGTTTGTATTGCCATTTATGGAAACTAGCACCATCTGGTGCGATACCCACACAGCTACAGTGTGTGGTCCATCCAGTCCTGGCACCAGTGAGGTGAGAGGTCTCTCTCTTTAAAGGGGTGTCCTCATTAGACCGATGTGGGCGAAATAGCGAGCTTGTTCTGATCGGGTTAGCTAGCCAGATCATGAAATAGCTAGCTATTCACATCTTCATTAGCCAGATCAGGCAAAAAAGCTCGCTATTTGGTCGAGAAAATTTTGGTCGAGAAATCTTGGGCTAGATGGAGCTAGCTCGGAACGTCTTCATTAGCCTGAAAATTTCTCGATCCCGACATGCATCAGCGTGTATGAGGCATTGTTTATGTAATAGGTTCTTTATATGTGCATGAATGCGAGCTCACAACCAAAGCCATGCGGTCATGGCCTATTCCTGTCGTACACTGCTGGTATGTGCGAAAATAATTTATGCCTCCCGAGTTTCGAGCTAATGAAGACGCGATTGCAACTTCAGGCTAGTTCCCCAGATCACCAAAATAGCTCTCTATTTTTTGTAATCGGGCTAATGGAGACGCACCTTAAATGTTCCTGGTCTGGGGTGGAGTAAAAACAGAGATGTGGGCCCTATTTTTTTAAGCCCGATATCGTGAGGGAAACGCTGACCCCCCCCTCCCCCCCCCCTCCCCCCTGTGCGCTGTTATTACCCTATGGCCGAGAAACATTTGTTTTTACATGGCTCTTTTGTTAATTTGTGTTTGTTTCAAACTGAATAACAACATAACCAAGGATTACAGTATGAAACGAGCTGTCTATGTATGACTACATGGTACAATAATAATTGTGACATGTCCGTGTCTTTGATCGGATGAAAGCACATTGAATATTTTTTGATGTAGATCGCTTTTTACAGTTCGAAGAAATGTTCATGATTTGGGTAATCTGGAAAATAGCTTTGGGATGAAAATGGGCTTTAATAACAAAAATTAATGGAGCATGGATGTACATGTTATTATTACAGTATGTGGTAGACCGAAAACATGCTGTAATTAGCAAGAATGGAGCTGCTTTTTTCTACTAGCTACATGCATCACAAGTCCTTTTCTCCGACAATATACAACAAAAATATTAGGTAATGATTGATACAGTGATATATTTTTAGAAAGGCTTACAAAGTCTTAAAACACTTATACTTTAGTCACATACAAGTACAGCATCTCAGCAAATTGACTTTGTTACATAATGCGTTCAACCAGTCGCTCTAGGAGATAAACAGGGATCATGTGGAGAAGGATGACGTAAGGGCTTTTCTACTAAGTGCGGCCAGACAAGATAACAAAATATATGACGCAAATTTCCCAATTCTATGAAAAGCAGATATAAATGAGCTTTTACAGTTGTGCATTAATGGGAGTTTGTGGTGGTAATGAGATGACATAGGGATTTTTCCTCATTTTTGTGGCGGATGTGCATGAACGCGAGAGTTAGTCACCATAATTTATGTACACAAAGCAGCTTGGGTCAAATTCCACTGTACCTAATCATGATAGTAGACAATGGGATCAGACCAAATGACTCGGGAGTGTTCACACTGACAGATTTCTCAATGCTGTATCAATAATACATGTATGTCAATCCTGAAATGTATATGCAGACAATAGGGAGTAAACATTACTATTGTCATGTGCTCGCATGATTCTCACCTATGATGTGTGTCTTGCAAGATGCACACTATAGACATGCAGATGCTACAGGTAGACAATGTGTATCTTGGTAAGAAAAAAAAAATGTCGTGGACAAAAATGAACAAATTGGTGTAGGTTAGACTGAAACTGAAAGTTTACCAAATCTGTGTGTCCATATTTAAGACTCTAAACACAAAAGTTTGGTTTATGGTAGGGTAGGGTACATGTACATGTTCAGCATACAGATATGGATTGGCTGCTGGGTCATTAGCCTGTAAAAGAATATTTGATGGTATTTGCTGTCACAGGCATGCTTCTAATTAAAGCCACACAGAGAAACCCTGCCAATTTACGTACAGGGCTTGATGGACATTGTTGATTAGTAGTTTCCATGGTGTGTGTGTGTGTGTGTGTGTGTGTGTGTGTGTGTGTGTGTGTGTGTGTGTGTGTGTGTGTGTGTGTGTGTGTGTGTGTGTGTGTGTGTGTGTGTGTGTGTGTGTGTGTGTGTGTGTTTATGTGTTCCAGTGTGCAGTTATATGCAAATAAGTTGTGAGGATCCAAAAAGAACTGGAATGAGCTTGAGAAGACAAGTCCATTGTGTGTACAGTATGCAAACTACAGTGTATTCTTCCTTTTGTAGTGCCTCTTCAATACATGTAGGTATTTGAAGTTCCTTGAATTTCTGCCAAGAGGAAATAATCCTGTATTAAACTTTTCACCGAGGACTTTTTACCTACTCTTGCTTGGCTTTGCCTAATACCTCCAGATCTTTATGCATTCCTATAACCTACATGTACTCTTCATTCTTCAGTACAATGGTGCATAGTATGGACTACAATCCCTTACCTTTCTCACTCCTCTCTCTCTCTCTCTCTCTCTCTCTGTCTGTCTCTCTCTCTCTCTCTCTCTCTCTGTCTGTCTCTTTCCTCTCCCTCTCTCTCTCTCTGTCTCTCTTTCTCTCTCTCTCTTTCTCTCTCTCTCTCTCTCTCTCTCTCTCTCTCTCTTTCTCTCAGAGGGTATGAGTACTTTAAAGCTTTGCAAGTATTTGTAACTGCCGAATAATTTAGTTCATGCACAGCCTGTCTAGTCCAGTTTCTCTGCCCTGCAGACTTCTATTTGATTAATCAGGCACTGCATAAACAAAGTCTGGATGCTTTAGGCCAAGTACCGGTATGCATTCCCTCTCTTACCTTTTCTCCCATATGGCAAAATTCCAGAGACACTTTGATAGGAAATTTCATATTTCTTTTTTTTTTTTTTTTTTGTAAGAACAGATCATTAAGTGATTTAGTACCTCTCATACTGCAATAATGCTTATGTACAGTACAAGTCATGTCAATAGCACAATTCTCACAGGTTATTCATCCGTACACATGTATACATGTACACATTATATTTTATTAGCTTTGTAATACTGATACTCTTTAGCCCCGTTCATATACCATATACCGCTATTATTACCGATGCACATCGGTAAGCAAGTTTCCTGCGAGCCGCAAAAGCACCGTTCATATACACCCCCAAAAGCCGTAATGTTGCGGTGTTTTGGACAGCTGGACTCTCTCCAAACCAATGGTGACATGCTCCGCTCAGCCATACGAGCGGTAGGATTAGCGACCAACAGGCCAGAGCGCGATGCTAAAGGCGCAACATTTATGCCTATTTTGCGGACGCAGTTTATAAGATTCGCTTACCGCAATATTGCGGTATTATTACTAGGTCTCGATCCGCGAAAAAGCCGCAAAATAAGCGCAAAAAAGGAGGAAGCAAATACCGCATTATTTGAGCGATTCCCGTTCATATACGCAGCTATCGGTAATGCATCGGCAAAATTGCCGCAAATGTTGCGCCTTTTTCGCGGATAGGCGGTGTATATGAACGGGGTTTTTGAAAACAAGTTGTTGGATGTCCTCCAGAACTGTTTCCTGTAGATGAGATATAATCTATTATTATCTTTTCATGTTGTTGAATAACAGTTGAACCTTGAGACATAAAATGCATGTTATTAATTTTTACTGCTTTTTGTTTGATGACAGTGATATTGTTGACTCTTAATTAAATGTTTTGTGTTGTAGATATTTGCGGAAGTAAGAATTGAAGGTTCATCTTGTTTTTAATGTGGTACATGAATGTAGCATTATTTTATTGTGATTTGCTGTTTTGTGCAAAATGTACATGTCATGAAGTACACCCTCTTTACATTGTGTCCGTGATCAATTTGGAATGTATTACAATGTATATGTATGTGTTACATTGAGCTGGCAAGATACATGTAGCATCATTGGTCTAATAGTGTAGAAATGTCTGAAAGAGAGAGAGAGAGAGAGAGAGAGAGAGAAAGAGAGAGAGAGAAAGAGAGAGAAAGAAAGAAAGATAGTGACACTACATATACTCTTCGGACATATATGCACAGGTGTGTGAAGGAGTCTTGGTATACATACATGTACATGTACAGCATGCAAAATGTTAAAGAGGGAAATAAAAAAAAGAGAAGCAAGACGGAATTAACATAAAGGAAGAAATCAAATAATGAAAGAAAGAAGAAAGGGATGGAACAATAGCAATATCTGGCATTCAAACAGTTCTGAATTTCTTATTCTATCTTCCAATCCAGCTACACCTATGAGGAGTGCGTGTCGACGGCAGAATTTCTGTTGGAGAAGCAACCACATCGTCCAACGATTGGTATCATCTGCGGCTCGGGATTGATGAACCTTGCTAACAAGCTGGAGGATAGGCACACGTTCACCTACGCAGAAATCCCAGGCTTCCCTGTCAGCACAGGTACGTAGACCGGAAAAGACATCAGGAAAGATAAGTGCAAATTCTATAGATTAAATGTAACTTTGCGCTGAATCCAAATTCCATTGCACAACAACTTAAGTGGAGTGTATATAAATATTGAATGCAAGTTGCATTTTAGAACAACTTGACTTCAATGCAAGATGGCCCAGGAGTTGGTTGAAAATGCTCTGTTGTTGGGACTAAAACGCTTTAAATGTTGAAAATTTTGGGAATTATGTTGCATCTTTAGAAGCTTTGGACCATATTACACAGAGTACAAGTGCAGAAACGACCTAGGATCTCTGAACATTGCTGCTGTTGCTTTAGTAGTGTGTTGTAAGATATCATAATGATAGAGCTGTATGCATCATAGTAGTGACGAAAATGCAAGGGGGCTTCAGGGGATTTAGCCCCCAAAATGCAAAAGCGCCCATGTCGACCTTTTATGCACCATCAATGCTTTTTTCCACAAGTAATAGGCATAAATGGAAATAGAATGGTGTAGATCATTTAGCATAAGCCTGAGTCATGGCGTTTTTTTTATGGCGTTGCTCCTATCGATCTCTGGTGCACCGATAAATGATGGACGGGGCGAAGTCGAAGACCAATTTTTCCTCTTACGTGACAATGTAATGGTGCGTGTCCCCCAGCAACAGTACTTGGATTATGTGCAGCGCTCTCACGGCTCATGCCCGGGTCTCCGACCCGCTGTTCAGCGTGTTACTGATCGCGCCCATTTCACTACTAGCATTTTCAATATAGTGTTTGCGGCGAAGTATAACAACTTAGATGGATGAAATATTTATCTTGACAACATCAAGACTTATTGCTAGCTGGCTATCACTTCAATATTGGGCGCGAAAGCATCGATTGGGCTCGATAGCTTCAATCGTGGCCCGGTTTACAAATCGAATAAACTCTAGCTTATTTGGTATAATGCCAAGCATGTTTCAGTGTGTTTCTTTCATGAAGTCAGACGAGAGCAATAGCCCCCAGAAAGTATCTTTATTATTTTTTTTACATGCTCCAATCCTCTTTTGCTCTACCTAACAGTCGCGGGCCACTCGGGGCAGCTTGTGTTCGGAACGCTGAACGGCAAGACGGTGGTCATGATGCAAGGCCGCTTCCATGTGTACGAGGGCCACTCTGTCTCGAAGGTAACCCAATCAAATCTTTTTAACGTTTAAGGGCTGTGGTATTTGGGCTCCCATCGGCGTTGGGTGGATTAACAAAATATTCTGAAATGTAACACAAAAATTGACAAACTCAGTATGAATATGCTCACTTTTTTTGTTTGCATGATTTAAATAAATTTGTAGTCATTGACAGATTGCATTTATCATGTTTTAACCCCAATACTCACGGGGGGGGGGGGGGGGGGAGGGGGCATTATGCCCCCCCCCCCCCCCCCCCCCCCCGGCACTTTTAGTCCCGTACTATAGACAAAACCGGGGCTAAAAAAAATCACTCCTGTTCTCACTTGCTTTTGTTAACCCCGGACTTTCTAGGTAATGAATATACCATGCAACCATGTTACCGATTTAACATCTACCAGGGAGGTGGCATCAACTGAAGTTATTTTATGCGTTTGGTATCGCTAAAACGCAATCCTAAAAAAGTTACAAAAATCATCCGACCGTCATCAATTATCAATTGCTAAACATTTTTCCAATGACTTATCTTTTGTCCAATAAAAAGTCTTCTGCTAATCCTGCTAAACAAAGCCATACTTCCGAACGTTTTGTTTACAATGTACGGCCTGAGTTAAGTCATTTACATCGCAACCACGTTGTGGAATTGAATTTTCATGACTACCTTGCCTCGTATTGGTTGCAATACGATCGGTTATCTTCGCCTTCCTTAACCCCGAACTATTTCTTTTGTGTTCTCACTGGCTTTCTTAGACCAAATTGTGGTCCCGGACTATCGGTGGGGCTAGCCCACTTTCCAAAAACACAGTGAGAACAGAAGCAGGGCTAAGCTTTAACCCGGGAAATTGGTGGGGCTAAAGGGGGGCCTTTTGCAATTGCCGGGGCTGAGCAAAATTTTTGACAGTGAGAAAAGGGCTTGATAGTACTAGTACTCCATGATCGGGAATATAACCACTCGCGAAATTGTTAAGAATTCCTGATTCGCGAAAAATAGACTCACAAAATATATGGCATGTAAAGTAGTGTAAATAATCACCACACACACACACACACACACCCTCACACACACACACAACAAAAAAAACGCTTGACAAAAAACAAAGAAATACATAAGAAAACATCCTGCCTGTGATCATTTCCTATATTCTGATTAAATGTTTTAAGGGAATATACTGTACTGGGAAGACAAAAAGTCCTTCAATAGGTGATCGTGAGCAATCTTCTTGCCAATGGTCTTAAATTCATGTATTGTCCATTTTAGAAACTTGCAGAAAGTTAATTGCCCTAAAATTATCCACATTTGGAGTAATCAGTGATTAACTCACAAATCCTCAAATTGTTCGGTCCGAACATTTAGAGGATTTGTGATTTAATCACTAATTACTCCATATGTGAATCATGTGAGGGCAAATAACTTCCAGCAAGTTTCTAAAATGGACAATACATGAATTTAAGACCATATGGTCATTTTCACAATCAAGGGTGTAACATTGCTTTTTTAACATTTTGATCCCTGGGGGTCTCGTACAGTTATAGAATTCAATTATTTTTTTTCACATACGCCATCTAGTTAGGACCTACCTTGGGTAGCATAGACATCATCATGAGTAACTTCGTTTAATTTTGGCAGGTACTTATGTCCCCTAAATCGGCACTTTTTAGTGTACCCAAAAAGCATTACCTTTTTTTACAAAGCTGTGCATTTTATCCAGTACCTTCAAAGGTTTATTTTTTGTGCTAATATTGTAGTAAGATGTTCAATGAAAAGCACCAAACTATTTTTGGTTGTCATTAGAGATCGATTTTTTTTTAAAGAGCCATCGATATTTGTCGTTTCGGAGACTTCATTTTCCGTTAGCAATTGACACTAAACTTTGAGGGAAAACCCATAAATTATTATTGGTTGTATATCTCTTATTTCTTTATTGAGATACTCTTCATATCCTTGCTTTCCATTGCTGATGAAATTTATTCGGTCACAGCGTTTTTTATCTTTTTACAGATTCCAGACTGAACAGTGGTAATTTTCCGTTAGCTGAAATGAAGTCTCCGAAACAAATTAGTTTGTGGCCTTGTGCAAAAACTTTTAATGGTACTCAACCAATCTGTATGTCAAAATGCAGTATATGTCCCCACTGACCATTCATCAAAAAATTATTGAGATATAACTTTTAGTGTTGAAATGCCACACATTACCAACTTTCCGTTAGCACTTGAAGCCTCCGAAACAAATGAAGTCTCCGAAACATGAAAAATACTATTTTGCATATTTTACACATCAAGCCTGATATATTTCATTCTGAATCTTTATTGTAGTGATGTATTATCATGTAGAGACTGCTTTGAAACTTAATTAATTTAGATATTGAGCTAATTCTTGAAAATAATTTCTGATAACTAGAAAAAAGCGTTTCGGAGACTTCAACCAATTGCTAACACAACATTTCTGGTCATTGCAGTCCAAAACATAGTTGCATGATTATTATTTTGTTGATTATTTGTTTATATCGATCTACTGGAACTACTGAAAAATATTAGAAATAAACAGAACTCTTAGTTTTCCTTTCTTTCATATAATTGTGATAACTGCATGTAATTTTGCCCCCAAAACGTAAATTGTCACCTCTTTCCTGATTTCCAAATGTAAGTTAAATGCACCAATTCGTAAAAATTTTGAATGCAGACAAGTCATGCAATCTTTCTCATAGATTTAGCATCTAAAGTATTAAAAAATATTAATTCATTTTCTCAAAGTATCAGACATCTTTTATAGCTATCCTACTTGTTTCGGAGACTTCTTTTTATGCTAACACAAAGCTTTCAAGCTCTTTGCTAGTCCCTGATGAGATAATGGAACATACCACATCATTCATATAACATTGACAGCACCGCAAGACCATGAGGTGGCCAAGGATAACCTGTACCTTTTACAGAAGCATGTTTACCACCACTGTTAAGACAGTGGAACAGACCATAAGATCACACCATCATGTAGTAACATGTGCTTATACATGTGTATCATACACAAATTCATACAGGAACATAATCTGTAAGCTGTACTGTATTAGCATACCCACAAATGTTTCCTTGCTTGTCCCTGATGAGATAATGGAACATACCACATCATTCATATCATTGACAGCAAGGCAAGACCATAAGGTGGCCAAGGATATCCTGACTCAAGACATTACAAAATAGAATCATTTGTCATCTGGACTCATGTAGCACATCAATTAGTTCATCTTCATTGACACAAAAGGCATTTCTGACAGACAGACATGAACACTGGATCCAGCAAAGTTATAGGTTGTAGGACTTGTAGGACAAAGAAGAGCTAATTACTGTAAGTTGGCAGATAACTTTTCCTTGAAATGTAAAACACAAGCCTCAGGGTTGTGTCTACTTTGCAACCAGGACAGGCGATACACCATAGCAATACATCATGCCTATGTGAACATTGCTCACCCTATACTCAAAATTGAAAGCATAATCACTCCTCCCAAGAACGGTTGAATTTTTGTCAACCAGGTGCATATTTTGTAATTTGAACTGAATTTCCATATGAGAACATGAACATTTATTTTGAAGGGTAAATTGTCCTGAAATGAAAATTACTTTTGTGTATTGCATACCACAGTGGCTATTAATTTTTCCAAGGCCAGCAAATGTGACAGTACTAGCTGTTACATACATTTTTTTTTTTTTTTTTGCTTTTGTGTCACAATCCATCGTAAATAATGGAAATTATTATCTACTTTGGGGAAAATATGAGAAATATCTTAGCCAGGGGCCATATTCATGAAACCTTACTAAGCCTAGTAAGCTACTAAAAGGCCTGACTTTGCTTACTTTCACAGTTAGTTGCAGACCTGACTGAAGCTGCACTCTAAAAGTGTTTTAATTATCGGCTAGGATTAGCTTAGAAAAGTCGGTATTCACAAAATTTTACTAGCACTAGTTTCATTCTAGATTCTTTCATAAATTCAGAGTTGATATAGGGCTACTCTAAGTCACTGGTAAGCAACTCAGTCATTCTCTCACTGACTGTCGATGTGCCAATATGGTAAGAAGAACTGCTGAACTAGAGAAACTTTATGTGTGCAGTGTGTAGAAAATATGCTTTTCAGGATGAGAGGACAAAGAGGAGCCCATTGGACAAATTTAGTGATCTTTCAATGTGTGCAAAACGTATAGGCTCAAATTAGCTGCCCAGGTAGCTCTTTTTAATATAATCCTACAGTCCAGTCCACTACAGGTCCAGGATGTATTAAGCGTAGCTACGCTTCACAATCTTGGTCGCACTCTGGAGGGCATTTAAAATCTACACATCTAAAACACACTAACTAAACAATTCCTTAGTTTACTAGATTTATATATTCACTGGCTCACAATTCATAAGTTTTACAAATTGAATACATATACTCATGTTCTAATGTCAATGCATTTTTTTATAAAATAGATAATTGTTATGATGAAGTATTTTGACCGTGTTCTCTCAGATCACTTGTTGATAAATATCTTCAGAATTTATATTGTATTTATCTATCATAATCTACATATACTGTACATTATGTTATAAGAATGTTATTATCTTACTTTCAGTATTATGGTAAAGCGCATAGAGATAACTTTGTTTAGGTCCTATACATAAGAATATGTCTAATTTTTGTTGTTGATAATTTGATACATGTAGTGTTATCATCCTTATCCTCAATGAATTTGCCAAACTTGTCTGCCAAAAAGAGATAAACCTCCTGAGGATAGTTTGTCTGTTGGTGGCCAAGTCTGTGGAATGCATGGACACAACTCAGTGTGCACAGATCTAAGTCTGGAAATAAGGACACAGCCTTCTTCCCTGCCTGCTCTCTGAAAGAGGACAGGGCAGAGTGCTTAGTCTTTATTACCAGACATATGTTAACAGACTCAGACATACATGTATCCATGTACAGCCAAGGAACTATAAGCTAGTATTTTGGTCCATGTTCATAAGTATAGAAAAAACTTGGATGTGCCCTAGCTACAGAACCATGTTTACATGTGGCCTTGTTCCTATTGTTCTTGCAGTAATGGACATGATTCTGCTTATAGTCCAGGCATTATTTGATATGACCTCCCACTAATTGCAACAGAAAGTCTGTCAACTGTTTTATACCCAGAAAAATGTCCTCTATAACATATCAAAACTCTTAAGGAATCCTGATGGGGGAAAGTTCCATGGCGGCCCTTTTTCAAAATGGCCGCCATAAATCTGATATTTCCCTATATCTCTGTTTCTAAATAAAATAGATCTTTGATTTTAAGTGCTAAACATACATTTTCAGGGACAAGGAATCAAATAGAATACATTTCAGTATGCAGAAACTGGCACAATATGCCGAAATGGCGGCCATTTTCCATAATGGCCACCATAAACAGATATTTTCCGATATCTCCGCTTCTAAGTGGCATGGAGATTTGATGTGAAGTGTTAAAAATACGTTTTCAGTGACAAGGAATCAAATAAAATACATTTCAGTATGCTGAACCTGGCAGAAAATGCCAAAATGGCGGCCATTTTCAAAAATGGCCGCCATAAACAGATATTTTCCGATATCTTTGATTTTCCGATATCTTTGATTTTCATGCAGTGCCATTTTCCAAAATGGCGGCCATAAACAGATATTATCCAATATCTCCGCTTCTAAGTGGCATGGAGATTTTATGTGAAGTGCTAAACATACTTTTTCAGTGACAAGGAATCAGATGAAACACATTTCAGTATGCTGAACTTGGCACAAAATGCCGAAATGGCGGCCATTTTCCAGAATGGCGGCCATTTTCCAAAATAATGTAGTATTATTAGGGTCTGCAATCCAGAGTAGTTGCAGTCTAGAAGATTCTAGGTTTGCCCGATTGTATGTGGGTCTGACGGTGACCTGTTGTTAGCTTAAATGGCATCCATTTTCCAAAAAAGCCACCATACAACCACGATATTTCCCAATGTCACTGCTTCTGAATTACTTAGGGCTTTGATTTTCAGTACCATTTTTCAAAATGGCGGCCATAAACAGATATCCGATATCTCCGCTTCTAAGTGGCATGGAGATTTAATGTGAAGTGCTAAACATACTTTTTCAGTGACAAGGAATCAGATGAAACACATTTGGGTATAAACCTGGCCACAACACCAAAATGGCAGCCATTTTTCTTCGAGGTGGCATAGAGATTTGATGTGAAGTGCAAGACATATATTATATGGGGCGAGGAATCAATTGAAATACATTTCAATAAGCTAAACCTTACTAATCCAATGATATACACTGTACATTCTAATAAGATAAATCTGACTAATAAGCCCAAGAGGCAGCCAAATCTAGATGTCCCCGTGCTTGTGACACAAGTGAGCTTCGCTGCCAGATTGCTACATAAGTAGGCTATATTGTTGGTGCAGTTGGTGCAGTAGTAGTAAACATAGTAGACTGGCCTAAAGCTGAATGTTACAAGTAGCCCTGTTACAGGTAACAGGCACGCATCCGTTCAAAGGTAATAATAATGTAGTATTATTAGGGTCTGCAAACCAGAGTAGTTGCGGTCTAGAAGATTCTAGGTTTGCCCGATTGTATGTGTGTCTGAGGGTGACCTGTTGTTAGCACTTCGATTCGATGGTATAAATCATAATCATAACTACAATGCCGGTCAATCAGCGGCAAATCAACTCATTATTAGACAATTTATAACCCGACCCCCTTCAACTTTTTTAAAACTTGCGCCAAATGTTCCCCAAATATCTGATGGACGATTCTGAAATATGTTGCATAGACATAGAACTTTGATTTTCAGTGCTAAGTATACATTTGGGGGGGGGGGGGCAGGAATCCACTGAAACACATTTCAATAAGCTAAACCTGGCTACAAAGCTGAAACAACAGCCATTTTCCAAAATAACCACCGTATAAACCTGATATTTCACAATATCTCCATTTCTAAATGACTTAGGGCTTTGATTTTCATGGCTAAGTATACATCTTCTGTGGCCAGGAATCCAATGAAAACATTTTAATAAGCTATACCTGGCCAAAAAGCTTAAATGGCATCCATTTTCCAAAAAAGCCACGATACAACCTTGATATTTCCCAATATCACTGCTTCTGAATTACTTAGGGCTTTAATTTCAGTGCGAAATAACATTTTCTGGGGCCATGAAACACATTTCAAGGAGGTAAACTTGAATAAAAAGCCTAATTGGTAGAAATTTTCAAAAATGGCCTCTAAAAAACAGATATTTCACCATATCTCTGATTCTAAATGACTCAGGGCTCTTGTTTTTCAGTGCTAAACATACATTTTTAGGGGCCAGGAATCCAATGAAGCACATTCTGATAAGCTACACCTGGTCAAAAAGCTGAAACAGCATCCATTTCCCAAAATAGCCACCATATGAACCTGATATTTCTCAATATCATCGCTTCTTGATTACTCAGGGATGTGATTTTTAGTACTGAATATACATTTTCTGGGACCACGAAACCAATAAAACACATTTCAATAAGCTAAACCTGACTAAAAAGCTTAGATGGCAGCCATTATCCCAAATAACCGCCAAATAAACCTGATATTTCTCAATATAATTCCGCTGTTTAATGACCAAGTGACTCGATTTCTTGTGCTAAACATACATTTTCTGGGGCCAGGAATCCAATAACACACATTTCAATAAATCCAATAATTGGATTAGTCAGGTTTGGCTTATTGAAATGTATTTCAATAAGTTAGGTTTAGCTTATTAGATGTATTTTATTGCATTCCTGGCCCCATAAAATGTACGTCTAGCACTTAAAATCACATCTCTGTGTTATTTGTAAGCGGAGATTTAGGAAAATTTAAGTTTTATGGCAGCCATTTTGGAAAAGGGCTGCCATTTTGGCTTTGTAGCCAGGTTTAGCATACCGAAATGTATTTCATGTGATTCCTTGTCACTGAAAAAGTATTTTTAGAACTTTACATCAAATCTCCATGCCACTTAGAAGCGGAGTTATAGGAAAATATCTGCTTATGGCGGCCATTTTGGAAAATGGCTGCTATTTTGGGTTTGTGGTCAGGTTTAGAATACTGAAATGTGTTTCATTCTATTCCTTGTCACTAAAATAGTATATTTAGCACTTCACATCAAATCTCCATTCCACTTAGAAGCGGAGATCGACATAGGAAAATAAGTGTTTATGGCGGCCATTTTTCAAAATGGCCGCCATTTCGGCATTTTAAGCCAAGTTCAGCATACCGAAATGTGTTTCATTTGATTCCTTGTCCTTGAAAATGTATGTTCAGCACTTAAAATCAAAGCTCTATGCTATTTAGAAACAGAGTCATAAGAAAATATCACATTTATGGCGGCCATTTTGAAAAATGGCCGCCACGGAACTTTCTCCCACCAGGATTCCTTAAGAGTTTTGATATGTTATAGAGGACATTTTTCTGGGTACAAAACACTTGAAAGACTTTCTGTTGCAATTAGTGGGAGGTTGACCCCTTTTTTCTCACAAAATGCCTGGACTATTATATTACTTTTACAATATCATTGTCAAAAACATCTAGTTTGTAAGTAGATTGTCCTAGTATAAAAGTAGGGAGCAATGTTCTCAGCAATGAATAACAATTTAGTTAGCTTCCATGTGGTGATCGAGCTACTTGGTATTTGAGCTTCAAACTGGTTCTTCGTTTTCAGATAATTTGTTTCCCACTATTATGTAACTCTATTCAACCGTGGCCTACCTTCGAATAATGAATAAAAATGATCCTACTTCCCTTGCAAAACTTTTTTTCAATTTGGGGTAATAAAGGAACCACATGTTTCTCTCAACAACACTTTTGTGATTATTCTGATTGTCAGCGCATACTCCATATCTTGGCAACTTATCCACTCACTTAGGTCTAATTTGCACCAAAGTATGCATGGTTTTGATAGCTTGTATGTGCCATACTTGGTAACTAGGCCTTTTGGTAGCTCACTTAGGCCTACATGTAGTTTGATACTAAAGTAGTAGGTTTTCATGAATATGGCCCCTGGTGTGCATAATGTAAATGTGTTTGAGTAACTGTTCAATATGTTTTCAAAAGTTCAAGTTCCATTTTGCTTCTAATAATTCAGATTTCACTAACAATTTAATGTGTTAGCACCTTTGAAGTCTCCGAAACAGAACTGATTATTACATAATGCATGCAGAAAATTAAACAAAATCTAATATGGCAAGTTAAACATTCCTAGAAATTATTAGTATTTTTCACTCTAATACTTAGTATAAACATATAAACAACACATATTAATTCTTCCCTCTTATGTAATGTTTAATACTAATAAAAAAGATTAAATCAGCCAGATTAGTATTCAAGCTAATGAATAGAATGTTAAACTCAGTTGCTCTCCATTGCAATGCTTCAAAATGTACATTTGATGACAGTTAAAGGTATTACTAAAGACAAAAAACGCATGCTCCTTACTAAGCCTACCTTATTAAGAATAACATAGCTTGTTAGCAAATTTGAAGTCTCCGAAACATAAGGTTGTCACTAACTTGAAGCTTCCAAGACACATATTGCTGATCATTCTACCATTCTAACATTCTATGTTTCATTGAATGCCATCTGTGTGAAATTTGCTGAGCCATGTCAGTTTATTGTTGCTTTTATTGTACAACGATTCAACACAAGAAATTGTTGCCATTATTAAATTTGAGCGTGGATAGGCATACTCGAAAACACTCTGTTACTTGAAAATTATAAGTTGGTTTACTTTGTTTGACCTGTTTTGTAGTGCTAAGTTTACAATTTGATATGATGTTAACATAAAGGTTATATTGTAATGACTATTATACCCTAGAGATGATCTTAAACAATGTTAGCAAAATTGAAGTCTCCGAAACAAACCATTTTGTTAGCTGAAGTCTCCAAAACACAAACTTGTGAAATTTTCAACTTTTGTATTTGAGATGCGATTGCTTTTGAACTTTCGCAGGAAACTAGCCCCCACTGAAAGGTTTTTGTATAACAATTCTTATTTTGTATTTTCTCCTGCAAGATAAGTAAATCTAAAAAATGCAATGTTTTAACCATTTTTTGTCTAATATTTCAAAAAGATATCAAAATTTTCAGAATACCAAATAAGATTGAAGGAAAAAGATCTTTTTGCATTGAAGTACATATGGATGACATATCAGAAAATGGTAATTCACATACATTTGACAAAAGCTTTTGTAAAATATGCAGTAAAATAAAAATGTTGGTTTTTGTCAAAATTATAACATTTGTCATCTTCGCTATTTTTTTTTCAAATTTTAAAAGTAGCCTATGCTCCAAAACCAAAAAAAATCAATGATTTAGACATTTCTGCTTTTGATTTTAATAGAAACATGTATGGAAACACATTTTGAAATTTTGGCCCCAAAAACCAAATGTTACACCCTTGATTGTGAAAATGACCATATGCAAGAAGATTGCTCACGATTACCTTTCAAAGGACTTTTTGTCTTCCCATTACAGTATATTCCCTTCAAGAAGTGTTTCATTCAATTTACTGTTGTATTTCATACAAGATACACACCGCTTACAATACAATGCATATAAAACACAAAAACAGCAAGTCGCCGCATTAAATGACAGTAGTACAGTAGTACCAATGTTAACTATTATGTATACCATCAATATACCTGTATTACAGCCGCAAGCGGTCATGACTACATGTACCAAAAAATCAAACCGTGGCTGCGTGGTGCATCATGGAGGGACTGTTCCTTATCTGTGGTATGGGGAATTTGTAAACATGAAGCTGTATTCAGGTTTTGTGGTGATTAATGGATTGTATAAATCTACAGGTTAATGTGTATTGATGTCACTCGCGTGGCGGGTGTCTATTCAACAATTCAAATGCCTCTCTTTCTGTGAAAATATCATCTAGTTACTGTGGTGCCATCTGATTTGTCTTGTCATCCATGATTGTCCTGTTTATGCCGCTCTCAAATCAGGAATGACGTAGTTTCACTTTAACTTGCTGGAGCTTGCAAGTCGCACGTTTTGTTTTTTTCAATTCGGTCCCACGTGCTGACTTTTGTGTCACTTGTGCATGGTAATGGAGTAGATCGCACTGAAAGTTATTCACAGCACAGTACGCTATGCACTAGCCTCGCACAGAGTCATATAGAGAGCTCTGCTTTGTTTTCTTGGAGCGACCCACGCATCAACATGCCGCAGAAAAAATCAGACACTCACAGTCCCGCTGACATTGCTCGTCACGTGATATGTCAGCTTGAGAGCAGTGATGCTTTCAAGCTGATGGTCAAGTCTGCCGTTCTGGAGGCTGTGGCAAGCTTGGCTGCTCGGCTCGATGAGCAGGAAGGGAGGGTGTTTGAGCTGGAGGTAAAGGTGGCAGCTCAAGCATCGGAGATCGAACGTCTCAGGAAAACACAGCAGAGCTCGGGTGATGCTGTTGGAGTACTGGATGCCAAGGTGGACGCCTTGGAACAATACTCCCGGCGCAACAATGTACGGATCCACGGCGTGGAGGAGACGGCTGGGGAATTAGCAGAGGAGGTGGTCTGTCGGGTTGCCAACCAGATGGGCGTGGCTTTGACCCCAGCTGATATCGACAACACCCATCGCCTTGGACCGCGCCCAAGTGTAGCTGACGGCGAGGGTACCAAGCCAGCTGGTACCAAGAAGCCTGCTCCGCGCTCCTTGCTTGTCAAGTTTGCCAACTACAATACCAGAGCCCTTTTCATGAGGGCGAGAATGAAGCTAAAGGGCTCTGGTATATATGTCAACGAGGACTTGACGGCAAGGAAACAAAAACTTTTCCATGCTGTTAGGCACTCGGAGAAGGCCGTCAAGGCTTGGAGTGTTGACGGAAAAATCTTCGCCGGCCTCGCTACCAGTGGCAGTGATCGTCTCATAAAAAAGTTAATAACGTGTGAGGCGGACATTACAAACTTGTGACTGAACTTTTCTGTCTAGTAATTCTGTACTTGTAAGTTTCCTATATTTATGATAAATATGTCTTGTTTACTTACCGTTCCTTTCTTGCCTTTGTTCATTTTATATTACTCCCGTTTTCCTACTTGGTTTCGCCTTCAGTCTTTTATCTATCGTTTCAACATTGTTATTTCCCCCCAAAGGTGTCTCCTCTTCCTTAGACTCTATTCCTTATCCTCTCTTTTTTATTTCAGTTGGCCTTTTGATAAATCTCAGACCACGGTGTCACTGCACAGTATCTATGTTCTTTCTCTATCAATATGAGCGAAAGTGACGATGAAGTGTGTAATTTCCTTGAATCCAATACGAGCACCTTGGAACAATTTGATGAAAATGGTGATCAGATTACAATAAATTGTGAATATTGCACTGAACATCAATTCTTTGATTTAGTCTGTGGCTCAAAGAGCAATGACCTTGCTTTAATTCACTTGAATATTCGTAGTATGTGTAAGAATTTTGAAAGTTTCAGTGCTTTCACCAAGTGTATTAGCTCAGGATTCGCAGCAATAGGTGTTAGTGAAACTTGGTTTCCCACTGATCTCGATGCTAACCTATATTCCATTCCTGGTTATAACCTGGTTTTTAATAACAGACAAAGTAAAAAGGGTGGAGGGGTGGCTCTTTATATTCCATCTATGTTGGATTACCAAGTATGTCATGAACTTACTATCATGAATGATGTGTTAGAAACTATATTTGTTGATGTTAACATACCAGGAAACCGAAATGTTGTTTTAGGAGTTGTTTATAGACCACCGCATAGTAATACAAACCTCTTTATAGATGAAGTACATGATATACTGTCAAATCCATTACTTAATAACAAGACAATGTTTCTCATGGGTGATTATAATCTGAACTTGCTCTCTTGTGATGAAAATAGCTCTGTTGATGAATTTTTGAACATGTTGGTGTCCTTCTCCTTGATGCCTCTCATTACTAAACCTACAAGAGTAACTGATCACTCTTCTACTCTCATTGACAATATTTTCAGCAATTTACAACCTTTTCCAGTAGCTGGCATCATAATTTCTGATCTGTCTGACCATTTCCCTGTATATACCAAAGTGCCACTTAGCAAACAATCTCTCACTACTACTCAAAATAATCGTATCCGTATGAGTAACTCAGAGAATATTGCAAGGCTTAAGGAGGCGCTAATCGCAACTGACTGGAGTGATGTTCTACTTGATCAAAATGCTGATAGCTCTTTCGATAACTTCTTTAGCAAATTCTTATTGTTGTATGATTTGAATATACCTTTATGTAAAAGGAATAGAGGAAATCGCAAGAAAATCCCTATAATGCCATGGATTACAAAATCGTTGT
Source organism: Arbacia lixula (assembly GCA_963669155.1). Lineage (NCBI taxonomy): Eukaryota > Metazoa > Echinodermata > Echinoidea > Arbacioida > Arbaciidae > Arbacia > Arbacia lixula. The sequence goes on along the minus strand of OZ022581.1, from coordinate 3,001,699 downwards.
TGAAGTCAATAAATACGAAAAATAAGCTATATTACAAATACAAAACAGCTAAATCAGAACAGTCACATAAAAAATATACGAGATATCGGAACACCCTAACTACAATCTTACGTGCTTCAAAGAAAAGTTATTACTCCACTCAGTTTCAGAGAACCTTTAAAGACATAAAAGGAACATGGAAAGTAATAAAACAAGTTTTTAAGAGCAAGAACGTAGCATCAAGTATTCGATCTATGGAAATTGATGGAGAATTAGTAGATGATGAGAAATCTATTGTAGAAAACTTCAATAATTACTTTTGTAATATTGGTCCGAAACTATCGGAGGGCATACCTAACTGTGATAAATCATTTCATGATTTCTTAAGACACCCTAATGAGCAGAGTTTGTTTATGATGCCAACGAATGAGGGGGAGGTACTTAGTTTGGTAAATTCTTTGAAGATTGGGAAAAGCCCTGGATGTGATAATATCTCCAACAGTCTAATTAAAGGTGTTGCACCAGGAATTGTAAAGCCGTTAGTGCACATTTTTAATTTGTCGATGACAAATGGCATTGTACCCAGGAATATGAAAGTTGCAAAGGTTGTCCCAATTTTTAAGAAGGGCGACCCCAAGCTCTTGACAAACTATCGGCCCATCTCTCTGTTAACAGGGTTCTCTAAAATTCTTGAAAAACTTATTTACTTGAGAAGTGTTAAGTTTCTCAATGCAAGTAAAAATTTTTCCAACTTTCAATTTGGCTTCCGTGAGAAACATACTACCACCCATGCTATATTGCACTTCATCAATAAAGTTTCTGATGCCCTGGATAACCATATGCACACAATTGGAATATTCTTGGATTACTCTAAGGCATTTGATACAGTAGATCATAACATTTTGTTAAGTAAATTATCGCACTATGGGATCAGAGGTGCAGCCCTGGACTGGTTCAGGAGCTATTTAGCTGACAGGCAGCAATTTGTATCCATTCATGGTTTTGCTTCAGAGTTACAAAATGTTACCTGTGGAGTGCCGCAAGGATCTCTTCTTGGTCCTCTTTTATTCATTCTTTATATTAATGATTTCCAATACTCTTCCAATGTATTATCTTTTATACTGTTTGCAGATGATTCCAGCATATTTTTTTCACACAAAGATGTTCAAGTCCTTTTGCAAACAATTAACTCAAGAGTTATGTAATATTACAGCATGGATTCAAGCCAATAAACTGTCCCTAAATCTAAAAAAAACTAACTATATGATGTATAGCAATTCAATTAAGCTGTTGCCTAGGGACATCATATTCAATGGTGCTGTGATAGATAGGGTGGTTTCAACTAAATTCCTAGGTCTCCATATTGACGAAAAATTAACATGGAAAACTCATATAAATAATCTATGCAAAACATTGTCAAAGAATACTGGTGTAATTCGAAGGCTAAAATATTCTCTTCCTCAAAGCGTTTTATTCATTTTGTATTCAACTTTAATTCTACCTTATATCAATTATGGTGTCCTTGCGTGGGGTAAATCTCTTAAAACACAATTAGATAAACTCTTCTTGGTCCAAAAGAGGGTAATACGAACAATCTGTGATGCTGACTTTCGAGCTCATACAAATCCTCTGTTCCATCATCATAGAATCTTAAAGGTAGAAGACATTTACTATATGCAATTGGGTTCCCTAATGTACGATCTTAACTCGGGTGTACTGCCGCTGGCATTAGCCCAAATGTTCAAGAAAAACAATGAAATTCACAATTATGCCACAATTATTACCCCATGCACGGACTAAGTTTACTCTCAACACTTTAATTTGCACGGGACCAAGGTTCTGGAACTCTCTTGACTCAAGTATTAGTCGTTCTGTCAGTATTTCTGTTTTCAAACGCAAACTGAAGTTACACTTATTGAATAACTACCTAGTTGATTCTTAAGCCATGTTCAAAGTTGTGGTACAGGTGTACTGCCGTGTTTTATTTTGAAAGTTGAACACGATCCACATGTACATACATGTGGGACCTGCCAACTCACCTTTTCTTCTTCCTATCTTTTTCTGTCATTTACCAGCTTTTAATAATCCTCGCTCTCTCTCTCCCACCCAGCCCTATACCCTTTTATATCTTCATGTTGTTTTTCCCCACTTTCCCCACCCTCTTTTGTAAATAAGCCTCTTCTCCCCACCCTTTTCATTGATTTAGTTAACCATGTTAGTATCTAAAGTTGTTTAGTTATTTGTTCTAGTACTCAAGTGTCTTTGTGTTCTGCCTAAAAAGATATCTATTGTATTCATGTTTGTACTACATGTATTAAATCAGACTGGTCGTTTTTTAACATGTTATTGCCATGAGGGACCTGACTCTAACAAGCTATGCTTTCATAAGGTCTCCTCGTCTTTCTATCTTTTCTCTGATGCAACATTTAAACTTGTTCCATATTACTGTTTCTTTATGTACACTGTCACTCGTTGTTAATCTGTAAAATTGTATCTGAAGAAAGACAAATAAACTTGAACCTTGAATGAGGCTTGCCATCTCTTTGCAGGTTGTTATTGCAGTGCGGGTGATGTGTAATATGGGGGTGCATACCCTGGTGGTCACCAACGCCTCGGGAGGCATGAACCCCAGCTACAAGGTGGGCGACATCATGCTCATGATGGACCACATCGGGCTGCCCGCAATGACAGGGATCAACCCCCTTATGGGTCTTAACGATGAAAGGTAAACCCCCCTCCCCCTTGCTCTCATGGGTCTAAATGATGAAAGGTAAACCCCCCTCCCCCTTGCCTCATCATTGATAGGAAAGTTCTGTTGATGTTTTGTATTCCTCTTCTCTATATTTCTTTCTTTCTGTTTGTCTTCCCCTTTCCTTTTCTCCTTCATGTTGGAACCAAAAAGAAAAGGTACCCCCCCCTCTTTCTTTGTTATATTTTTCCCCTTTTTTCTGCTTCTTCATACATTTCTGTAAATGTTAGATATGTCTAAAACATTTTTTTTTCAGAAAAGACAGATGTTAATCACTTCCACTTCTTCATATCAATATACCGGTACCTGTGATTGAACATGTTTTGCTGAAAAATATTCGCCTGTCATTTGTGTCGTATGGATTTTAAGCAGATGCTATTTCAGAATGGTCCGGTTATTATTCTGTGGTCATATTATAGCTGCATGTTCAAATTCAAGGTTTATATTAGCCAAAAGCTGCTTATACTAGCCAAGGGCAAGCCACCATGCATGCTTAGATCTGCAGTTTTGAGCAAGGTGATATTGTTTGCTAGACTGCTTGATTACACAAATGTTGATAAATCGTAAACGTAGTCTTCTTCTTTTTGTTAATATTCTTTATCTTGTGTGATTTCTGTGCAGCATTGAACCAAAGATAAGCAACAAGAATAGCTTTGCGGTTCAAGCATCTGATCTGGCTTGTGTTCAAATTTGCATTAAGATACCAAAATAAAAATGAGTGGACAAAATACACATGCCTGCAAAAGAAAAGAGGGAACATCCACAGAATGACCCCAAGAATAGAGGGAAAGTCCTCCTTATCAGAGATGATGGCTTCCTTGCGGGGTCGCAGAGAACTTTGATATATACGTGACTACTGAAGCTACTCGGCTAGACAGCGTGAGCTTATTATTCTCTGCTGTCAGGAATAGCAAGGATGTTCATGATTAAAGGGAATGTACTGTACTGGGAAGACAAAAATCCTTCAAACAGGTGATCATGAGCAATCTTCTTGCCAATGGTCTCAATTCCTGTTAATTGCCCTCAAATGATCCACATTTGGAGTAATTAGTGAAAAGCAAGTTTCTAAAATGGACAATACATGAATTTAAGACCATTGGTAAGGAGATTGCTCACGATCACCCTTTTGAAGGCTTTCTGTCTTCCCAGTACGGTATATTCCCTTTAACAGAATCAGACAATTAAAATATCACTTTCTGTTTCCAGCATGTGCCAACTTGCTATTATTTGTTACTGTATCATGTGACATTAATATACCTTTAGCAATATAAGGCACTTTTTAGAGCTTAAGTTCAGGGTCAAACTCTAGAATAGGAATGTTCATGATTAACAGAATCAGACAATTACATTTTTACTTTCTGTTTTCAGCATGTGCCAAGTTGGCTTACTGTATCATGTAGCAGTACAAGGTACCTTGTGGAGCTCAAGTACATGATCAAACTCAAGTGGTAGTTTCCTTTTCCTAATATGGTATGGTGCTTGTATGCGATGGGTTCTACCCCAGGATGTTGTGATCATGATATGATCAGCTGTGTCCTTTTGTTTATAATCATTATCCAGGTAGCTTTATCTCATTCCCACTTTCACTTCTGTGACGTAGGTTTGAGTTTATCTCTTTACAATCCGTCATTGTTGAAAGAGATCTTTTGATCACTCCTATCCCTTTCATGAGATCCGGGGTGGGGGGGGGGGGGGGGGAATATTGCTAATATTTCAATTTATAGGTAAGTGGAAGATAATATATTATTTTAGAGCTGACTTTCATAGGCAAACTACTAAGTACACACAACTCTGTCTTTCATGCTGTAATTAAATGTAATACCATTGGGTTTCATATTTCACACAGTATTGTCTTCCATTTTCTGTTACTGTTACCAAATTTTATCTTTTTGACCTACAAAAGTGCGACCCGATGAATGACTTGTATTTTTGGCTGTTTCAGGTTTGGACCAAGGTTCGTCAACATGTCCAACACCTACGACAAGAAGCTGAGGAAGCTGACCCAGAAAGTCGCCGAGGACCTGCAGTGTGCTACCTTCCTCAAGGAAGGGGTGTACGTGTGGGTGTCCGGACCCTCCTACGAGACCCCCGCGGAGCTCCGCATGCTGAGGACCATGGGCGCTGATGTCGTCGGTAAGGAGGATTTTGCCCATTACTGCCTGTTTTCTCCAGACCACAATTTGGGAAAGGTCGTTTTATTATGCTGTGTGCATTCGTAAGATCAATAATAGCTATAGTTCAAGATCATATTTGTGGAAATATTGTAAAAAGAAGAATTGCAATAAACATTGTATGTCCGTCTAGGAAGGAAATCCTTGTACCACAATACCCAGTGCTTCTACTGGCGGCACATTTTCAGCATAAAACACAAGGCAAAATCTCCAGTTGACACACAATGGCAAAGTTTTGGTCATTGTACATATACATGTCAATTCAATTCAATTCTTTATTCATTTAACAAACAAAATAAACAACTTTGATGAACAATGAATACAAGGCATCACCAGAAAGCCGATGGCTTGTGAGATGTACGTACCAGTGAACAGCCAGTTGCGATGGAACGATATTCACCCTTTGTTTATCAATAGCACACGCAAGCATGATATAGTGGTTGGGTAGACCAAAATTGATTTTAAGCTGTGAATGCTGGCCTAAAAATTTCAGTGTAAAAGGGTTAATACGTTACGGGTAAGAAGTAAGTGTTGTCTCACCTTCAGAGTCCAGAGGGAATAGCAGGATTATAGACAATAACAAGATTAGTGATAGTTGCAGGAATGTCAGCATTTCAGCAGAATCTCATTTGTACCACTAAACACAACCCTTCCTGTGCCAGATGGCAGGCTGCTCAATGGGATTTGTGTGCATTATTGGGGACAAAATGCACCTCTGGCAAACAAACAGTTTAAAGGGCATATACTGTACAGGGAAGACAAAATAGCCGTCAAAATGTAATTGTTAGCAATCTTCTTGCCAATGGTCTTAAATTCATGTATTGTCCATTTTAATAACTTGCTGAAAGTTATTTGCCCTCAAATGATCTACATTTGGAGTAATTAATGATTAATGATTCAATCACAAAATGTTCGGGCCGAACATTTTTAGGTTTTGTGAGTTAATCCCTATTTAATCCAAATGTAGATTATTTGAGGGCAAATAGCTTTCAGCAAGTTTCTAAAATGGACAATACATGAATTTAAGACCATTAGCAAGAAGATTGCTCACGATTACCTTTTGAAGTTTTTTTTTTTTGTCTTCCCAGTACAGTATATGCCCTTAAGAGTGAAATGCTGGGATTTAATTGCAGTTTTGTCAGATGCAGGGCAGAGATACAATTGAAAGGGAATTTCCACCTTTCCGTATATACCATGGGGATATCTTCAAGGTCTATGTGAGAACATGTTTGCAGTAAGGCTGGCCTGTCCATGCCAATTTTGACAGATTCATGGCTACATCAGTCATCTCAAAGAGCTATAAATCCACAATTTGTTTTCTTGAAAGAGGCGATGAATGGTGTGAAGCCATGTCATCTGTGACTTCTTTCTTTCTTGGATAGTTGTGAGCTTAATTTCAAAATTTATTTTGAATGTAAAGGAGTAACCCTCTATTTTTGTACCACTGTAACCACAGTAAATACAATATTATTGTCTATTATTTGCCTGGCGATGGTGTAAGGCTGTGCTTTGATTGTTTTCAGCAAAGGCATTGTCATATGACATATCATTATCTGAGGGTATATTTACTTTGCGACCAAGTTGTTTGGTCTTCATATCCAATCTTGATTGATCAATCTAAGAGGCTGGTCAGTGTAACAAAGATTACTAGGAAGGAGGGATGATGTCTGTGTTGGATATCTTTTTACCGGCTGATACAATCAAAGTTGACAAGGGCTCAGCGTTCTTCAGGCCCTCCCCCCACCCCCCCCCCCCCACCCCCTCCCCAAGATGCATAAATGTAAGCCCCAGGGTAATGTCAACACAGGGTTATAAGCCACATCGTGGCTCAGCGCTCTTGTTTCATGACACAAAGCGGGACATGTAGCCCCTGATGTTTAATGCACTCTTAGTAATTATCGCTCTAGATTGCAATCTCATTTATAATTTGAAATTATGTCAACAAAAGTGCTATTTTCATTTTACTAAAACTTGTTGTAAATTAGTGTTGACAATGAGGGATAGACTTACCATATATATGATTTAAATCCTGTTTTTATGTGGAAATAAGATGAAGCTGCTTTTTGATGAACGGGTTTTAACTCCTATTGTTTTGAAAATTTAACTTTATTTTACTCATGTTTTCTTAATTGCCAGGGATGAGCACTGTACCAGAGGTGATCGCAGCCAGGCATTGTGGGATGCGCGTGCTGGGGCTATCGCTGGTGACCAACTGCTGCATCATGGACTACGCAACGCAGGGAGAGACGAATCACGAAGAGGTCCTAAAGACGGGCAAATGGCGGGCTGGCATCGTGCAAGACTTGATCAGCAAGGTTGTGGAGGAGATTGAAGACGAGAAGTGATCCCGCGCATTCTGACCAGAAAAAAAGCCAAAATGGCAAAAGACATTCTAAAGAGGATCCTGACTGACTACCATACTGACTGGCGTATAAGCCGCATGTTTCTTTTCTTATAAATCACGCGCAGGTCAGGGCGCGGCTTGTACTCAGTGTTAGCAAAAGTTTGGTCTTTCAAAACAACATGTATACACATGTATGGGACAATGCATTGTGTGACAACATTCAACAACAAAATAGATGGCTTTGATAGCCATCCAGTGTGACACAATTGATGTACAGGTAATACAATCTCAATCACACCACCAGCTTAATGACCGGTACTAAGAAAGCACCAGGAGTAGTATTTGTCAGAGACAACACAATTGTGTCGCACTAGATGGCTATCAAAGCCATCATTTTTTGTTGTTAAATGTTGTCACACAATGCATATAGTCCCATGCATGTGCATATGTGCTGCGATTTCCATTATTTTTTTTATTTTTTTTTAAATTGCGTGCTCAAAGACGGGCTGCGGCTTATACGTGAGTGCTGCTTATTTGCTTGTCAGCATGGTAATCAACTGTTTTAGAAACCATATTTTTTATCATTCTGTCTCTGCTCAGAACTCGTATTGTTGTTTTGAGAGGCTGTTATTTGCTTATTTCTAGCATTAGCTACGTCGTTAAGCTCTCTACCGTGAGATCACACAACGACCAAGTGCTGGCTACCTCTGCAACTCCATGACATTCTGTCTATCTCTACGATGGTAGACTGATGTCCAACCGTTAATGATCGGTGCTGCTTCAGCTTCATCATGAATTCTCCAATGTATGTCATCAGGGAAGACTTACATGACCATTCCTTCCCCCCGCCACCCAAGCCCTTTACTCAATCAACATCCTCCAGATGTTTGCCGTCTGCTTGATAACCATGGAAACCAGGTACTGATCTGCACGGAGCTATTCGTAGGTGTGGATATCATCACAGTGGCTGTATGGTATCTCTCCTACGTGAGATTTTTGCACAGCCGGCCGTCCATACGAACTATGAGAATCCGGGCCTTGGTAGATGTCACTGGGAATGTGAGTGCCCAAGCAATACTCCAGATGCTGCTAAATAACATTGCAGTGTGTGTTTATATCTGATATATATAGTTTGTGATCATGTACAGTTTATAACTTGCAATCTAGAATTACAGGGTATCTGGGCAAACAACTCTGTAGTCTCAACTTGACTTGTAAAGATATTCGAAGGGCTCTCGCTAGCATTGGTTGCATGTGTGTTTGATGACTTCTCTTGGTGTGCGTCTTGTGTATTGTTTCACCAGTTATGCGCACAAATCCCATAGAGCTTTTGTCGGGCACCAATTTACACATGCTGCTGTGTGCCATTTGTACAGAAATGCTTAAAAAAAAAAAAACGGTTTGGTGCTTTTTGGCAAGAAGAGTTTGCACAAGTTGTTCATACCCTGTGAACTAAAAGCCAGTGAGAGCTCTAGATGTGTGATTAGATCAACGTGAACAAGTTGTTTTCTTCACTGATCAGTGTTCATCAAAGCTAAGTGGAGTGCGGGATTGGGAATTGGGAATTTTAATTTCTAGATCAGTTGATCTATTTTCATAAACAAATCATGAGAACCCTGTTAACCCTCTTAAAAGTGTCCATTTCCATGTTTTACATTCATATGTGTGGGTGAAGAAAGGAAGAACTTTGGAAAGGTTCCCAACTTTATTCTGTGGAACAGAATGAACGTCTTTTAACAAACACATAGTTGGTAGCTTTTTTTTCCTTTTGGCATTGACGAGGTGACCAGGCCCGAAATGTATTCTTGATAAATTTGTTTTTGCAAAGATGTCATTTTGCACAAACCATAAATCACAAGCAACCGCTGAGTTAAGGCAGTTACCATAATCTTGAGTTGCTTCTGAAACTGGTTCCCTCGAAGACAAGGCCTTTCTACTGATCTACCCCAAGTGAGACATAGCTCATTTTTCACCACCTGGAAAATCAATGAATTATAACAGAATGATTGCAATGTGTTTATTCACTTTTATGCAATATTTTGCAAAATTATTATTACTTGTATTCCAACTGTGACATCGATAAATTTGTCTATTTAAAATGTCTAAATAGCACATCTTTGGTGGCATAACTTTTTTTCAAAATGCTTCAAATTTGCTCTTGTTTTGAAACTCCCCTTATCCAGGCAGGATAAGAAATCTGAAATCATTTCCTCCCCTCCCTCCAAAAATTATATTTATTATGAAAGGTTTTTAAACAAAGCTGAGCATAGATAAGTGTATTCCTTGTAATAATGTTTTCCTTTGTAGAAATGTAGGGTAGTGTTGATGCAAATACATGAAATGGGGTTCTTGAGCAGAAAACTAGTGGTTAGTGGGGACATTTGGGCAGAGCACATAGCACTGAGGAGCACATTGTAAAGACAACTGGTTCTAGATTTTTGTCTGGGCGAGCCAATGTGAGTATAGATGTTGCTCTCCTGGCAGTGCCTGATACTAGCCTATTAGCAATGTCAGGCAAACAAACCTATGCTTGAGTGATACTTTTTGAACCAGATATCTGCATAACAATGACAATACTTTGGCACTCTTTGTCAAAACTGTCCTTATGAAGCCACTAACCCAACTCTAAGTCTGAAAAAGTGTAGTGCTCCTCGCGAATAATGTTGTCCCTTGCTTCCATGTCTGCGCTTTCCCTTCTTTATTTATTGTCTGTAAGTTATGGTGAATTTAACTTGTCTTATTTTTTTTTTATTTATTTTTTTTAGCTGTTCATCCACAATGATGAGAGTGATAGAGACTGACATGCTTTGTACAAAGCGTGAATAATGTCATTGTATATTACTAGTGCGCAGTGTTGTGTTCAAGCTTGTTATGATATATGTACAAGACCAATTATCGCCACCGTGTGACAGGTGATCAGATAAAAAGTGGAGGATTCTTACTCAGAATATCTTTATCATCAAATTCATGTACAATGAACTCTTTCTTCAAAATTTCTTCTCTCTCTTTCTCTACTAGTTCTGGATAAGAATGTGCAGTGCAATATCCAGAGATGTATTACATGTATAAGACAAAAAAAGTACCATGAAATTTCTATTTTCACAAATTAGAAGGAAAAAATCCACATATGACTTGACAGGTTATGGGAGAAATAGCACGTTTTCATGTGTGGAAAGTAAAAATGTATATACTGTAGATTCGCTGATCCATGTAGAAAAATTCTGATCATTTTACCCAAACATTTCTGTTCATTGTAAGCGGTACTCCTTCATAAAGTTACAACCATGGACACAGCAAGTGACTGACGAGTATCGTTTTCAATGTGTGAAAAAGTTGTTCGTTGACCAGAAATGCTGGAATTACGTGGGAGTATCTTTCTATAACAGAGGAATTATGTAATGTGATGGATAATGTTTATTGATTCAAACATTGCCTCATATTTACCTTTGTATATTATTAATATTTTCATTGGTTTTTATTATAATCGAGGATTATTTTTTATTTACTAATAGTAGTTATGTATAAAGATCAATGTGATTCCATCTATTTATGTGTCACTATTCTCATGTAAACATGTATTACCTTGGTAGTATAAGATAGTGGATATTATCCGTGGGAAGCATCAGAGATGAAAGGAAATATTATCCGGTGAAAATGTTCATTATTCAGTATTTCTATACGTGTGTTGTATTCATTAAGAGGTGAGAAGAAATTGACTAAAAAATTATGGGCTTTGCACACAAAATGCTAATTAAATCCCAATAGAGATGTGACTTTATGGTTATCGGTAAATATAAAGTACTAAAAATTGATTTAATTCAGTAGCATTCTTCCTGAGTTAGTCGATTAAGTGTACATTTATTTTTATATGAGGAGAGACTATTGAGAGAATAATTGAAAGCTCCACTTTGAAAGATGTTGCATTAGGAGATCGTGAGAAAAACAAATATTATATTCCATAGGATACGATTGTACAAAGTGTATGTTTATTTCAAGTGTCCTTTTTGTCCAACATCTTTCTCATCGAAGCTCTATTGTTCGATTTTCAAAATAGAATTCACAGTTTTGAATTGACAATTGGATATGTGCAAATGTGTTATTAGGCTACAGCCGTATGAAGACTGTGCGTAGATGATTGTCTTTGTGTTGTGAAAATGTTTTATTTGAAATTCAAAATATTTGGCGTGAAGATGCTGATGGATTTGATCACGATGAGGTTTTTAAATCTTGCTAAGAATGGATTATGGAATTCATGGAGTATCTATTGCCTGATTTGATTATCGCTAGTAACGTCTGTCATGAAAGTGTTGCGTTTGCACAATAAAGTATTGTTAACAGGGAATGAGCCATGTTCAATTTTGTTTCTTGAGATTGTTTGATGGTGTGTGTGACGGCATTGCTCGTCTTGCTTTGCAGATGTCTCCGTCTTTCCTTATGTTGTCTTCCATTCTTTTTTTTTTTATTCCATGATTAAAAACTCACATATCCGAAGACCCAAGTACCTCTCATTCACATACATCTGGCGTGCGGAGAGAGAGGCGGAGAAATATGTTCAGAGACAGTTTGGCGCTTGGTTCGACATCTTTATCGAACCAAGGAGCTTCAAAATAATGAAGCAAACCGATTTTTGCTGGTATCCTGTGTCATTAGTGAAGCATGCTTTCCCATATCGAGGGAAGCTCAACATCATACAGACAATCCTGCTAGCCCATGGACAAACGGACAAACACACATTCCCTATATTGAGGGAAGCCCAACATCATACAGACAATCCTACTCGCCCATGGACAAACGGACAAACACACATACGCACACATTAGGACCTATGATATTAACAATGGCTGAAGAATGTGTGTATTAGATGAATTGATGGATGAATGTGAATGATCGATGAGAGAATTTAGCCGGGTAACTGGAAGCAATGATTTGAAAGACTACAAACGTGTGTTTATTTACATCTAGAGATCCCGACACATTATAATAATAACTTGCTAAATCATGGTACTACGAATGTGTGAACGTCCTTGCCCCCCCCCCCCCCCCCCCAATCCTTCCGACCAGACAAACGTTCGTAATGATAATACGGTGATTTCTATTTTAAAAAAAAAAAAAAAAAAAAAAAAAAAAAGTGCCATTTTAACAAAGGTAGGCTTACAATTACACAAATAAAAGGGTATCCGGGTGCCGATTGCAACTCGGATCATGTCATGGTAGTATGCTCCACTCAAATGAAGTTAAAAAAATATGAGTATGTGCAAAACTGGCTCAAAGATTTCACTTCTCAAAATTAAGAAACAGGGCACTGGCCCAATAATTTAGAGAAGATGCAGAAACAGAACTGAAGGAGCAAGCAGATAATACTGACCAGTGTTTTGATAGCTTCGAGCCTTCGAGCGAGCACTTGTCAGTGCCACAGAAAAATTACCAAAAAAACGACTTTTTTTAATTAATGGAAGTTCGTAGAAAGGCAACAGGGGACAATGAGCAATACATAAAATTAGAGAGAAGTATTATAAATTTATGGTAAACCACAAAGACAGATTTTTTTGACAAACAATGCGAAGAGCTGGAAAGACTGTCCAGAAACGACAAATCCTTAACTCATGCATATACAAACGCACGGGGAAAGTTGAAGACATTATGGGTGTTAGTTGTCCCATATTGGTTAAGACAGGGAGGTGTAAAGATGGAGAAACAACTCGATCATGATAATATTCAAACATCTGTATGGATGGTAGCCTTTAATCATTCGCCACTGCTGTAATTATTATGCGCAAGTAACACACACAAATCCCACCGAGCTGCAGTTTATTTGACACACAGTGTTCAAGCGTGTTAATGAGTGTCAAAAGTATTCCACAATGATGACAATGTTTTGATGTCCGGTGCTCAGCACCGATATTGAGCGGATGTCAACTTGGACAGAAATATTTTTAATCGCTAATTTTTGTCTCTCGAGCCTTTGTTTATTATCACTTATCACATTATTTTACAATGTTCAACACCGTTAAATATCCCGCTCTAAGCTTTCTTATTCTAAAGGATTGAGGAATGGTAGATAAACGGGAATACGAAATGTTGTTCTTCACTTTCGGGACTTTGTTTTGTTTGAGTAGCACAATTAGTACTGGAACTATTCCCCAGTAAAGTGTGCGAGTCTGTCTGTTTAAAGTTGTAAATTCTTTCACAACATTTGTTGTATTCTTCATGCAGCCACATTCTGAATCTTGATGCTGCAACGATGTTGTTTTTGTTTAAGGGTCTTGTCAGACCCATCTTAGAGTACGGTCAGGCAGCATGGTCACCCTATAGAATAGGAGAGCAGAGGAAGTTGGAGAGTGTATGAGGCGTGCAACTAAAATTATTCCGGGGTTTAGTCATTTGACTTATCGTGAGCGCCTCATGAAGCTCAAACTGCCAACTCTTGCTCATAGGCGTAGGAGGGGTGATATGATAGATGCCTTTAAGTACTTGACCGGAGTGTACAACACTGAACACGATCTGTTTCACCTGGCACACTAAAGGTCACAAATTGAAACTAGACAGTACTCTCGTCTTGACATGACGAAGTATTTCTTCAGTAACAGAATTGTTGATTTGTGGAACAGTCTTCCTGATTGTGTTGTCTCAGCAACTTCTGTGAACTCTTTCAAAAATAGGCTTGACCAATATTGGATTAATAATTATGATCTTCTTTATGAGCCTGTAAAGTCTGTATGTATTTACACACTGTCCTGACCCACGTACATGTTAAGGTGATAAGTCAAGGAAACTGTTTCAATCTACGATCGATGAACAGGCGAAGTCCTACAATCATCGTTGGATTAAAGTAAAGTAAAGTAAAGTATTATCCCAGGACGAAAAACCAGTAGAAACCAGTAGAGAAAAACCATTAGAATCTCTACTGGTTTCTACTGGAAATTTTCTACTGGTTTGAATATGGAAAGTGAAATGATTTCCAGTAGAAACCATTAGAAAAATACCAGTAGAATACCAATAGAGACCAGTAGAAATCTCTACTGGATCCAATACAAGACCAATAGAAGACCAGTAGAATACCAGTAGAAACCAGTAGGAATCTCTACTGGATCCAATAGAGCTTCCTACTGGTTTCTACTGGAATTTTTCTACTGGTTTGAATATGGAAAGTGAAATGATTTCCAGTAGAAATCATTAGAAAAATGCCAGTAGAATACCAGTAGAAACCAGTAGGAATCTCTACTGGATCCAATAGAAGACCAGTAGAAGACCAGTAGAAACCAGTAGGAATCTCTACTGGATCCAATAGAGCTTCCTACTGGTTTCTACTGGAATTTTTCTGCTGGTTTGAATATGGAAAGTGAAATGATTTCCAGTAGAAACCATTAGAAAAATACCAGTAGAGTGCCAGTAGAAACCAGTAGCAATTTCTCCTGGATCCATCAGAATACCAGTAGAAACTAGTAGAATACCTACCGGAGCCATCAGGAGACCAATAGGAATCAAAATCAAAAATATTGATGAAATATCGATTTAAATTTAGTATATGATAATCCGAATTATGGTATATTTCCTTATCGTTATAACCTAATTCTATCCTATCCTATATTTATTCTTATCCTACCCTATACCGTATATCCTAATTCCTACTCTTTCCTTCACAGACTTTATATAGCAGTACGGTTATAAGGTTCATAAGATATTGGTTACTCTAACTTACATTTAAGAAGATCATTTTTGTTGTTGTTATCATTATTGTCTTCACTTAAGTAGGTGACATTCGCTATTTTACGTTTAAACTTGAAATCATTACTTGGTAAAATTCCTTTTATCTGGTTAGGTGGAGGTTATCTATTTAAAAGTACAAAATTAGGACACGTAAATACATGCATGAATATTCATGAGCATCTCTATTTCTATTGGTTTCTATTGGTTTCTACTGGTCTCCATTACCAGTAGAATTCACTGGTCTCTAATGGTTTCTACTGGTTTGACTTTGTATATTTCACACTCCTTTTCAAACCATTAGGTCTTACTGGTTTCTATTGGTTTATACTGGTCTCCAACAGGAGAATTCACTGGTCTCTAATGGTTTCTACTGGTTTGACTCTGTATTTTTCACACTCCTTTTCAAACCATTAAGTTTCACTGGTCTCTAATGGTTTCTCCTGGTTTGACTTTGAATTTTTCACACTCCTTTTCAAAACATTATATCTCACTAGTTTCTATTAGTGTGAAAAAAACAAAGTCAAACTAGTAGAAACCATTAGAGACCAGTGGATTCAAATGGTATTGAAGACCAGTAGAAACCAATAGAAACCGGTGAGATCTAATGGTTTGAAAAGGAGTGTAAAAAAAAAAAGTCAAACCAGTAGAAACCATTAGAGACCAGTGGATTCCAATGGTATTGAAGACCATTAGAAACCAATAGAAACCAGTGAGATCTAATGGTTGAGAAGGAGTGTGAAAAAAACAAAGTCAAACCAGTAGAAACCATTAGAGACCAGTGGATTCTAATGGTATTGAAGACCAGTAGAAACCAATAGAAACCAGTGAGATCTAATGGTTTGAAAAGGAGTGTAAAAAAAAAAGTCAAAAACAGTAGAAACCATTAGAGACCAGTGGATTCTAATGGTTTCTACTGGTCTTCAATACCATTAGAATCCACTGGTCTCTAATGGTTTCTACTGGTTTGACTTTGTTTTTTTCACACTCCTTCTCAAACCATTAGATCTCACTGGTTTCTATTGGTTTCTACTGGTCTTCAACACATTAGACTCTACTGGTTTCTACTGGTTTCTACTGGTTTGATTTCGTAGTTCCTCTTCATACCAGTAGACTCTACTGGACCAGTAGAAACCAGTAGACGGTCTCTACTGGTTTCTACTGGTTTCTATGGGAATTTCGACCTGGGATGGCGCAAGTTAAATTTATAAGTCTTTTATTCAAAGCTTGTCCGTTGTTCCGGCATGCATGCAAAGATCAACATAATTATGAAGAACGTACCGAATTATGCTGAGAGGATGACTCTGGTAAGACGTAATCATGAACTTTTACAGAAAGTATACATTTTTATTTGTGTAACTCACTCGAAGAGAGCTCAAGTACAGTATGGTTGGCACTATACTGCCCTCTTCCGTTGCGGAATAGAGAATGGTACGATGTTCGCGTTCAGTGCAGCATGCATAATTATGCATAATCTCTCCTCAGGCATTAGATGAGATGCAGAGATGACAACGCCGTTCTAAAAAGTGTGGAATGTCGTTCTTTATCATCAAGTGATGACCCTGAACTATAGGCCATTGTGGTTCTACCAGCTGCTATGAGTCGAGATATCAGTACACTTCGGCAAAAAGTACGGCCTGCCGATCTCACATTGATCTCACATCCAACAAGATGAGCAGCCGACATGGCAACCGGTCCGGAGCTCAGCCGCAGTTGCAGACCGTTGCTGCCCGGCTGCATGCCACCATCGAGTGGCTCCGAGACCGCTGGGGATGGATAGTGACCGTGGCTTCATTTATCCTCTATTTTATTACCATCGGCGTCTTGTATTGCTATGGTCTGCTTTTCATCAGCCTGCAAGAGGACTTCAACAGCAGCGCTACAATTATTGGTTAGGATTTCTATGATGTTTTATCTTTGATATTTTAAAGACAGCCAGTCCCTTTTTCAGATCACCACAAAACCATCGAAACATTGGCAAAACATATAGAGAAGTGTTAGCAAGCTCTATATTCACAATTTGAAACTGATACGTAGTGTAAAATTCAAATAATGCACGTAAACAACGTCTGAATAATAGTCTTTACCTCAGGCTCTTAGCAGTTTGTGTTGAAATATCTGCTTTATTGATTAATCTGTGTGTTAAATTATAAAACGCATTATGAAAAAAGTTGTTCTATGGAAGGAATCATCTCCAAAGTTTGGTAGTTACTCATAAAATTAGGATTTCACACACGCATAATAACCACATAGATACTGTAACAAAGACTAATACTTTTTTCGTAGTACGAAAAAAGTCGGTTTGAAATTTAACGGCTGAAATTTTTTACATATACAGAAAGCTTCAACATGCTATATTCTTAGAAATGGTCTTGAATCACACTTTCTTCAATTTACGATCGTGATACACGATTTCAAATTTTAAGCTTGCAAAAGGGACGGACAATCTTTAAAGGGATAGTTCACCCTGAAGAAAAGTCAATAAAACTTAAAAGTCATGAAAGAAGAAACATGACAGAAATATTTTAGTGAAGGTTTGATGAAAATCTTTCAAAAGATAAGAAAGTTATGATCTTTTGAAATGTTAATTTTGTGACATGTGTGAGGTGCTCTCCCATATGTTGTGTATACAGGTAGAATAATTCCATATTGCTATTTTTCTGTTTTTTCTTCATACAGCATTACAGGTATGTGAAGAAAAGAGTATTTCTAATGATGTATCAAATGATATGGGAGAGCACCTCGCATGAGACGTCACAAAATCAACTTTTTAAAGATCATAAGTCTTATCCTTTGACAGAATTTCATTAAACCTTCACTGATATGATTCTTTCATGTGCCTTCTATTGAAAGCAACTTAATTTCAGGGTGAACTATCCCTTTAATGTTGCTAACTTGAACTAAGGGTCTAGACTCTACTGTGCAAAATATTTGTACATTCCATTCATATTTTCAATTTATTTCAATCTAAGCTAGATTCACATAAGAAGTTACTCTTGTGCAACATTATTTATCAAAGAACAACATCAGCAATAACAGTTAGGCTGCCATTATTGGCATCATACTGTAAGTCCCTCATCATCATAGTCTAATGCACTTCATGCATCGCTTCATACCATCAAGGCAAACATACGCACTGAACAATGGAATATGGTTAGGTGCATGAAAGGCCGTGTTTATCAACTTTTCAGAATTTTAAACGCGTTTCCAAAGGCCTTTACGAACGCGTTTCAAAACGCGTTTAAAAAAAACGGTGCGTTTATCAACTCCAAAGGCCTTTACGAACGTGTTTCCAAACGCGTTTTCAAACGCGTTCAAAAAACGGTGCGTTTATCAACTCGATCGCCCAAGTCGAAAACTCGATCGGAAAACAAGCTGAGAACACGTGGTTTAAACGCGTTTAGGATCGAACAAATTTATGTGTTTCAAAACAGCTTTCCAAACCCCATAATCTAAACACCTTTGCGTTTATCAACTCGTTTAAACGCGTTTCAAAAAATGTAAACGCGTTTGGAAACCTTAATTCTACCAAAAAAAGAGTTGATAAACACGCCCTATGTTTACTTATATGGTACATATATTCAAGCTAAATGACAGAGCTGGGGACCAAGGACTACAGGGAAAGCATGATTAAGTCAGACTTAATTCACATATTCAGCCAGGTTTTGTTGGATCAGAACTCCGAGATTTGGCATGAATTAATACTGACTGTTCTAGTGTTTGGCACAAGATTTAGACTATGTGGTTGAATTCATGCAAATATCATTGGAGGTGCAAAAGTCTGCACTAGTTAACAATTTACAGGAGAACATACACTTGTTTATTTGATGGAAAGATGCTTTAAATTCTAATTTATTATATAAATTTAATGATTGAAATAGATAATGGTATTAATTTCAAATTGATTAGGATGTTCTAAAATGCACGAGGTAAATTCAATCGATAAAAAGACTTACAGTTAGGCCTAGGAACCCTAAGGGTTAGCGCGATCCGGTATCCGTGGGTTAGTGTGAGGGTGTGGGTTGGGGATACAAATAATGAAATGTAAATAAATACTCACCAGATGTAGTTCAAAAGTTTGGCTGTTTCCACTATATGTAACCCTCAAACCATCTCTATATAATGTATTATTAATCTATATTTATTCTAAGTTGCATATATATTGTTTTCACTGTGGGTAGGTAGCTGTCCCAAAAAGACTTTTTTCGGATGTTCTAAATGCTTCAGGACTACTAGTATTCAATTGATGAAAAGACTAAGGCCTGGTAGAACAATTGGCATCACTTTCAATGTCATGAGCCACTGTCTATGAATTTATGAATTTATTCTCCACAGGTTGGATTGGGTCATTAGCATGGGCCTTCTCAACTCTGACCAGCCCCTTGACAAACCTGCTGCTGAAATGCTGTCAGACAAGGTCCGTTGCTCTGCTGGGCATCTTCTTCTGCTCGTCCAGCCTCCTCATCTCCTCCTTCGCTCCCAACGTCTACATGCTCTTTGCCTCCTTCAGCCTCATGTACGGGATGGGCATCAACTTTACCCAGCATTCCACGCTCTGTCTCATCTACACCTACTTTCCCAAAAGGAATTCCACCAGAACCATCTCCTTTGCTTTGACAGGGTGTCAAGTCGGTAAATGAGCTTTCTTGTCTCTCTCTTCCTGTCCATTCCTCGTTCTTCCTTTTCCCTCTTTTTCTTGCCCTTCTTGCATTTATTTTCACATTATTACATTTGTGCTCATTATACTACTCAGTTGTTGTTTATTTAATTTCATGATTATTTCTTATCATTATGTTATTAAACATAATTTCTTGTGGCAATGGAGATCAAATTTCTGTGTAGTTTTATATGGACCAGTAAAATCATCTGAATATGGTACTAAACAAAAGAGCAGCTGCAATCAAAATCAAATATTACTCTACATTATTCCTTGTCCCAAGTAATGAATGAGAGAATTGCAGATAATCAAAACCTCACCCGTAATTGTGACGAACTGAGCTAGCATGTTCAGGATAGATTGGAGAAATAAAATATATTTCTCAAAGTCTTACCCGTAGGCCTGACTGAGTACAGAGTTTCTAATTGAAAACATTACGAACTGTGACTTTGAATGTACACGTACAATAGTAATAAATCCTTACAAGTTGATGGGTACGCGTACATGTACATCTAGTATGATCTTTGATAGTATTCATCGAAGAAAGCATGTACATCTAGTATAATCTTTGATAGTATTCATCGAAGAAAGCAATTATGCTCAAAATCAGTTTGTGAAATACATGTAACTATCGGGCCTGAGGCCTCATTTGTTTCTCTTTTCAAAACAGTTATTCATTTCCATCTCAAAGTAAAGGTAGAAATTGTCCAAAAATGGGTGTACATGTAGCCAATTCTCTCTGTTGTTGTTTGAACAATAATATACATTGTAGGACTGCTGGCCCTGAATCCTTTGATGGCTTTCTTTGTGGCAACCAAGGGCTGGCGCCTCGCTCTCCGGATCTTCAGCTCTATCGTCTTCATCCCCGGCGTCATCAGCTGCATCATCCTGCTCCCTCCTCGGAAGAAGCCTAGCGACTCCTCCACCGGGAGCTCCGAGACTGGAGAGAAGCTGGCGCGCTACCAGATATGCGAGACGAGCGAAAGCAATAGCAAGAAGAACGATGAGGCGATGAGCTCCGATAGATCCTCGCCGGTGAGTTCCGAGGGGTACCAGCTGCTGGATGTAAAACAGGAGGGGCAGGGGGATGTTTTACCCCCCTCCTCGCACCACACCGCTGTTTGCAGATACTGCCTGAAGGCTGGGGAAGGGGGAGAGGATTATCCCTGGCACGGAGCGGAAGAGGAGAAGGAGGAGAATCAGGGAGACATGGAAAGGACTTCTGTCGACACATCAATGTGCAGGAACCCTGTCACATATTTCTTCTCCATAGCCCTTGCAACATTGTCTCTAGCATGGACCTTCTTTAATGTTAATCTGGTAAGTTTTTGCCTGATTTCTTTAACCCCTCCCCCCTACTTTTCACCTGTTTTACACAGCCTCCTCTCCCTCTCTCTCTCTCTCTCTCTCTCTCTCTCTCTCTCCCTGTTTCTCTCCACTTGCCTTCTGTTTATCTGTCTCTTTCTTTGCTTTCTATTTTACTGCCTCCCATCCCATTGATACTCTCCCCCCCCCCCCCCCCTTTTTCATCCTACTGCTCTCTGTCTCTATCCCCCGTACACTCATAATCACTATTTACACACTGTATGCCTCTCTGTCTCCCTGTCACTGCACATATACACACTGTTTGCATCATGACAGAATGCATACTACCATCAACCCATCCATCCATTTTATTTTACAAATGATTATTGTAACATTTAATTTCTTGTTTTGCGTGATTACCCTTCATGAAGGAAAACACATTGTGTTGAGTTCAATTGCTGCCTGATTGATTTTGTTATTGTCTTCTACATACATTGCTTGTCAGATATTTTTTTATTGTTATTGCATGTTTATAATCAAATTTATTTCATGAAACTGTGGTCTAAATCATGGTAACAACTAACAAGTGTTACTTGAACACCCTAGATGCCAAATGCCCATGATCATTATTGGATCTATTTGAAGTGTGTGTGCTAAATCAAACGAAATTAAGCTTATCTGCTTAAAGATGGCACATCCCTTTTACAAACATCTGCAAACTTCATGAAAGTTTGCACATATTTAGCACGTATCTTTGGGATGCCAACTGTGAAATTTTAAGGTCAGAGGTACTATCAGTCCCATAGAATAAATTAAAATTAAACTGGTTTTCACTGAGATTTGACTATTTTCATGGTATGAAAAAAGCAAGTTTATTCCCTCAAAACCGAATATAACGCTTTGTCCATTCCAGGGAAAGGTTATAAAGCCACTCTCTCTCAAATGATGACAAAGTCAGGGAACTTTCAGAATTAGGTCTGCAAAAAGGACGGGCTACCTTTAAACCCCTTCCTGAATTTAGGCCAAAGAAAACAATCTCTCTTCCTATTGGGGCAATGACAGTAAATGTATTTTTAAATTAACTCTCAGCCTTCAGTTCACGTACTGTGCTTAAATTGTTTAATATACATTGTAAATTTCACCTTTTATGGCAGAAAATTATGGGTTTTTTATGACCAATTTGCACTCGGAATAAAGAAGAATTACATGTTTTTGTACATATATGCACATTTTAAGAGTTTGACATTATCTCCCTAAGTCAATACCAAATGGGTGTTAGAAGTGCCTATTTGAAAGGGCTCCTTCTTATCAGATTAATAACTTCCTTGTAGACTGATCAGTAGACTGTTTCAACAATGCAGACAATTGGCGGAAGTTCATGTGGAACTCAATTGCAATGGATATCTTAGGCTACATGAAGGCCATTCACAAGTCAATTTTTTTTTTAATGCTCTATGCTCTCATGTTTTGCACTGGTAATGTACAGCATTCCATAGGGCAATATGGAGACGGGTAGAGAAGGAGTTACATGAACACAATGCATCATGATATGATATGATGGTTTTTATTAACAACAAAAATGTGAGTATTTGTATAACAATATGAATACTTGACAAATATAAAAAAAAAATGATCATGTATAGATATTTGAGAATAGATGTACTTATACAATCATGCATCTAACTTTACTAATAAGGACCAAAAAAGGGCATAATTGGCAGTCGAGTCTGGCCCTCATTGTAAACATATTTGGCAAGATATTATTTTCAACATCTATGTACATGTATTCCCTAGGTTGCTCAACTTTTGGTACAGTATAATAGTAAAAAATTATATGGATGTGTTATACTATCTATATATGATCTGAATTATGAAAGCACATCAGGATAATGAAATAAAGACTTCATGTAGGTCCATGATAAGGATCCAATTAATGAACAAAGAATATAATATCAATAAAGGATATTAAACAATATTTTATGATCTATATTTGGGATCTTTGTGGAATCTATTGGTCCTCTTGGTGAAGTGGAGGTCATGCAGTACCATTTTCCCCTCGACCTACAGTCTCGGGGTAAACAGTACCACATGCCCTTCACTTCACCTCATGATCAAGAAATATTGCTCTATCTGGAATTACCAGGACACAACAAGATATCTGCATTTTAGCTTCTATATGTAATGTAACTGTAATGGACAACTGTAGTTACAGGTCTTATTACGCAGTAGCACAACTCTAGAATAACTACTGTATTTGACATGTAAGATGGGTTATTGGTGACTAATTTGTAGCTCTTTGAGTGTCTCTCTGTCATATGGCACTGTTAACACCATCAGTTTCATAGGTGCATGATATGTGTAATAAGTCAATGGGCTTTTCCTGGCTTGGTACTGAGAGGGTTAACCCCATCATTATTATAGATGCATGATATGTGTTATAAATCAATGGGCAACCGTCATGGTTATAATGCTCTATATAAGCTTTACATATTAGTATTATTACTTAAAAGGCCCCTGTCATCAAAATATATGTTGACTTCTGTTGATGTAAGTTAATATGTATATAACAAAATCACTAACTGTTCAATGGAAATATGTGTCCTATATTTTAAAATTATTTTTCTATATTTTTTCTCAGCACTGATAAGCCCTGCCTTCAATATATCCTCTAACTCAAGATTAAACCTGTGACATCATATAAGATATAAATTAGCAGGATAATAGACATCATTTATGCACAAACTAAACATTGCAATTACTACCTGCAAGTGCTTATAATAGCATCACATAATAGCATTTATGACATAAGGAAACGATTATTCCCACATGAAAGGTTGTTAGATGGTATTGTGTGAAGACATGTGGTTATCTTGTGGGCAGGTGGCGGTAGTCATTGCAATGTTTAGTTTGTGCATAAATTCTGCTTATTATCCTGCTAATTTCTACCTTTGATGGTGTCACAGGGGGAATCTTGAGTTGGAGGATATTTTGGAGGCAGGGCTTATCAATGCTGAGAAAAAAATAAAAGAAAAATTAAAATATAGGACACATATTTCCTTTGAACAGTTAGTGATTTTGTTATGTACATATTATGTTGCATCAACATAAGTTGACATACATTTTGATGACAGGGGACCTTTAAGTAGTGTTGTTTAGAACGATGGATATGATGTCCACTTCAGTAATCTACTATGGGAAGCAGGTACCGGACATGTACAGTACTGTAGGTGTGCACAAAGCTCTTGCCAATGAGCTGTGTTTGTAATACATACACAGCTAACACAGCTATTTCCCCCTAACTGCATAGTAACACATTAGTACATTCACCTGTATTTCATTAGTCAGTTTTAATGGGTGGAAGGCACTTTGAATATTAGTTGTTGCTACTTGGCAAACCTGGGAAATCTCTGGGATTACTATAAATATAATATATTGTTTGAACAATATAACATTTGAATACGTAATCAAAATGCTTTATTGTATCTTGCTTATGAAAATGAAATAAAAATGATCATATTACATTACCACATTAGTTAAATCAGCACCGGTAATAGCCGTGGGCGTGCAGATTGAATGTTTTCATCATACGACAATATATTGTGTTCTGAAATTGCTACATGAATAAGTCTGCTCTCTATACGGCCTTCAGCTACACGTACTTGATAATGATAATGATAATGTCTGCTTTGCTTTGTCTACACAGCTGTGGCATGCCCATCATTGTACTGCAGGTACACGTACATGTACATTGTATTTTCCCCATCTGCATTGTTATCTTACCTGCCACTGGCAATTGCCCTATTGAGACTAGTACGAGGAGGTATTTTTGATTTTAAAAAAATGAGGATTGGCTGTACTAATGTAGGCCACTTAAAGATTGTCCGTCCCTTTTGCAAGCTTAAAATTTGAAATCGTCTATCACGATCGTAAATTGAAGAAAGTGTGATTTAAGACCATTTCTAAGAATATAGCATGTTGAAGCTTTCTGTATATGTAAAAAATTTCAGCCGTTAAATTTCAAACCGACTTTTTTCGTACTACGAAAAAAGTATTAGTCTTTGTTACAGTACCTATATGGTTATTATGCGTGTGTGAAATCCTAATTTTATGAGTAACTACCAAACTTTGGAGATGATTCCTTCCATAGAACAATTTTTTTCATAATGCGTTTTATGATTTGATAAACAGATTAATCAATAAAGCAGATATTCCAACACAAACTGCTAAGAGCCTGAGGTAAAGACTATTAATCAGACGTTGTTTACGTGCATTATTTGAATTTTACACTACGTATCAGTTTCAAATTGTGAATATAGAGCTTGCTGACACTTCTCTATATGTTTTGCCAATGTTTCGATGGTTTTGTGGTGATCTGCAAAAGGGACTGGCTGTCTTTAATGTATTCACAATGTGCAGTAAAGCAGTATTACACTCACCTGTATGTAATGATTCAGTTTCAGTGGGTAAAATACACTCTGAATCTACTTGTTGCTTGTTGGAAAAACCTCAGGCAAGCTTTATACATGTACAGGGTAGTAACCGAACGTTATAGTAACGTATTAAATGACTTGTATTTATAGTTTATACATCAAGATATTCATGCCCACACAACCATTTTGACAACACTAAAAAAAATCTTGACAAATAGAGTCAACACCGATATATTTGTTTTCTGTTAAGATGAATACAAACTGTTGAACGAGTCCCTTGGTCCAACCAACAAGAAAATGGCATGGAGTACCATGGGATTAATTAATGGACTTCTCCCAAAGCCAGAAAAGTTTCTCTCTATCATCACATATTTGTTGCTGCAGAACTGCTTAATGATTGGTGCAAGGATTTAGCGCATGAACAAAACAGGATGTGCAAAGGTGTTTAGAGAAAAAGGCACCCCTTACATGTAGATTGTATATGAGCTATTAGTGTACTCACAGATAGTCTGTTGAATCCTTCCATCACCGTTACTCATGCATGCATGTATGGATGTATTCTTTTTTGTTGTTTATAATTTTTTTGTTTGGAATAGAAAGGGATGTTACAATTACAACCCTAGTTACTGTATACAAGAATGTGTCATGCACACATTTATGTACACCATGTCCACTCGCAGAGGAGTATTCCCTGCCCGCTGCATGTTATCGGCACTGGGTCAAGATCATTCA
>OZ022581.1:2943128-2970628 GCA_963669155.1 Arbacia lixula | reverse complement strand
AAAAGGTTGTTTTTGACAGGAAATGTCTCAGTTCATGAGAAAAGAAGCAGGAGAAGAAGGAGGTTTACTTGGATAAACAGCCTGATCCTGACTGTTTTGCAGGTCAAGGGGATGTGTACCATGACATGGAGCTGATAAAAAAAAAAACACCTCAGGACAGAGACTTGTGGCAGTCTATGATCACTTATTATAACAGTATATCTCACATGGAATGGAAATGGAACTTCCATCTGCTTGATTGCTACATACACTACAGCTCAAAGGAATTGGCATAGGGAAAGGGAAAGGGAAGGAGCCGCAGTCTTAAACTGCAGTATATTTTGTCCAGTTCAGTATGAAACACGATGTTTTTTAACTGCGGTTCCTTCTTTTTCCCCTCCCCTTTCCCTATACCAATTCCTTTGAGCTGGAGTGTATGTTCATTAACTGTTCCATTGGTGATCAAAACACAGTGTCCTTAAATTCTGTTTATTTGTAATGTGCTGGTACTACTCTTACCGCTCAACACACTGAACATATTTATGTCATTTGATGCGCTGTCTCCTTCTACTTGAACTCTTCCCCTCAACTGCTCTAGTCAATATCCTGTTCCCTCCGATGAAAAGTTGGCAGTAAAAGCAAAATATTCATGAAACAATATGGATGCTTTCTAGTTGGAATGTAAACAGAAGAGAAGGAAGTTTTAGATTTTACATTGCTGTGATGTCTTGGTTGAGTATGACACTGTATGATTTGTTTGCCAAAATGAATTCATTGATTATTAATTTCCTGTTTTTTGAAAAACAGTCAAATTATCATTCCAGGAGTGGTCAAACTGCAATTTAAATGGTTATGCTGAATCTGTCAGGGATACGTTTTATCGATCACTTTGCATCGATAAAAGTTGAAAGCAATTCGTGTTATGGTGATCTACCCTTTGAATATAAGGAATGTAAGTATTACAATATACTGGGAGATATTAACATGTTCGTGCATAAGCTCAGACCTCAACTTATTCCAACCTGATCTGCATCGCTCAGCATACAATTAGCATATTACATGTACTTAGCCAAAGAGCTTTTTGTGTAGTGATGATGCTCATTGTAACTGGTATCATTAATACAATTTTCATGAATATTAATGAGTCAGGGTGAATGAGAACCATATTTGTTACTATATTCTAGTGTTCTCTGTAGCCAGGTGTGACTGTACATGTGATTTGTTCTATTATCCTTTACTACAGTAAAACCTGTCTATAGTGGGCACCCAAGGGAAAGAAATTGTGGCCTTTATAGACAGGTGTTTGCTATAGACTGGTTCTTTAACACATGATCTCTCTCTGGGGGAATTATTTTAGTGGCCACTATAGACAGGTTGGCTGCTATAGACAGGTGGCCGCTAAGACAGGTTTGACTGTACCTGATATGTTTTCAATGTCTTGCTGTCTATTGAGCAATGGAAAAGTGATATGGGGGCTCCTGGCCATGAAGCCCCTGCAGTGCTTGAAAGAGCCCCTCTGATCTACAATAGTCTCCCTTCTGCTTCCAGCAAATGTTTGAATTTTCTCCTTGCTTGGCAGGCATTGGTCTGATGAGGGCTATCTTTAACACCGTACCCTTCGGAGCTGGGATCGAGATCTTTGGCACATCCCGGACCTCAGAAGCTTCAACCCTGGCCATGTTTAGCTATGGCTCTGGCTACCTGGTCGGCTCAGTCATTCCAGGTGAGACAGAACAACTAGCTATAGAGTACTGAAATGTGACGTCATTTGAGCATATTGTAGTTGTTCTTTTTGTAGAAGTATTGTAGTTTTCTTATTGTGTTTACCATCTGACCTGCTCTGATCATGTAATTGGCTAAATCTCGTAAAGGCCTTTTAGAGGGTTTCTGATGAAACCGCTGACTACTTTGTATCTAAAGACAGGGTGGCCCATTTGCAAAAAGTTGTGAAACTTGGCAGGAATCAGCAGTATACCCTAAAAGTGCATGAAATTTCACAGTCAGAGCTTTATGAACTGTACCAGGAAGAGTGATAAAGCATTGTATACATTGTATAACTACTTTGTGACTAGTTCACATATCTCAATCACCGCACACCCTCTTCCATTTGATCCCATTTATTTTCGGTTTGAAACACTGAAAACTAAAGCTAGAACTGGTCTTGTGTAAGTGTTATAAAAATATAGATTCACCTCTCATCTTTTCAGAGCTGTCATTATTTAGCTAATTAGCTTTAGTATAATGGGTTATAAAGCTGTTCATCAAATTTTTATGCCACGAAGTGGCCGGAGGCATTATGTTTTCGGGTTGTCCGTCCGTCCGTTTAGGCAATATCTTGAGAACCGTTAAGCTGATTTGCTTGAAACTTGGTACATGTATGTATTGCATGAAACTAATGAAGTGTGTAAAATTGGGGTCAAATCTGATTGAAGTCAAAGGTCAAAGGTCAATGAACTTTGTAAAAATTGCCCAAAATTGACCTTTTTCACAATTGGTACAAAGATGGATCACTACTTGGGGATAGACTGGTGACATTTTTGGTAAAATTCCTGAAAGTTCAGAGGTCAAAGGTCAATGAACTTTGCCAAAATTGGCTAGAAATTGCCCCAAACTTACAATTTTTCACAATAAATCCAAATCCAATGGTGCAATTCCAACCAAACATAGTGAAACGATGGATTACTACTTGGGGGTAGACTGGTGGCATTGTTAGTGAAATTGCTGGAAGGTCATAGGTCAAAGGTCAATGAACTTTGCAAAAATTGATATTTTTCACAATAAACCCAAATCCAAATCCAATGGCGCAATTCTAACCAAACATGGTACAGAGATGTATCACTTCATGGAGGTATACTGGTGACTTCACTGCTTAACCGTGGTATTCAGGGTGACTTTCCTCTTCTAAAACATTGTTTAACCCTTTGACTGCATTGATAGTACATTGTTTAGCTCTGCTATTCATGGTGATTTTTCTCTGTATAAGACATTGTTTAAGCCTTTGACTCTACTGTTTAGCTGTGGTATTCAGGGTGACTTTCCTCTTCTAAGACATTGTTTAACCCTCTGAATCTACTGTTTAGCTGTGGTATTCAGGGTGACTTTCCTCTTGTAAGTCATTATTTAACCCTCTGAATCTACTGTTTAGCTGAGGTATTCAGGGTGACTTTCCTCTTCTAAGACATTGTTTAACCCTTTCATTCCGCTGCTTAACTCTGTTATTCATGGTGACTTTCCTCTTGTAAGACATTGTTTGACCCATTGACTACACTGTTTAGCTGTGGTATTCAGGGGGACTTTCCTATTGTAAGACATTGTTTAACCCTTTGACTCCACTGTTTAGCTGTATTATTCAGGGTGACTGTCCTCTGCTAAGACATTGTTTAACCCTTTTACTCCGCTGCTTAGCTCTGTTATTCATGGTGACTTTTCTCTGTATAAGACATTGTTTAACCCTTTGAATCCACTGTTTAGCTCTGTTATTCATGGTGACTTTTCTCTGTATACGACATTGTTTAACGCTTTGAGTGCATTGATAGTACATTTTTTAGCTCTGCTATTCATGATGACTTTTCTCTGTATAAGGTATTGTTGAACCCTTTGACTCCACTGCTTAGTCGTGGTATTCAGGGTGATTTTCTTCTTGTAAGACATTGTTTATCCCTTTGAGTCCACTGTTTAGCATATGAGGCCGTGTGCATCATCTTTCTCAAGTCTCCGTTTGACATGCTCTCATTTCTTTATTTCTGTCTAAATTGTGATCACACTTGGTACAAATGATCCTTGGGTAATACCATGTGTGTCTTCATGAGGCTGATGGGGTCATAGGTCATCTAGGGGTCAAAAGTTCAAATGATATGAGGCCATGTATATCATTTTTTCTCAAAGTTTTTGTTTGACTTGCTTTCATTTCTTTATTTCTGCATAAATTGTGATCACACTAGGTACAAATGATCATTGGGTATTACCACATGTGTCTCTTCATGAGGTTGATGGGGTCAAAGGTCATCTAGGGGTCAAAAGGTTTGAAAAAAATATTTGAAAAAAAAACTTAGCACTGTTTATCGATTGCAAAATCAGGCGAGACTCATGGTTTGCGAACCACCTTGTCCCTTATAAGACATTGTTTAACCCTTTGACTGCTGAGCTGTGGTATTCAGGGTGACTTTTCTCATGTAAGACATTGTTTAACCCTTTGACTCAACTGTTTTGCTGTGGTATTCAGGCTGGCTTTACGTAAGTCTGTCCAAAATCGCCCCAAATTAGCATTTTTCACAATAAATCCAAATCCAAGGATGGAAGATCAGAGGTCAAAGCTCAAAGAACTTTGCAAAAATTTGCTAAAAAGTCCCCCCAAATTGATATTTTTCATGATAAACCCAAATCCGAATCCAAATCCAAATCCGATGGTGAGACTCTAAGCAAACATGGTACAGAGATGTATCACTTCATGGCTAAACACGGAAAAACAGAATATATTTTCATTTCCCATGGGAATTCAATGGTACACTGCCCATCAAACATACACATTTTCTGAGAACAAATCTAACTCGAGCTAGCAAAGAGGCGGAGGCATATTTATCGACTGCACGGCAGTCAAATTGCTCTAGTTTAATAGTTATCCGGATTTTTAGACTTAAAAATTGTCTTGGATACCATCACGCAAGTCATGCTGAACATGCATTTTTGAGTTTGCTAGAAAAATATAAAGTTTTGAAAGCAATCCTTGATATGTTTCTATTGTACTATGGATACTACATCAGAACATGACAATATTATATCTTGTTGTCTTACAAACATGTCACACAAGTCACATTTGGAGCCTTGTCATGCGAGTCATGCTTCTATTTTAGTAAACCATGCGATGATAAAATGACATTTCAAATACAATTTTGAATTCAAATGTTTGTGAGTGTATAAAGAACAGGAATTAAGCCAAACCCTGATATGATGTGATGACAATAAAAAAATAACACTAAAAAAACTGTCATGCAAGTCAGCTTCACAAGTCACATTTGGAGCCTTGTCATGCGAGTCATGCTTCTATTTTAGTAAACCATGCGATGATAAAATGACATTTCAAATACAATTTTGAATTCAAATGTTTGTGAGTGTATTAAGAACAGGAATTAAGCCAAACCCTGATATGATGTGATGACAATAAAAAAATAACACTAAAAAAACTGTCATGCAAGTCAGCTTCATATGCATTTTTTTAGTTTACTAGAAAAAATGTAAAATTTACACTCATACCACGTCAGTCATATCCCTTTCACTTATTTATCATGATTTATTGATGTAACACCACCTAAGTTTCATGTTATATTTATTGAATAAAAGCTTAATTCAACTGTGTCACACAAGTCACAAATTCACGAGGCTCTC
Organism: Arbacia lixula; assembly: GCA_963669155.1. Lineage (NCBI taxonomy): Eukaryota > Metazoa > Echinodermata > Echinoidea > Arbacioida > Arbaciidae > Arbacia > Arbacia lixula. The sequence goes on along the minus strand of OZ022581.1, from coordinate 2,965,267 downwards.
ATTAATCAGTGAGGCATTATTATTCAAAGCCAATAAGGCACAGAGTGCAGAGGGTCATCCAAGTTTTTATTCCTGAAGTTTGAAATTGATATTACCTGTATTTCCAAAGGAAATTATTCAAGTATCAAGTGATGTCAAGGAACCTCATTTCTACCTGTCACACGAGTCACACTGCTAAAATCATGTTTTTTTCAGTGAAAAAAATATTTTTTCAGAAGATCTTTCTATACTTGGATCTACTTCACCAATACCCTGACATGATATAAAGTGAACAAGGGATATGCAGTTGATATATGGCAGAAGATTTAAAGTGCTATTTTGCTTTAAATGTCACGGTGGAATGGCTGATATGGGTCTTAAACTCTTTAGGTTACATCATACTGCATACATTTGATGATATAGAGCACAGTATTTGAAGGACTGAGCTACTGTACATGTAAGGCATGAATAAGCAAATACAGTATGCTATCAAATGGTATTTGGGAATAGAACTCCTACTGGCCTCCCTATTCTGAGTCTGTGAATAGAAGGATCAGGTTATTCAATCGTGTCCACCTGACTGAGGTCAGTCCCCACAATGGATGGTCAGTCTGCCTGAAAACACTAAGGCCACACCTACCTCGTTCAGGAAGAAGAATGACCATAAGAACGTCTATAAAGACCTATCCAATTGAACCCTTTCATGCCATAGGCCATTTTTGTTATTTATGCAAATTTATGCAAGTCCTTCAAACGTTGTTAATGGTAACCTCAAAGTTTGTCTGAGGTTTGTCCAAGTAGTAACAGCTGATAGATTAAGATTGCATTCCAGTAATTGGAACTGAATGACAAGATACAGGTGAATGCAATAACACATTATTATGCAGTTAGGGGAAAAGTTGTGAATACATTACAAAAATACTCTATTGTTGACTTCCGTACAATCTAAGTTTAACAGCTGAGTCTTATGGCATTTGACTCCTCTGATGTCACTTGGAGGTGTGCGTTTTTTTCACATTTTCGTCAAAATGATACTTTATTGCGGCACACAAATGTGAAATTTGTTTTTAGTGGATAATTCTACATAGATTAGTGGGAACTTATTCTTCTAGTTTAGTAACCCTTTAAACATTCTTGATGTGTTTTTTTTGTTGAAAGAATAAACCCAACCATGCCTACGAGGACTGCACATAGTGCACTTTGAATCTCAGCTTTATAAAAACACTTGAGCTCTGTGTTTTTACCCGCTGCTCAAGGTTACATTTTCTGGCTTTGTAAACCCAGGTCCTCTTATGATGTCAAAATTTGCCACAGAACTGCAGTAACCACATGGGGGTGTGGCTTAATTGCACCTTAAAGGGATTTTGAAGTTTATAACCTGGGCCATGCTACCTAAAGGTTTTCAATTATTGTATCTTACCATCAATTGCAATACCATGGTAACAGGTGGTTGACATGGTAAGATACAATAATTTAAAACCTATAATTATGTAGCATGGCCCAGATGTCTATTGTTCTGAGTGAAAAAATGCCAACCCACATATATGTAGAAGAATATCTAGGAAAAAGAGTCCCCTACCCCCCTCCACCTCCATTAAAAAAAAAAGAGCCCTCGTGTAAACTTGAAATTAAATTTTTTATGGCCCTGTCTTATGGAGAGTTGCGATATGAACCATACCTCTGTACATTAGAGTTAGTGGATTGGGCTTGCAATCAGATCACTTGCAACTTTTTATGAGACGTGGCCCAGTTGTATGCACAGTATGGTTCAATGTGTTCTTTTCATGATATCAGCCTCGAAAAGCAGCTTCTGCAAATGCTGATATATTTTCCTTTATTGATAATCCCTTCCAGGTAGCATCTATGACATCACAGGCTCCTATATGCTGTCCTTGGTCTGCATGACGTCCATCTTCATGCTCTCTGCCGTCATGTTCCTCATCATCCCGCTACGCCAGCAGCTCCACCGCTTCCTCCTCAAGGGCTGCGCCTTCATCTGCGACCCCGGGAAAGAGGTGGCCACACCCACTAAGAAGGGCATGGAGATGTGCCACTCCTGTGGGTCTGTCATCAATATCCACATGGCACAGCTCTAGGTGCTGTAAGGGACTCTTGCAGAGAGACTGTTTAAACCTCAGTCACATTTGCTCTACGGCGGGCATATGGCGGCCGTATACCCGAATTCGAGAGATTTCTGAGGCGGCCGTAGGGTCGACGTAGGGCGGTTCCTATCTTTTACAGGCTGTAGGGGTGGTCGTACATTGAGCGTATTGTGGCCGTGTGGCTGCGTTCCTCTACGGCTGCCGTGAGGGCGTCTTGCGGCAACCGCCACAGGGTCGCCCTACGGCAACCGTATGTTTTGCTAAGAACATGCGGCAGCCGCAGATTTTTGGCTCCATAAGTTTAAAAATACGCTGTGTGGCGACCGTAGCATATGTGACTGCTACAATAAGTGGTCGTCGAAATTTTGCGGCGACCGTAGAATTGCTACTCGCCGTAGAAATTTTAGAATCTTCGGCGGCCGTAGCAAATGTGACTGAGGCATTATCCATGTGGCTCAGCTATAGGTACACACTCCTGGGGGTCTTTCAGAAAGACTGTTTATCCATGTGACCCAGCTATAGGTAGACACTCCTGGGGGTCTTTCAGAAAGACTGTTTATCCATGTGACCCAGCTATAGGTAGACACTCCTGGGGGTCTTTCAGAAAGACTGTTTATCCATGTGACCCAGCTATAGGTAGACACTCCTGGGGGTCTTTCAGAAAGACTGTTTATCTATGTGACCCAGCTGTAGGTAGACACTCCAAGGTATCTTTCAGAAAGACTGTTTATCTATGTGACCCAGCTGCATCTAGACACTCCTGGGGGTCTTTCAGAAAGATTGTTCATCTATGTGACCCAGCTGTATCTAGACACTGCTGGGGGTCTTTCAGAAAGATTGTTCATCTATGTGACCCAGCTGCATCTAGACACTCCTGGGGGTCTTTCAGAAAGACTGTTTATCCATGTGGCTCAGCTATAGGTAGACACTCCTGGGGGTCTTTCAGAAAGACTGTTTATCCATGTGACCCAGCTATAGGTAGACACTCCTGGGGGTCTTTCAGAAAGATTGTTCATCTATGTGACCCAGCTGTATCTAGACACTCCTGGGGGTCTTTCAGAAAGATTGTTCATCTATGTGACCCAGCTGCATCTAGACACTCCTGGGGGTCTTTCAGAAAGACTGTTTATCCATGTGACCCAGCTGTATCTAGACACTCCTGGGGGTCTTTCAGAAAGATTGTTCATCTATGTGACCCAGCTGTATCTAGACACTCCTGGGGGTCTTTCAGAACGACTGTTTATCTATGTGACCCAGCTGCATCTAGACACTCGTGGGGGTCTTTCAGAAAGATTGTTCATCTATGTGACCCAGCTGTATCTAGACACTCCTGGGGGTCTTTCAGAAAGATTGTTCATCTATGTGACCCAGCTGTATCTAGACACTCCTGGGGGTCTTTCAGAACGACTGTTTATCTATGTGACCCAGCTGCATCTAGACACTCGTGGGGGTCTTTCAGAAAGATTGTTCATCTATGTGACCCAGCTGCATCTAGACACTCCTGGGGGTCTTTCAGAAAGATTGTTCATCTATGTGACCCAGCTGTATCTAGACACTCCTGGGGGTCTTTCAGAACGACTGTTCATCTATAGGGGCGTCTTCATTAGCTCGAGCTTGGCAAAATAGCGAGCTTGTTCTGATCGGGTTAGCTAGCCAGATCACGAACTAGCTAGCTATTTGCGTCTTCATTAGCCAGATCAGGCAAAATAGCGAGCTATTTGGTTGAGAAAATTTCCCAAGAAATCTTGGGCTAGATTGATCTAGCTCGAGCTAGTTCGCGAACTTGCTCGAGCTAGCTCGGAGCGTCTTCTTTAGCCTGAAAATTTCTCGATCCCGGCATGCATCAGCGCCCACGAGGCATTGTTTACGTAATAGGTTTTTACACGTACGTGAATGCGAGCTCACAACCGAAGCCATGCGGTCATGGCCTATTCCCGTCGCACACTGCTGGTTTGTGCGAAACTTGGGATAATTTATGCAACCCGAGCTCGAGCTTACGTATCCCGAGTTTCGAGCTAATGAAGACGCGATTGCAACTTCAGACGAGCTTGCTATTTTGTCTGATCGGGCTAATGAAGACGCACCTTATGTGGCTCAGCTGTAGGTAGACACTCCTGGGGGTCTTTCAGAAAGACTGTTTATCCATGTGACCCAGCTGTATCTAGACACTCCAGGTGAATCCATTGTTCTATAGCTTGGTTCTGCAATGAAGTCAAAGTTCAGTGGGATGTTTGAAAGGACACTGTTATTTATGGGCATTGTTATTGAAATGATCAGTTGGGATATGAAGTGTCAACTATGTATGTCCCATACAGGGTTCCCATGACATCAGATCAAAGTATTCTAAAATGTGAGGTGAGTCTGGCACTGTCTTCACCCTGTGTCCTTCATCAATGAAAGATTTGACACTTCTCAGCTCTCTAGCGGAACATTGCAACATACATTGTAAAAAAGCTAGAGTGTAAAAAATGACAATGTTAATGTATGTGTTAGCTACAACATTAGAAGACTGGATTTATTGCACTGTAGAGTGATTTCTGATCATTATAATTATTATTATATCCTACCTTTTGATATTGTTGAACTAGGATTGACCAAGAGGTTGTCACGTGGCTAAGAATAGTTCCACCATGAAGAAAAATGGATTTTGTGTGACGTCATTCCCTGGTATATTTTTTGCCATACCAAGATTATGATGTTGTTTTCTAGGGTAGTACTTTTTCAGAGGCATCAGATGTCCATGTGTCGCTATTGTCTTTCTGTCACTCTCTAGGACCCCGGCTGAAAGGGTTGCACTCAAAGTGCTCAAAATGTGTGCTATGCACCCATTTGGGGGTTTCAGTTGCAGATACTCCCATCTCTGTTCAAATGTGCATGATAGTAGTGAATGATGATGATGGTGATGGTGATAATGACAGTAACGATAACAGAGATTATTACCATTATCATTCCTTTCATCATCATTATTATCATCATCACCAGTATCATCATTATTACCAGCATTATTACCATCATCATCTTAGGTATTAAGTTTTCTCAGTACATGTATTACTTCATCATTCTCGGTACCAAAAATACCTTTAAAATCACGTCCCTTTTTCAGCCCCTTTTTCAGCTCATTACTTTTAGAGAGAGATCATGAAACTGAAATGAGAAGAACTTCTTTTAGATTTCAGACATGTGTACAAATAGAAATATACAATATGTTGCTAGTGATATTAGTTTGTCTCGCAATGTATGGTCAACAGAATCTAAAAAGATCACAATGTTTCGTATACCGTTGCAACACTTCGCCAGGTGTGATACAAAATTGTAGTAAGAGGGGGTTTAAATACTCTTTGGTCAGTGCAGCGCACTAACAGAAAACCGCTCATAAATACTATTGCCCGGCGCATTCGGATACTTGACCAAACAATAGGCCGCTGATGCGGCTCACATCGTCGGGCGGTAACAATTTTTGTATTACACCTGACAAAGTGTTGCAGCGGCGCACGAAACATTGTGATCTTTTTAGATTCCGTTGACCATACATTGCGAGACAAACGATTATCACTCGCAAATTATCCACAATTAGTAACATATTTAGCATACAATATGTTGTTCATTTATTGCACCATCTAAGGTTTTGAATTATTCATTAAATCTATGGATATGTAGATTTGTTTTTCTTATTTCAATTTTGTGATAGGCTAAACTAATGAAAGAATTTCTATGAGGCTGTATGATTTTTGCCCTACATTTAGTAGTAATGTAGCTGGAACCTGAGTTTAATGTTTGTTTGTATTCCTTTAATGACATACAGAATGTTATGTCTAATATGGTGATCGTAATCAAAGAAAACATCAGAACTTAGTTACGATGCTCAGTATCTGAGTGAAGAAAAGCTATGCGGCTCAATAAAGAACAGGTTGATGAGTCTTTGCTTAAGTTTGCAATAGGGTCATTCATGATTCATCTGCTAATTAGATTATAAGCTCAGTGCCAATTCATTTGAAGTACTTTGTTCTTATGCCTTATTGCCTTATGAACTTCCACAAATGATTTATGGATTATAACATTTAAACTCATGGGGAAAATATATTTTATCAAATGCACATGCAGTTATGTGAAGTAATAAATAGTCGCTATGTTTTGTACATGTAGGTAAAGTGAAAAAAAAAGGATTTTCAATCCTGAGTACCTCCATACCAAAGTTAATTGTCCTTATTCCATGTACTGTAAGTTTGTGTTCATATAGTCATTATGTGACCCATTATCTGTGCCTAAGTGTTTGAGTGATGTGTACATCATGTGTATATGTTATTCATAATATTCCAAGATATCATACTAGTAGTTGTGAGCATGCATGCTTATTTGTAGCAGTGTTGTATCAATGGAATTATCCACATTTCAGTTCACAATATTTTTCTCTAAACCATTCCAAGATTCACCCCAAATTGGTTATCGCAATTGATACATTGATTTGTATATATTGTTTACCTAAAGTATTATTCAAACTATTTTTTGAGGATTGTAATACCTCCTGTTTCTCACAGTAAATGTAACAGTGCCATGTATCATGCCAATAGGCTAATTCCATTTGCACTTAGATTAGTTTAATTTTAGCTTGAAAATAAAATTGTTCCACAGTTTTTCTACTAGTGCAATGTTTCAGGTTGCTCTTTCTAAACCATGGTATATTGGAAAGTCAGGGGTAACTAGCAATATATATTTACTTCTTTAACTCAATTGAGAAAAGCATTTATAATTATCTTGTGTGAAGAATGAACCTTAACATTAATGTGTGTGAATAGTATGAATGTTTAAATAGCTTTGAACTATGATTTAGAAAAACAGAGACTTTATGACAGAATTTAATTTTGGGTGTCATAAGGTTTGATTCATTTTTATTTGATGAAAATGAATTGTATATCTTGTGATCAATGATGTCTACCATCTTTGTTTGTGAGTGCTACTCTTAAAAAAGCTTTAAGCTATGATTTAGATAAAAACAGAGGCTTTTAGAAAGATGGGCGATATGCTTTCCCTGTCTTAATTGGGCAGAAAGTTTATTTAAAAGACTACAACTTTAGTATGAATCACTCATCTACCTTAGCAGATTAATCTGTGTCGGGTAATACATGTATGTCTACTGTGTGCATTAGAATTCAATTCATCTCTATCTTGGCAATTTAAGTTACATCTCAAAAATAAATTATTTTAACATCTCATGTCCCATAATGCAGATTTTGAGCAGATTCATTTGTAGTGATTTTCTCTCTGTTTCTCTTGACATGTCTTATCCAACCAAATATCTGGAAGGGTTGGGTTATCTTTAATTCACACAAAGTGAATACAAACTGAATGGCTATTGGGGCTAAGAACCAAGAAGGTGAAAGGGATTTGGAGTAATGAGATTAGGCTTACATAATAAATTGTCTTTGTAATGTATTCACAACTTTACCCCCTAGCTGCGTATCAACGTGTTATTTCATTCATCTTGTATCTTATGATTCAGATGCAATGGGTGGTGTGCACTTTAAATCTAGTCATTGGTTGCTAATCGGACACACCTTGGACAAGCATTGGGGTAACCATTAATAATATATTGTTCGAATAACAAGAATGGTCTACTTGGCTTCCTTACGGCACAGGATGTACATGTATCTTTGGATGATAATTTCATGTAACTGTATTTAATAACAGACTAATACGATATTCTGTGTATTTAATGTAGTATTACAACTGTCCATAACCTAATGGCTCAGTAATGTGTTCTAGTACATGTACACAGTCCATTCTTGTAATAATATGGTTATCGGTTCCACATCAATTTCCTCACTTTAACAAAATCTTGTAATACTAAACATAATGGCTCATAGATACATGTGAATAAATGTAAAATTGGGACGAGGAGAATTACTTTGTTCTAACAAAATGTGATTGTAATCATGCACGTTGTCATGGGAGTAGACTGTGCCTATATGTGTAAAAGGAAAGATGGCAGATTCAGGTGTTGTCAATAAAGAAGATTACTAATGAAGTATCTTTTATTTTGTGTTTATTTTTCATACACTGCAGTTACCTTCAACTTGTTTACCCTATTACGTTCACCCAAGGGTTGTTTTGTCTTGTACTTATTAGTTTATTTTCCACAACCCATACCACATCCCATATTATAATACAAACATGAATTCAAAAACATATTTGTTGATGGGGGGGGGGGGGGGGGGGTGGTGCTCGTGTTTGCTTGTTTGCATCTCAGGGTTTAAAGGACATATACTGTACTGGGAAGACAAAAAGCCTTCAAAAGGGTTATCGTGAGAAATCTTCTTACCAGTGGTCTTAACTTCATGTACATTGCTGAAAACAATTTTGAGGATTTGTGATTTAATCACTAATTATTCCAAATGTGGATCATTTGAGGGCAAAAAACTTTCAGCAAGTTTCTAAATTGGACGAATTAAAGACCATTGGTAAGAAGATTGCTCACCATCACCCCTTTGAAGGCTTTTTGTCTTCCCAGTACAGTATACATGTATTCCCTTTAACAGTTCTGAGCCTTCTTTACTTCCAGCCCTAAGAAATGATATCTACACTTAGCCAAGTTTGGTTTACCGTTAGTCCTATATTGCCATATATCATGCTAGCAGACAACCTTATGATGCCATTCAGTTCCATTCAATCATGTCATGGTACCACTTCCCCCACCTCGCAAATGTGAAATAATGATAAAAACTTATATTTCTACAGCATTTTACATGATATTAAAGACAGCCCGTCCCTTTTTCAGATCAACACAAAAACATCCAAACATTGGCAAAACATATAGAGAAGTGTTAGCAAGCTGTATATTCATAATTTGAAACTGATACGTAGTGTAAAATTCAAATAATGCACGTGAGCAACGTCTGATTAATAATCTTTACCTCAGACTCTTAGCAGTTTGTGTTGAAATATCTGCTTTATTGATTAATCTGTTTATTAAATTATAAAACGCATTATGAAAAAAATTGTTCTATAGAAGAAATCATCTCCAAAGTTTTGTAATTACTCTTGAAATAAGGATTTCACACATGCATATTAGCCACATAGATACTGTAACAAAGACTAATACTTTTTTCGTTGTACGAAAAAAGTCGGTTTGAAATTTAACGGCTGAAATTTTTACATATACAGAAAGCTTCAACATGCTATATTCTTAGAAATGGTCTTGAATCACACTTTCTTCAATAATTTACGATCGTGATAGACGATTTCAAATTTTAAGCTTGCAAAACGGACGGACAATCTTTAATATCAAAGTGCTTTACAGGTAACAATTGATCAAAGTGAGACAAGAGAACAATGTAAATGAAGTGTAACTATGACACTTTAATTCAGCTCATTAAACCAGGAATTATCATACAATACAAAAAGCACCGTGGGTACTCCACTTTAGGGTAGCATGTATACATGAATACACAGTTTCCTTCCTGTCCTTGTCACAAGGTCAACTGAAGGATACAAGCCAGCAATTACACTAAGTCTTATGTTTACAAGAATGGAGACTCTACCGGCACACGCTCACACACTAGGCAGTGGTCTTCAGTAAACCAGCTTGTTACTGTATTTCTGAAGGAACAGGTATTAAAAAATCTGCTTCATTTTCCTGCAAATTTATTTAATACAAAGCAAATATGCAAAGCTTTGTTTGCTGCCAGAAAAGCATTTGTCCTGAAGTTCACCTTCAATATCGGCTGAACTGTATTTATAAAGGGTTTGTTCAATCCATGTTCTTGAACCTCCACAAACAAGCGGAAATGTCCATTGTCTAAGTTTATACCTGCACCTACTTCCAAAGGAGAGACAATTTCACTTGCAAGGCTTTTTTTTTCAGCCTGATGTCAAGAAATGAAGACATGGAACCATGTTGTGCACCATACTTTTAAAGGGGATCATTACATGCAAGTCAGAGTTGAAACTTTAAGGAGGATAATACAAAGATACATGTAATATGGATGTGCAATATATCTTATAGTTCAATACACTACACTTAACCCTAGCTATGAGGAAAATCACATTCCCAAGGGCTTTTCTGTTCTGCCAATCATGACATGATATGTGAATGTCCTTCTTGACCGGTACATGTAATGTACTTCCTTCCTCTCAATCTCAAGGTTTAACTTTCTCTTGCATCTATGGAGACATTCACAAATTAATGAGAATTAATGAGAATTAATGAGACTCCAGCCAAGGTTGCACTCTCATTCATTCTTCCTCACATTCACACACACCTAGATTTGCACTATTAGTGAGAGTTCAATCCAGGTCAACATCTTTTCTTTTATGTTCACACAAAAAAATGTGATTTTGACCAATGTCAAAATATCAATGTTAAAATTTCACTAATGTTGGTGTGTGTGTGTGTGTGTGAATTCCCTATATGTGTCTCACAATGAGTTTCCCTCTGTTTTGTATTGTCTCAATTTCAGTGCATATTTCTGTTCTTCTTCATCGTGTTCCTTCTCCACTCTCATCACATAAGGGCTGGGACCTTACAGGCCTGGGGGTGTTTCACCAAGCTGCTCATAAGCTAACAACGACTTTATGTAGGATTGTGTGACCCTTTCTTGTGCTAACAACAGACCCCAATTTGTTCCTCTTTTAACATATTGGGAGCTAATTTTCAACAATCCTAATCAAATTTGACAAATCATAAAACTTGTATTCAGACACGTGTTAACAACAAGAATTTTGATTTAGAAATTTCAGATTTCAACTTTAGCTGATGGGAATCAAACTTGTTGAGAATCTCATTAAGCACAAGAAAGGGTTATCAGTAAAGTCGTTTGTAGCTTAAGAAGAGATTGGTGAAACACCTCCCTGGGCTTTCTACGTGTTCCATTTACCTTCTTGGAATAATCATGATTTATTTGTAATTACACTACATTGTGCATTGTGCAGAAAAAAAAAACACTTTGAAACTCAGGGGACAACTTCCTGCATCGGAGTAACCAATTTGATGGATGAACCAGTGTCGCCTAGTTAATAACTTTTCCAGCTTTATGAGATATCAAGTACATGTCCCATTACACCAGATTAAATGAACCCTTCTGATACAAAACATAACTGACACAAGTCACAACCCCCCCCCCCCTCCCCACCCCTTCCCCCCAAACAACAATGGTCTGTTATAGGCAATGATGTGATGTCAGGTTTTGAAAACAAAAGACATGCTGAATTGGGTCAGAGTTTATAAATTTTAGGCTTACACTCAGTAATAAAGATAGTGTGTTCCATCCCGTAAATGAACGAAAACAGGTCAGAAAGAAATCTTGGAACCAGACGGGATTTGAACCCGCAATCTACTGCTTACTGGGCAGCGACTTAACCAAGCAAGCTATTCCTAGTTCACGGATCAAGACACGACAGCATGGAAACAAATACTGAAGAGTCTTATTTAACTCTTAGCCTGCCCCAATGAATAAAGCCCACTGCCACGCCGCTAATCCCCATTGTGCCCGACCCAAATCCATCCTGTGCCAAGAATTTTGGTTTAGAAATTTCAGATTTCAACTTTAGCTGATGGGAATCAAACTCATTGAGAATCTGATTAAGCACAAGAAAGGGTTATCAGTAAAGTCGTTTGTAGCTTAAGAAGAGATTGGTGAAACACCTCCCTGGGCTTTCTACATGTTCCATTTACCTTCCTGGAATAATTATGATTTATTTGTAATTACACTACATTGTGCATTGTGCAGAAAAAAAAACACTTTGAAACTCAGGGGATAACTCCCTGCATCGCAGTAACCAATTTGATGGATGAACCAGTGTCGCCTAGTTAACAACTTTTCCAGTTTTTTGAGATATCAAGTACATGTCCCATTACACCAGATTAAATGAACCCTTCTGATACAAAACATAACTGACACAAGTCACAACCCTCCCACCTTCCCCCCCATCCCCCCGTCCCCCAAACAACAATGGTCTGTTACAGGGCAATTATGCAGCAATGATGTGATGTCAGGTTTTGAAAACAAAAGGCATGCTGAAGTGGGTCAGAGTTTTTACATTTTAGGCTTACACTCAGTAATAAAGATAGTGTGCTCCATCCTGTAAATGAATGAAAAACAAGTCAGAAAAAAATCTTGGAACCAGACTGGATTTGATCCTGCAATCTACTGCTTACCGGGCAGCGACTTAACGACGCAAGCTATTCCGAGTTCACGGATCAAGACACGACAACATGGAAACAAATACGGAAGAGTCTCATTTAACTCTTAGCCTGCCCCAATGAATAAAGCCGACTGCCACATCGCTAATCTCCATTGTGCCCGCCCCAAATCCGTCCTGTGCCAAGTTCATTTTGTGGCCTCCTTAGTTTTATTTTCTATGTTGGCATTTTCGAGCCACTATATTTTGAAAGCTATACACTTTTACAAAAAAAAAATTAACACAAAAATTTCATCAGCTTCATTATGATTTTAAATTTCTACGGAGGTCTTATTTTGTTTTGTTTTAATTATAAACCAATAATAAACTTCAAATTGTACTTTTCATTTTTGTTTGCAGCACTATGGCACTCTAAGAGTTAATCGTTTAATCTTTGTAAATTGAAATTGCCCTAGAAAACCCTTTCACTAAAATACCCCAATTTGTTCCTCTTTTAACACAGCGGAAGCTAATTTTCAACAATCCTAATCAAATTTGACAAATCATAAAACTTGTATTCAGACACATGTTAACAAGAATTTTGATTTAGAAATTTCAGATTTCAACTTTAGCTGATGGGTATCAAACTCATTGAGAATCTGGTTAAGCTCAAGAAAGGGTTATCAGTAAAGTCATTTGTAGCTTAAGAAGAGATTGGTGAAACACCTCCCTGGGCTTTCTACATGTTCCATTTCCATTAATGGAATAATCATGATTTATTTGTAATTACATTACATTGTACATTGTGCAGAGAAAAGAAAACACTGTGAAACTCAATGGATAACTTCCTGCATCGCAGTAACCAATTTGATGGATGAACCAGTGTCGCCTGGTTAACAACTTTTCCAGCTTTCTGAGATATCAAGTACATGTCCCATTACACCAGATTAAATGAACCCTTCTGATACAAAACATAACTGACGCAAGTCACAACCCCCCCCCCCCCCCCCCCGTCCCCCCAAACAACAATAGTCTGTTATAGGGCAATTATGCAGCAATGATGTGATGTCTGGTTTTGAAAACAAAAGACATGCTGAAGAGGGTCAAAGTTTGTTCTTTCTGTTTGAAAGTGTTTGTTAAAAAGAAAAATTAACACTACCATTTCTGCGTACATGTTTGTGTGTAGAGATTAGAATCAGGGGGAATGGATTACTGATACACACTAACTGGCGTGGGAAAGGTAGCCTTCACATACCATAATGTAAATGTGGTATACAGGCAAAACTCGTTATAACGAGGGGTCGAGACCCACACTTTTTCCTCGCTGTAGCCGATTGCTCGCTATACCAGTACATGATCAAAATGCGTTTATAGGTCTACACAAACAATAACATATTTTCATGGCTTTGCAAGCATTCTAAACTGAATTTACTAGCTAAAAATTCACTACAATATCTAACAGCACTGTTGAAAATGTAAATAAATGACACTTCCAACGTCTCCGTTTACCAACAAATGAAGCAGCGAGGAGGCTCAGTTACCCGGTTGCGCCTGCTGGCATGACCGTGTGTAAACAATGAATGATCATTGAACGCAATCTTCCTGCACGGCCGGCCGTACACGCGTGGTGTCACATGTGTGTAGAGGCTCTTATTTGCCATGTGCATGCGCTACTGTGTTGATGGTTGGCCGCGGGGCTGAGGCGTGCAGTACCACATGCATGTAATGTAGACGTATGCATGTGTGGTCGTGTGTGTGTGTGTGGATTCTTGCACGGTGTGTGTGATCAGTGTTTAACGGCGCAAAGAAAATTGCTTGTGCTGTTGTTGCGTTCCCCTTGCTGGGCGACGTGGCTGAAGGGAGTGCTCGTAATAACAGGGCCATTTTTCTTTCTTTTTCTTTCTTGGGCTGGGAATTTGCCTCGCTATATCAGAAATTTCGCTATAGCCAATCTCGTTATATGAAAAAAAGAATACAAGGAGGTCTATGGAAGACAAATCGGGACCCAAGAAATATCCTCGTAATAACAGGGTTCTCGCTATACCCATGCTCGTTATAACGGGGTTTGCCTGTATTTTGCTGTGTTTTGATTTGAACAAATTTTGTGAATGTGTTAAAATACAACAACAACATACATACAAACATTTTGCCTGTTATTCATTGAATTGTATTTATTCATTGTACACAACATATAGCATGTTTACAGTAGTTCTTTACACTATTTCTCTACTCGAGTGAAGCCATGGACGACCTTGATATTCAGGTATCAGTGAATAAATGTAACAAGCAATTATCTTGAAATGTGAGAAAATAGTGAGGTGCAGAGGAAAAGCTCTTCCTGGCAAACAGAGCTCAACTCTCGTCATACTACTTTTGTGCCATCGTACATTCTGTACTGGACCAGATAACATCCACCCTTCAGTCATACAAGAACATTAAAGAGTGACTTTAGCCCACTGAAGGCTCACCTCTTGGGGGTCTGCTGCCCTCAGAGTTCACACATTTGCAGTGGCTTGCAGGGAATGTTACAGCAATCATACATACCGCTGAGCTCGCAGGTATATGAAGCATTATTTGTTTGCTGCCCTCACACTTCACTCCGTATTAGGCATGGCACACTGCACCTTCACAGTAAATTCCAAGCGATGTGTCGGCAATCATACATACTGCTTGACTAGCAATCATAACGCAGTGTTTTTTGCCTGCTGCCCTCACAGTTTACTCCATGTGAGCTGTTGTCGCTGCACCTTCACAGTAGATTCCAAGGGATGTATCGCCGATCATACACACTGCTTGGCTAGCAATTGTAACAAAGTGTTCTTTGCCTGCTGCCCTCACTGTTCACTTAAGAGTAGATGTGGCACCTGGCTTCTTTCCGGTAGAGGTGACATCTTTCATAAGTACTGCTTGGCCATGGATTGCAGGAAACGCTTCTGTCGCTTTCTGGCTGCTCCCGCTAGCACCACCTCAGAGTTACACGTATTCAGCTCGGGTTGGCTCAGAACCTGAAGCTGGTACACATCACACAGACAGAGAGGGGCAGAAAAAAATGATTTATGGTTATATTTCATAAAATATTATAAATTTAACGTCAGTTCAGAGTTACAACTTGGTCATATAATGGGAGCCTAATGAAACCCAAAACTACTAGAATGCAGACACACACTGTACCCTGATCATTATCAAAGCGTAGAGACTGAGCTTTTTATTACAAATATGTTCCCTTCTATCAATTTTTCTTACAAATGTGCTCAGTGGTTTCTCTAATTTTTGCACCGTTATTTAATTCAACGTACTACCAATTGTGAATGTTAAACAGTTGAATACAAAAACAAACAAAAGTATGCAGCAGATATGAATAAGTTTGAGATTAATGGAGCAAATCATAAACAAAGTATATTTCGCCACTAGCCCTGCAATCTTCAATGCGTGCTACGAATTTAAAGTTGAGGAAAAACATGCTGCAAACAAGCAAGCTCAGTAAAGAATGTGTTGAGGTAGAATAAGTACTTACTGCTGCTTGCTTCTTGTCTACTTCGCTCCTCTTATGGTGCGTGTCTGTGTGCCACAGAGGGTCAAAGAAGATTCTTTAAAAGGTCTGAATCAGCGAGACTAGCAATATGTGCAATCCTGTGAACGTTGTGCACGTCTACAGCTCCTCGAGAAGACCAGGGGTGTTTTACCAAGCTGTTCTTAAGCTACTAACAACTTAACACACAACTGGTGACCCTTTCTTTTGCTAAATGAGATACCACACTTTGTTCCTGTTTTAAGACAGTTGGAGTTAATCCTAAAATCACTGAGAATCTGATTTAGCACAACGGTCACCAGTTGTTCTTAGCTTAAGAACAGCTTGGTGAAACAACCCCAAGGTCCTTCTTAGAACAGATTGGAATAAATAATTTTGAATAATTTATTAATTGTAGTATTCGTACCTAAGATATTTAGATATATTTTAGCTCCAGACTAAACTTGCTCTCATGGGTGTCAAAACACTGCACCCCTATCTATGCTCATATATGTTTTTATCAAAAGTAGATTTGAATTACAATAATTGATTCAATTATTCAGTGCTATTTGTGACCCATTTCAAGTTAAACAGCACCTATTATGATTCTCGCAAGCTGATTGGTAGATGGCGCATCACATGACAGTGATGCACCATGTGCACTTCTGAGTCATTGCTCTTTGCTGTCGCAATTATTTTGAATGTACATTACCCTTCATAGCACTTAACTTAACATGCTCCATTGTGTAAGCTGACATTGATGTTTGACAGATCTTTTACCATCGCACTCATGCAACTTCTTGTTACCATTTTCATAGCACTTTACTTCATGTAATCCACTGAATAGCTGATACTGATATTGTGATGGATAGCATCACTCATATTTCGGCCCAAACTTGTGTATCACCGAAATCTTGTACCATCGTACTCATGGCAATGTTTTTGTACCATTGTAATGTTGTAACTTATCTACCAGACTCTGATATAGTGTAGGATGACCCTATATCTCTATTGATAGGTTTTAAGATTCAAGACAGCTTTTTTGTTGAAAAGGATACACACGAGATACTCCAAGATGGCTAGGTCCCAGATGTAATCGTAGAGCGCATCACAACCATCATAGCTGCACAGCAGGGAAGGGAGATGGGAAACACACTGATCGTCAGTTAGCAAGTCACAACATTAACAAATCACAGAAGGTGGTGGTGGTGGTAGACGTGGTGGTAGTGATGGTGGTGGTGGTGGTGGTGGTGGTGGTGATGGTGGTGATGGTGGTGGTGGTGGTGATTATGGTGATGGTCGTGATGGTGGTGATGGTGGTAGTGGTGGTGGTAAGTGATGGTGGTGGTGGTGGTGGTGGTGGTGGTGGTGGTGGTGGTGGTGGTGGTGGTGGTGGTGGTGGTGGTGGTGGTGGTGGTGGTGGTGATGGTGGTGATGGTGGTGATGGTGGTGATGATGGTCATGATGATGATGATGATGATGATGATGGTGATGGTGATGATGGTGATGATGGTGATGGTGATGACGGTGGTGATGATGATGATGATGATGATGATGGTGATGGTGATGATGGTGATGGTGGCGAGGATGGTGATGATGATGATGGTGATGGTGATGATGGTGGCGAGGATGGTGATGATGGTGATGATGGTGATGATGGTGATGATGGTGATGGTGGTGATGGTGGTGGTGGTGGTGGTGGTGGTGGTGGTGGTGATGGTGATGATGGTGATGGTAGTGATGATGGTGATGATGATGATGGTGATGATGGTGATGATGGTGATGATGGTGATGATGGTGATGGTGGTGATGGTGGTGATGGTGGTGGTGGTGGTGATTATGGTGATGGTCGTGATGGTGGTGATGGTGGTAGTGGTGGTGGTAAGTGATGGTGGTGATGGTAGTGATGATGGTGATGATGATGATGGTGATGATGGTGATGGTGATGATGGTGGTGATGATGATGATGATGATGATGATGGTGATGGCGATGATGGTGATGATGGTGATGATGGTGATGGTGATGATGGTGACGATGGTGATGATGATGGTAGTGATGATGGTGATGATGGTGATTGTGACGATGGCGATAATGGCGATGATGGTGATGATGGCGATGATGGTGATGATGGTGATGATGGTGATGATGGTGATGGTGATGGTGATGATGGCGATGATGGTGATGGTAGTGATGATGGTGATGGTGATGATGGTGACGATGGTGATGATGGTGATGGTGATGATGGTGACGATGGTGATGATGGTGATGGTGATGGTAGTGATGATGGTGATGATGATCATGGTGATGGTGATGATGGTGATGGTGATGGTGATGGTGATGGTGATGGTGATGGTGATGGTGATGGTGATGGTGATGGTGATGATGATGATGATGGTGATGATGGTGATGATGGTGATGATGGTGATGATGGTGACGGTGATGTTGATGTAGATGGTGGTGACAATGGTTATGGGGATGATAACGATGACCATTGCTGTCACTATCATCACAATCACCATCACAGTCATCATAATTATGAAATAACAACCTTTGATTTCACAAATACATACAGTCATACTGTTAACTAGTTTTCACACAAAACATATAATTCCTCACTTTCTCTCTGGTAGCTCTTACAATGCTCTTTAAATTGGCAACACACACAAGCTAAAGAGAAGGCCTCACCATCGCTTCTCTTGCAGCGACTGGTACGCCGAGGAGTAATCCACCGGCTGTAGGAACTGACACAAGATTGCCGCCTGTGTGTGGCACTGCAGAGCGGTGCAAGCCTTGATGCAGCGGCGATACACCTGGTCGCTCCACACTGAGCGGGGGACCAACGTCTCAAAGAAGTGAGTGGACACCAGTCCAGCTTGCAGATAAAACTTGAGGGCAGCACCATACTGTTTTTTGGCTAGGGGAGGTGGACGAGAGAAGGTAATCATTTGGGATCTTACAGTTGGCCATCACATTTGACTATCACCACTCGTGGAATGAAGAACAAAAAGAAACCATTTCAACAATCTAGAATGTCTTCATATTGGCCATATTATTTTGAAATACCATTCCATTGCATAAAAAAAACAGTTAACTTCATAAGAACTTCCATTCACTTTACTGTATAAGCTGTTATTTTCGCGTACATATATTTTCGCGAATGGCGGCTTCTGCCACATATTCGCGTGTTGTTAAATTCGCGTTCACGTACTAGTACTAGTAGAACATGTGTGTGAGGCATGCGCTGTATGCTGCTGCATTTGTTCGCCATGCGTGTTAGTACTTAGTATAATCTCGTAATGTTGCAAGTTGATATGAGAATATTTTCGCGCGTTGTTAAATTCGCGTTTGCTCGTTCATTCGCGAAATTCGCGAAAATAAAACCCTCGCGAAAATAACAGCTTATACAGTAATATTCCACACAATACTCTTATATGGGTGTATTAGCCTTATATCAAGATGCTTCAATTATCTATGACTATAACAAATATCATTACTGGTAAATAAATACATTTAATTTCGCAACTTTAACTCACAATATCTTGTCGGAAGGATTCTAGTATTAGACTTTACTTTAAATGAAAACAGCCTTATTAACCCTTTGCTCACGGTTAGATTTTCAGACGTCATGAACCCAGGTCCAGTTAGGATGTCAAAATTTACCATGGAACTGCAGTAATTGAAGGGGTGTGGCTTAACTACACCCTAAATGGAATTTCGAAGTTTATTTACAGCTTTCCGTTTAATGTCAGCATAGCTGATTAATGAGGGAGCTGCGCTGCTTAGTATCTGAGTGGAGAAATGCCGGCCCCCACATTTGTGGATTCAGGAAAGAATGACTTAATGTTCGAGATGATGCCAACTTACCAAAGCAGGAGTCGGCCTTTGAGCAGAGCCAGGAAGGGTTCTTGGGGTCGATGGTCAGAGCATGGCTCAAGACTTCATTCATGGCCGATGCCACAGCCTCGGTGTTCACTGACCCAACACTGTCAGGGTGAGATAGAGGGAGGGAGAGAGGGGGAGAAAGGGAGAGAGGGGAGAGAGAGAGAGAGAGAGAGAGAGAGAGAGAGGGAAGGATGCAGAGAGAGAGGAAGAGAGAAAAGCAGAAATCGGGATGGAATGTAAAGGAGAAAGATACAAAAGGAGACAAAGAGAGAAGGATGGAGGGAGGATAAATCAATATTAGTAGTGTTTAAACTTGCCTATTATATTTCCATAGTTGTATCAAATTCATTGTTGTATTGTCTCAATCATATAATATTACTTGTATTATATAAACACAACATATTCTTTGAATGACATGGATAAATTTGCATACATAACAAAAATGGTGTATGGCGAAGGTAGTATAATCTCTTGTCTCAGTAAGGCAAACTGCCCGAGATGAAAGATTATACTACCTTTATAGCGATATTACTACCACGATGATCAACATCTTCCGCACTAAAAATGGTGTATTGAAAGTGTGTTGAGGAAGCATGACTAGCGCAGAGTCTTAGGATGAGGCAGTGGTAGGATGGGGGAGAGGGGTGGGGTGGGGAGGTGATTCTTACTTGGTGATGGTGTTGGGCCACAGCGCAGGGTAATCATGGGATATCTCGGAGGCTGCATCGTCCTTGAGCAGGTTGGTCATCTTGATGAGGCAGGACAAGAGGAGGCTCAGGCAGCGGTCATCATAGACACCCCTCACAAAACTCAGCAGCTCAGCCCTGTGGTAGAACAATTGAATGCCATTCAATTCCATTCAATTCAATTCAATGATAGTTATTAGAAGTCACATAAATGGTACTTTAACAACTGAATTGATCATATTGACAAAAAATATTTGGCATACAATTCATAGATAGATTTTAGATACAGTTTAAAGAGTATGACAAAACTGAACAAATTACAAGAACATAATCATGATTTCCAGTTAACATAACATAAATATAAAACCAAGGTGAAGAACTTCAGTCAGAACACAAATACTCCATGTAATACAGTGCATCGGTCGAGCGATCTTAAGACCACCAGAAACAACTCGGTCTAATCAGTCGTTCGACTCTGCGACTGGCTGAATCGCAGGACTCAGTCATACAATGATTTTTGCAATACACCATGTGGTGGCCCTTAAAGGGACTGTGGGGTTATTCTATTGGCATAGCTCTGAAAAGAACTGCTCCAAGGGCAAGTGAGAAGAAAAAGAAAACAGTTACAGTAGAGATGGTGAAAGCAGAGTATTCTTTCAGAGAGGTTAGCTATGAAAAGATCTGTTAGATAACTTCTTTCGGAATAGCTCTGAAAAGAGCTGTTCAGAGAGTGGTGAGAGGAGAAAGAAAACAGATACAGTAGAGAAGGTGAGAGTACAGTATTCCTTCAGAGTGGTTAGCTATGAAAAGAGCTGTTGGATCATTCCTTCCGGTATAGCTCTGAAAAGAGCTGCTCAGAGAGCGAGTGAAAATAAAAAGAAAAGAGAAGAGAGTAGAGAGTATTCCTTCAGAGAGGTCAGCTTTGAAAAACAGCTGGTAGCTCTGAGAAGGGTTGCTTAGTGAGTGAGTGAGAATGAAAAGAAAACAGATATAGAAGAGAGGGTGCGTAGAGTATTCCATCAGAGAGGTCAGCTCTGAAAACAGCTGGTAGCTCTGAGTAGGGCTGCTGAGTGAGTAAGTCAGTGAGAATAATAACACCTACTTGGTCATGATGGCCAGGCCACTATCCCTGTTGAGTGTGTTAGCGTTGGCACCCGTGTTGGTGCGTTTGATGCTGACTGGTGGTGCTAAACACCTGAAGGAGGGCGCCCCACAGGTCTTTAGCCACGGTGCGACACTTGGCGGCATCCGAGGGGTCGTCTTTCATGCACAGGGAGATGAACTTGCTCACCTGGGGATAATTAGATAAATTATGAGGTGAAATTCACAGTATATCATGTTTATTTCTTTGCAATTCCTCATGTTTGTCTATATTCATAGAATCGTATCAAATTTATCATATCAAAGTGTTAAATATCTGAAAAATTATCAGAAAAAATAAGACAAATTATAAGGTACATTCAAATGTTATGATCAAATTTCATATTACACCATATATATTTCATTGCAGTTCATCATGTTTGTCTATATTCATGGAATAATATTAAATTTATCAAACCATACAGCTGTACATTTGACAAGCACTTTGACTTTTGACCTTTTAACATTTTGTATGCCAGGAGTCACTATTATTTAAATTTTGCATGATGGAAATACTCTAGAAAGGGAGGATGAAGAGAGGGAAGGGGAGGAAGAGAAAGGGATGGGGAGGAGGGGCAGAGAAGGAGGGGAGGAGGAGGGGAGGAGGAGGGGAGGGAGGAGGGGGAGGGAGGGAGGAGGAGGGGAGGAGGAGGGGAGGAGGAGGGGGAGGAGGAGGGAGGAGGAGGGGGAGGGGAGGAGGGGGAGGAGGAGGGGAGGAGGAAGGGGGG
>OZ022581.1:2856940-2942928 GCA_963669155.1 Arbacia lixula | reverse complement strand
AAGCAACAAACTTCTATATTCATGAGAAAATATTAAATTCATCAGACCATAGAGCTGTACATTTGACATGCAATTTGACTTTTGACCTTTTATAATTTTGCATGCCAGGAGTCACTATTATTTCAATTTTGCATGATGGAAATACTATAGAAGGGGAGGAGGAAGAGAGGGATGGGGAGGAGGGGCAAAGAAGGAGGGGAGGAAACGGGGGGAGCAAGAGGTTAGGAAGATGAAGAGAGCAGGAGGGGAGGAGGAGGGGAGAAAAGTGGACGAGGGAAGGGGAGAAAAGTAGACAAGGAAAGGGGAGGAAAGTGGACAAGGGTAGGAGAAGGAAGTCAGGAGGAGAAGGGGAGGAGTTAGGAGGTTTCGAGGAGGAAGAAGGGAGGAGGAGACTTACCCTCCAGAATGCAAGAGGAATGTCGGCGTTGAAGAAGCAGAGCCAGTACTGGGTGTTGAGCAGGAAGAGGATGCATTCATTCAAGACTGGCTCTCTCAGTGGGATGTCTCGAGCTGACAAGATCAAATACATCACATTCCAGTAAAATCTTTAAAAATTTGAAAGTACATATAAACTACCCCCTTACCTTATACCCATTTTCTATCTACTCTTCTGGTTTACTGTAAACTAAACATGAAAAACAAAGCAGATGTTGTGGACCTGTATTTTTTTCTTTTTCTTTTCAATTTCCCCCAAAATCTAGGGAGATGAAGGGGCTTCTGGAAATTGTCATGATGTTATAAATGGCTGCAATTGGCCATATTGAAACAAAACAATCATATTCAGTAACGTTTACCTGCTATAAGTAGCTTGGCTTTATGGATTACCAAGTTTGGATTTCAAAGTAAAATTTGAAAGAAAATTTTAGAATGCTTATGTACTCTGTATAGATTTGCATTATCTTGGAAAAAGAGGTAGTTAAAGTAATGTTAGAAGACCGAGGCAAGCGGAATCTTTCCTCCTTAGTCAGAATGGTTATGCTCACCTGCCCGTGTGCTCATGAGGCATGCTAGGACCCTCTGAGTGAAGTCTGGGCCAGCCGCCTTGGCCCCGCGCTGCTCAGCAAGCCTCAGCAGCTCGCTGTACAGGATCTCATTCTGGAGGCCGGTGTAGAGATGGAAGAAGGTCTCCTTGGTGGCTTTACAGGCAGCTTCTAGCAGCTGGATGGCCGTGTCATAGCTCTGTACAAGGAATGAATGGGAAGTAAATTTAACTCTTTGTTTGCCAGACAAAATGACCTTCTATTTGATTTGTGTGTATTACTTGTGAATAAATTCATATTGGCAGAGAAAGACTTAATGGTACTGGTTGCCATGGTGAGATGGAGAAGGAGGAGATGAGAATGGAGTTGAAGGCAGTGATGGTGCTGCTCATCAAGAACATAGTGATGATCAAAATGGTGTTGGTTTTGATTTATGGTGATGATGGTGATGGTGGTGATGATGGTGGTGATGGTGATGATGGTGATGATGGTGATGATGGTGGTGATGGTGGTGATGGTGGTGATGGTGATGGTGGTGATGATGGTGATGGTGGTGATGGTGGTGATGATGGTGATGGTGGTGATGATGGTGATGGTGGTGATGGTGATGATGGCGATGATGGCGATGATGGCAATGATGATGATGATGATGAATATGATGGTGACATTGATGGTGATGGTGAAAAGATCAGTATTTGTTTGATGACAATGATGGCACTACTCATAATAAACACGATGACAGTAGGTATGAAATGACATGTGGTGATGACGATGTTGGTGGTCAAGATGATGGTGATGGTGATGATGATGATGATGATAATGATGATGATGATAGTAATGATCTGATGATGATGGTGATGATAATGATAGTAATGATATGATGATGATGATGATGATGGTAGTGATGATGATGATGATGATGATGGTGATGGTGATGATGATGATGATGATGATGATGATGATGATGATAGTAATGATATGATGATGGTGATGATGGTAGTGATGTTGGGAATGATGGTGATAGCGATGATCATGATCAAGGTGAGGATGATAATGAAGATGATGATAACAGAGATGAGGATAATAATGAAGATGATGACGGTATCACTACATCTCTTTAAATGTCCCACTTGCTCCCGTACCTTCTTGTCGATGCAATGTTGAGCCTTGACCAGGAGAATGAACAGGTAATCCTGTGACAACCTATTGGCCATATTCTCAATGATGAAGCCATATGTTCGGTCCACTTGCCACTGAAAATGAACAGAAAATACACACAGTTATTTAATGAAAACACAGTGGCTTGGGATTAATCAAGCCCCTTTCAAGCCTCTGCAGATACCGAAAGAGCCGCCATGAAACTTGAATTTTTTCATACCTGTTTACTGCTAAAATACAAAGCATGGCTCAGTGTTTTCATATCATTACATTGGGCTTACTGCAACTAAAAAATGTAGCCATTTTTCACTGGGTACAAATACTTTCATTTCATTTATTTCCACACGTAAAAAAAACATACAAAATATAAAGAAGTAGACAAACATTAAATTACATAGTGGCGGAGTCATTGAGGAAGTTACAAAAACTTGTGTGAAAATGACACCGTTACAAAAAACAAAGAACAGGACATTACAATACAGCAAAATATAAACGAGAAACAGCACAACCGACATTAAAAAGGGAAGGATGAGAACAATGTATTGAGGCAAATTTTAAAAGGATACTAATCTATTGAACAGATGTTGCTTAAATAGACGTCTGAATTGAGATAATGTAATACTTTCTTTGATCGTTGTAGGAAGGCTATTCCAGAGTTTGGGTCCATGATAAAAGATTGAAGACTGAGTTATTGAAGTGCGGTGTAAAGGTATATGAATATTTTCAGAAATTCTAGTTTTATAACTGTGTATTGCACGATTCTCGGTAAAATAGTCATAGAACGAATCTGGTAAATAATCATTGCACAATTTGAACATAAAAACACCTGTCTCTAAAGATATACTGCTTTGTAGAGGTAAAATGTGTGTTTTAAAATACAGAGGTGAACAATGGGCTAAATATGGCGAAGAGGTAATCACACGGATTGCACGTTTTTGGAGTTTCATAAGACGATCAAGATTTTTCTTAGTTGTGAAGCCCCAAACTGTATTGCAATAATTTAGGTGAGGTGATACTAGTGAATGATACAATATTTTTAAAACACTGTGCGGCAAGAACTGCAATTTATAAAGGATTCCAATGTTTTTGGATAGTGTATTACATAAATAGTTCACATGATTATTCCACGATAACTTTTCATCGATAAAAACACCTAGAAATTTGGTATTTGAAACTCTGGTTATTTTTTCATTCCTATAATATAAATCCACATTACAAGTATGTGATTTGGATGGACCGAATATTATATAATTTGTTTTTACTACATTCAAAATCAATTTATTTGCAGCCATCCAGTCGCTCATAAACTGTAACTGTGTGTTCACAAAATTAAAGACTGACTGGAAATCCCTACCTTTATAAAATATGCTTGTGTCGTCTGCGAATAATATGTAATGTAAAGATTGGGATGAACAAGGTAGGTCATTAATATAAATAAGAAATAAAAGAGGCCCGAGTATCGATCCCTGGGGCACTCCACATCTGACATTTCTAATTTGGGATTTTATTCCATTGATATAAGTTACCTGTTTACGATCAAAAAGGTAGTTGGATAAAAGCAACAATGGGATGCCCCGTATTCCATAGAAGTAAAGCTTTTTTAACAAAATTGAATGATCGATAACATCAAATGCTTTAGTTAAATCAATAAAAATGGTTAATGCGATTTCCTTATTATCTATAGCATTGTTGATATTACTGATTAATTCTAGTATTGCAGTGGAGGTGGAGTGCCCTTGTCTAAAACCGAATTGAGTCTTTACAAGGATTTTGTATTTATTCATGAAATCTAAAAGTCTCTTTTGAATACATTTCTCTAAAATTTTAGAAAATATGGTTAAAACCGATATTGGTCTATAATTATTTACATTCTTTGGATTACCTTTCTTAAATATTGGAGTTATACGACCAACTTTCATGCTTGATGGGAAGATTCCACAAGATAAACATTGATTAAAAATACTACACAGTGGCTTTGAAATAGTAATCATCACAAATTTTACAATTCGAATATCAATGTCATCGACTCCTGAGCTTGTGTTATTTTTCATGTTTTTAACAATATCGATTATTTCATTTTCTGTTATTGGTTTAAAAAATATTGTGCGGTCATTAGGGTTGTGCAAGTAAGAATTAAAAGAAGTGTTAACATGGCTAGATTGGAGGTTATATAAATTAGGCCCTACATCAGAAAAAAAATTATCAAATGCGTTAGCAATATCTTCTTTATCCGTAACGATCTTGTTGTCAACTTCAATGGAATCGATCTCTTTATTAGTAGTATTACGTTTTAAAAGTTGATTGATCATTTTCCAAGTTGATTTGATGTTATTTTGCACGTTTTTGAATTTTTTATTGTAGTAATATCTTTTTGCTTGTCTTATCTTGTTAGTTACGTGGTTACGACATCTTTTATATGATTCATTTCGATATGTAGTTGGATTCTTTAAATATTTCTTATAAAGTAATGACTTCTTACGACATAATTTACGTAAATCCTTTGTCATCCATGGCTTTTTATACCTCCTCTTCATACTGTAAGATACTACTGGAAAACATTCATCGTAATACTTCTTAAATATCTCTAAAAAACAATCATAATTTTCATCAACACTTGTATTGCACACATGTCTATTCCATTGCACTTTCTTAAGCTTGGTTAAAAAAGTTTGCAAGTTAGCGTCGTTAATATTACGTTTTTTTATAGCATAAAGGTGCTTCTTTCTTACTTTGAATAAAGGATGTCAATATAGTAAAAACTGGTAAATGATCACTGATGTCACTTGTTAAAATACCAGAATACATAGAAATATCTACATTTGTAAAGATGTTATCTAACAACGAGGCTGATGTGGATGTGATACGAGTTGGACAGTGTATAATAGGGTATATATAATAGCTAAATAAAAGATCTAGAAAAGAATCGATCTTTGTGTTTACACCAGCTTTTGTTAAATCTAAGTTGAAATCACCCATTATAAAACAATTACATGAACTCACGTTCATCTTATTCAAAATAATTATTAGCTGCTCAAAGAATAGATTGACATCTTGACCAGGTGGACGATAAATGACACCAATAATAGTTCGTTTAGAAGACGGAGAATGAGGCAGTTCAATAAACAGACTTTCAAGTGACTCGCTAGTGATTGTTAATTCGTTTCTAATAGAAAATTTGAGCGAGTTATGAACATACATTCCTGTACCACCACCTCTTTTGTTTGTTCTATTATTGAATATGAAATTATAATCGGTAAGGTGATACAGTTCTGTAGGTGAAGAGTTACAAAGCCAAGTTTCGGTTAAACCAATTACCTTAAAATCATGTTTGATACTAGATATAAACATTTCTAAATTGTCATAATTTCTTGATAAGCTTCTGCAATTAAAATGGGCCAACGAAAATGAATTGATAAAATTGTCATTACCATATTTGCAGTTAAAACCAGGTATATCGAGGTAAGTGTCTGTTAAATCGATTTCCTCATTCACATCTTCCATTGGATTACAGACGTGATCGAAAATAGATAGAATACGTTGATCGATCGATCAGTAGCTGTTGTAGCATGATCGATTCCAATACATTGGTTATAGAATATGACATACATTGAGAGAAGAGAGGAAAGAAATGAAAGATTGGAAGGGAAATACTCATACGAAAGTCTGACATTGCAATATACAATGTAACATACAAAAATTACGAGAACGTACAGACTAAGCAATCAAATCGTATCAATAAAAGAAAAAAATAACAGCAACAGTAACATAAAATATAAAGCCCTACATACGGTAAAAAAAAACGGTAAAAAACTTTTAGAAATAACAAAGATCACACTTGTATCAAGAATTGAAAGAGCATATGTTTTAAAATTGTTTTAAAATTAAAATCGCACAACAAAGAGCAAGTGCAAATTTAGCATCACCGCAAACTTGAAACCAACCCGGTAGCAGGCTAGACGCGCAAGT
Organism: Arbacia lixula; assembly: GCA_963669155.1. Taxonomy (NCBI): domain Eukaryota; kingdom Metazoa; phylum Echinodermata; class Echinoidea; order Arbacioida; family Arbaciidae; genus Arbacia; species Arbacia lixula. The sequence goes on along the minus strand of OZ022581.1, from coordinate 2,936,824 downwards.
CTATCAGGGATTTTGGAGTAACTACAGTGGTACTGGCATTCATGCATTCATGTGTGTAATGCATGCTGTGATGGGTTGCACAGCCATTGGCATTTTTGTAGTGTTAAATGTTCATGATGATGCTTGGTTCGGGCTTTGATTTTAATGCATCGGGTGGATTGTTTTGTACCAACAAGTTTTTCTTGTTTGTGAAAATTTACACCCCATGAATATGTTGAAGGTGTGCTTTGCCGCAAAAATTTACTCTCTTGGGTAAGCCTTTTTTATACCCTTGTTATGATAACATATCTAAATGTGTTGGTTTATGATCGAATTGTTTTACTATAATTAAATATTCTGATGCATACGATTGCTGTTGCAAGGAGTTAGTGACGATGTTCTCACAAGTTGATACTCAATCTTTACTGTAATCTGTATACGATGGAGACAGATTTCCGAGGTTAAGTGGATATGATATCAATTCTAATCAGGGGGTTTAATCAAACGATACTTAATGATTTGTCAATAATTTGTGATGTATTTCTCATTCTTTAGAGATTATTTTGAGATTTATGAAATGATTCAAGTCTGTTTTTTATGAATGAATTGATGCTAATTGATTCTGTACTTTTGCTTTTTCAGGGCGTTTGCTTTGCCTTACGCTTATGTTTTTCAGTTTCGTGAATAAATGAAACAACCCACGACATTAATTTCTTTCAAGTATGATATGGAGCTCATTTTGCTGCAGCTCCTGCTGGCCTCACCTTACTGCAGACAGCAGAGAAGCGTCTGTTAGGCTCCGTGGTGTGCAAGGTCCTTAGGATCGTCTCCACCTCCAGGGGGTCCAGGGTTTGAAGGAGCCGCAGCTCCAGCTGACCCCTCCGCACCTTCAGGTTGTCTGCAGGAGGCACAACCGCATCATTACATGTCAAGTTCAAGTACAAGTCATAAGAAATATGTGTCTAGGTATGTCTGGTTATTAACAATAAACTCACACTAAGTCATCCAGGTGCAAACACAACATCACATGTCAAGTTCAAGTACAAGTGATAAGAAAAATGTGTCTAGGTATGTCTGGTTATTAACAATAAACTCACACTAAGCCATCCAGGCACAAACACAACACTACATGTCAAGTTCAAGTACAAGTCATAAGAAATATCTTTCATCACATTACTTCACTGATAATTAGACTTTTCTCTAACTAATTGTGAGTAGTTAAGTCGTATGTGTCTAGGTATGTCTGTTTATTAACAATAAACTCACACTAGGTCATCCAGGTGCAAACGCAACATTACATGTCAAGTTCAAGTACAAGTGATAAGAAATATCTTTCATCACATTACTTCACTGATAATTAGACTTTTCTCTAACTAATTGTGAGTAGTTAAGTCGTATGTGTCTAGGTATGTCTGGTTATTAACAATAAACTCACACTAAGTCATCCAGGCACAAACACAACATTACATGTCAAGTTCAAGTACAAGTCATAAGAAATATCTTTCATCACATTACTTCACTGATAATTAGACTTTTCTATAACTAATTGTGAGTAGTTAAGTTGTATGTGTCTAGGCATGTCTGTTTATTAAGAATAAACTCACAATAATTCATCCAGGCTTAACCTTAATCATGGGGGGCAGGGGGGCATAAACTGCCCCATAACAGTAACAACTCCGTTTCTCACTTTTAGGTTCAAGTTCAAGTAGACTTTTCTCTAACTAATTGTGAGTAGTTAAATCGTATGTGTCTAGGTATGTCTGTTTATTAACAATAAACTCAAACTAATTCATCCAGACTTAACCCTAATCAAGGGGGGGGGGGGCATAAACTGCCCCATATTAGTAACAACTCGGTTTCTCAATTTTAGGGCTGAGCTGGTTAACCCTCTCAGTCAATTCAATTCAATTCAATTCTTTATTCATTAACAAACAAAATTAAACAACTTTTATGAGCAATGAATACAAGGCATCATCAGAAAGCCAATGGCTTGTGAGGTGTGATAACCTATGCGGTTCAATACACATTAAGTATAAAGTCCATTATTTAATTGACATACAGTAAGATGAACCAAAGTACACAAATTACATACAAATACAAAATTTAAAAAATACATCAAAGAAAGACTAATACAAGCAAAGACACACAAAACAAACAACGAAAACAAAAATACAAAAACAATAATATATCTGAAGAGACTCTTTTTCCCTCTCAGTACCACACACTGACAAACCCCATATCGATGACGACTTTGTTCCCTGCCTATGGGACTGTGGGGGTTAATGCACCTACCCGTTGGTTTCTCTCCAAGCAGCCCCTCTGCCCTGGCCTGGGTGCGATCCCTGGGGATGTGAGCTGCCTGCATGGCTTCTCTCTCCTCCTGGCTGTACATCTCTCCCAGCTTGCTCCCCAGGAGCACCTTGCATAGCGCCTCGTTCCTGCACAGCGTCCTGCAAGCAAGTCAAGTCAATTGTCTTTTATTCTCAAACATCTTTAAACTCTTAAAGGGGAAGATCACCCTCAAGTTAAAATGGTTTGAATATAAACATGAAAATTACAAAAAAAATATGAGCAAGAATAAATATAAATAACTTTTAAAAAAGAGAGCAAAGGGTATAGTTCAGGACCTACCACAAAAAGCAAAGGCTGTTGAGGGGGGGGGGGGGGAAACATTAGCAACAGGCTGTTTTTCAAATGAACACACTAAATCATGCTATACATTATACACTGTTCTAACAAAAATTAGGGGCACATTTGTTATTTACAAGGGCTCTTCAGTGCATTTGGGGATGAATTATGTATGTAATATTTTTCCTTGACACAGAAAGTAATACCCTTCTTGGTTTTCCGAGTAACATACTTTTTTCTTCATGAGATTATCAATACTTTTCTTTCTATGAAATTCATGATAACATTTTCATGCAAGTAGAAATACATAAAATAAATAAAATGTAGAGAAAAAAGAACTTACGCTACGAGTGATCTGATGTTCAGCATCTGCCGTGCATTGCTGGCTGAGGCTGTTTGGACAACACACTGCAACACAGAGAGAAACAAAATAATGAGTTAGTGTGTAAAATGCACATTTATTTAACATTAAATGTAAGCAGGTTTGTTTCATATCCAGCAAATCTTGTATCTTCTTTCTGTATATCGGATTAATCACGATGTGTTATGTGCTATATCAGAATCACTAGCTATCATTATTAGGCCAGGTGTAACTTGATCCACTTTCACGAATGATGAAACTAACCTCAGCGAAGAAGCCCCTTGTCTGGGAGGGTACATTTTGCAGCATGACCTCAATGTCTCCGACCTTTGACCTTCCCTCGGCAGCCAATCGGGCGGCGTTGCACAGCCACACGTCCCTCTTGGTAAGGGGCGGGGTACCAGCAGACCTTGCTATGTCACTCCCAAGGCTCTCCCGGTACCAGGTGGAGAACTCCTGCTTGGCGTTGTCCTCCTGGAGGATTGCCACGATACCCTGTATGAACAGGCCACAGGAAAAAGGATTTTAACTTAAAGACAGCCCGTCCCTTTTTCAGATCACCACAAAACAATCGAAACATTGGCAAAACATGTAGAGAAATGTTAGCCAGCTGTATATTCATAATTTGAAACTGATACGTAGTGTAAAATTCAAATAATGCACGTAAAAAAAGTCTGATTAATAGTCTTTACCCCAGGCTCTTAGCAGTTTGTGTTGAAATATCTGCTTTATTGATTAATCTGTTTATCAAATTATAAAACGCATTGTGAAAAAAATTGTTCTATAGAAGGAATCATCTCCAAAGTTTGGTAATTACTCATAAAATTAGGATTTCACACATTCATAATAACCACATAGATACTATTTCGGTTTGAAATTTACATATACAGAAAGCTTCAACATGCTATATTCTTCGAAAGGGTCTTGAATCACACTTTCTTCAATTTACGATCGTGATAGACGATTTCAAATTTTAAGCTTGCAGAAGGGACGGACAATCTTTAAGATTAATTGATAACCACATGGTAGCAAAAGGATGAATTTCACATCTGTACAAAGTTTGAAAGCTTTGATAAATCTTTGTAATAAGAAAATAATACAACAACTGTGTTTTTAATACAAATGCATGCTATAAAGCTTAAAGAATATATCAATGTTACAGTAAAATATGTAATCATGATAATCATAAGGAAGCACTCGGAATGAAATAAACAACAATTTCAGTAAATTGAATGAAAATAGTACAACATGTACAAAGTATGAGGATTTGGCGAAGATAAAGACGCACTGCGCACTGACAGGTGCAATGCGATTGTGAATGTAGGCTATGGTCACTACGAAATGGCACATTTCAAATTTAAACAAGGATAGCTTTTCACTTTTCCTGTAAATGTTTGTGAAGCTATGACAGTAAGATTTCATACACCATTTTGCTAGAGTATACTGCTGATTCCAGCAATTCATGACTTTGAGAATGGGCTATCTTGTTTTTAAATGTATACTATCATTCAGGAAAAAAACATGTAGAGCAAATTGAGTACCCACCTGATAATTATTGGCTTTGCTCGCCTCACACCGAGAGAGAAGAGGCTTTGGGCCTGAGGACGGTAACTTGTTCAGATCCTGGCCAACGAGGGCGCTACAGGCAGCCAAGTAACCACGGAGTTTGGCCTCGTCTGGTCTGCAGTAGAACGTTGTCTCAATCTGGATGTGACACGGGGACGGGAGGGCAATATTGCATTTTTCTATTCAGTGCAATCGTTCTGCTTTTCTCTCTGTCTGGTGTTATTTGCAATTGAGTTGGTTTGTTCACGACTCAAGCTCTACTGATCAATGAAAGGAATCTAAACATGCAAACTTTTTTAATATAAGCATAGACTTTAAAAAGAAAATAGTTCACACAGCGCATTGTGTGAATTGTTATGCCCAAACTCCAAGAAAAATAGACCAGACATGAGATTCATTTTCATTGGTCCATTAGGGTGTTCAGTTTGTATGCATTGCATGAAGGACATAAGATGACATACAAAGAAGATGTTGCACACAAATACCACATATTGCATGACATGGCCTGATTTCATGCTATACTTCGCCCCTCAAAATGGCAGTAGCAAATTATGCAGACTCACCTTTGGTAATAGTTCTTGTACCCGCTGGAAATGGTCGGCAGCCTTGCCGTACTGCTGCTGCTGGAAGCAGTAGCAGCCGAGGTCAAAGTTCAGTTGCCATAGAAACTCCTCCTTCGTCACCCTGCTGCCACGGTGATGCTGGTGGAGCAGCGGGGGGCTGTTGTTGGCGTGAGGGGATGGGGATGAAGTGGGCTCGGCCGCCGTGCTCTGGTTGGCGTCGATGAAGGTCTCGGCATTGGGGAAGAAGACGTCCCGGTTGAGGGGAAGGCAGCGCTCCAGGAAGTTGAGCGAATCAGGAAGCGTGTCTTTCACCTACAGGTGCAAACAGCCAAAGGGCAGACGAGCCTCTCAAGATGCATCTCATTTTATCTCATTTATTTTTACCATTATAAAATCAAACAACAAAAATAATTAAAAGAATAATGAAATAAATAAATACACAAAATAATGGCAAGGAACCCTACAAGGAAGTCTACTTATAAGCAAGGCCGTTCATTTCAAAACATCCATGTAGAATAATAGGCATGAAACAGTAATCAGATAAATCTATATAAAACATAAGATACATTCAGCTGGATGTGGGAATCCTACTCATGACCTCACAATATTTCTTGAGATATCAATAACTTTCACACTAAAATATACAATCATTTTCAGAGAAAATAAGATGGAAAACCTACCGTCTTCATCACCATATCATTCACACCAGCTACATTGAATGCTCTGTGGATTAAGAACAGAAAAAAGGAATTGAAATTACTACTACTGTATTAAGTACTAACAATAGGGGTAGCAATAATAGAGACATTTATCTAGTTCTTCTGTACTAGTGTTTTAAACTTACATAGCCAAATCCGAAGTATACTCGTAAACCTTCGCACAAACATGAACATGAATCATTTTCCTGCCACATTTCATATCTTCACAAAATTTCATTGCAGAAAACTCAAAGATATATTAAATAAATTGACTAAACAAGATAATCCTGATGAAAATTTGTATATATTCAACAATTATCAGATCATAATTACCAAAATAGTCATACTTATCACTACTACTATCCCCAGTCTCCATCATCATCTTCTTTATCAATATGATAACCACTACCACCTACATAAAGTAACTCCCCCCCCCCCCTCTACCCCCACCCCACCCATGGTCATCACCATGACCATAACCATAACCATGGGCATTTCCACTCACCATCACCAACATGATTACAACCAACCTTTATAGAATAGATCAATTATTGGTGCTTACCCTTGGATGTTTCCTGCTGGATGCTTGATCAATTTAGCCGGAACTGATCTCTCTACAAAGGTTCTCACACTCCTAATAGGAAATGTTTGTGTCAGTAAAAAAAGATTTTGCGCATGTCTCTGCAATTTCACAAGAGAAAGTCATTCTTAAATATCAGATAAACTAACTGTCCAGTACAGTCAAAACATCTGTGAATCTTTGAGACCTCAATGGCAGTATTGATAGTATTAATAATATTATTAATCATTGTATTAATAATACAATACTGATAATCCACTCTGTAACATACAAACTTATCATGAATTCACCTAGACAGGGTGGCTATATCTGTCCCAATGCCAGCATAGTTGCTTATTATTTGCATGCAAAGTCAGGCATACACTTATCCAGTCACTAATTATTTATAGTAAATAGTGGTAGTAAAATACGAGCTGTGATTGGCTAGATTGGTACCACGTGACCTCCCTTCAAAAACTTATATTGTACACATGTACAAAATAACTTTCATTTTTGGGAGGGTAAAACCTGTGTTACATGAATAGGGAGAATTACACTGCGTACTTGTATGGCGCATTGCTCATTGCGTATTTACACCGCGCGCGCGTTAATTGGTCATTGTATTCGCGTTGCAAAAGGCGCGGAAACAAAAAGCGTTGTGACGTCATGTTGGACACTGCTGCAAAATGCGTGCAAACAAAAAGCATTGTTATGTCATGTTTGACACTACTCTTTACAAATCTGTGACTTTGGCTATGGTGAAAATCATGAAGGGGGACTTAGATCAAGGGATCTATTTACTATGATAAATAGTGAACGCTCTATCATACAATATTACTGGACTATATGAACTCCAAATATACAATTATCCCTCGTGCAGGTTTATTTCACCAAGGCCGAACTCTGGATAATTTTATAATTGTCGTACATATAATCCAGTATATTGTACTACAGAGTGTACACGATTTATATCATATTACATACTATGAATGTATGGTACACAAGGAATATTGTGCAATCAAATAATGTTGTAACTATTATGTCAGGTCATTTATGCTCCTTATAGAGCAGCATATAATCCATCAATACACTAAAGCTTTTGAAAATGCAAAGAAGTCTTGATACGTGACTAACCAGATAACATGATGCTCATACTACACTCCAGCTCAAAGGAATTGGCATAGGGAAAGGCAAAGGGAAGAAAGGGAAGGAGCCACAGCTTTTAACTGCAGTATATTTTGTCCAGTTCAGCATGAAACATGATGCTTTATGATTTTAGGCTAAAGCATCATGTTTCATGTTTCATATACCATGGTTTAAAACTACGGCTCCTTCCCTCTCTTCCCTTTCCCTTTCCCTATGCCAATTCCTTTGAGCTGTAGTGTATATGTGGCAAGGAGAGTAGGGGGGCATATTCCTTTATGTAAAACCGAAAGAGTATAATTGGAGAATGCTTTTTGAGAGCTGCTGACAAACAAGTTATATGACATATATATATCCTGAATTTCCCTCCTTTAGGCACTTACCATCTGTTGTAGATCGCCAGGGCAACCAGGACGGAGTCATCTAGACTACAGACGTCTGTTGTTGGTTGGATGTTGAGCTCAGGAGGTGACACCCATTCAACAAAGTCTTTGAGAACTTTGTGCACCATGTACAGTGGAAGGCTGCAGAACAGAGCAAAAAAGGTTCATAAATTAATGACATAACAAACGCAAGAATAACAAATAGAACTAAAATATGCAGATATTCGCAATGCATCGTTAAATCACTAAGACAAAAATAAAATACATCTTGCTTGATTGACTACAAAATATTTAGCCGTTTATATGGCACAGTTTTATAAACAAGCAAGAAAAATTGATGGAATGGATCTTCCTGAAACAAGATTTCAACCAACAACCTCATGATATTATTTCAGCTGAGTAACTGTGCGCCAGTGAGCATTGTGAGAATAACATAAATACTTTCGCGCAGCAAATGCATTCAATAGCATGAGGCAACATTTTCATGTGTTGCTAAATTTGCAAACCTACAGTGATTTGCGTTAGTCACAATAAACACTTGCCCAAATAGCAGTAATGTAGAACTCTCACGTACCTGGTCTGGAGGTAGGAGAAATCCCACTTAAGGTGTGCAGCCACCTTGAGAGCCAGCACCTTGAGGGAATGGATCTTCCGAAGCTGGGTAGGCGACTCCTCGTTGTTGGCCTCCTTGATGGACTGGTCTACAAACTGCTCCAGGAGCTGAGTGGCTGTAGGCTCTGACCAGGGCAGAAAAAAAAAACATGATGCACTTATTCAACATCTAATAAACTGGTGTGCACTATTGTTGAGACCAAGTACATCTCTTATCTTGTATCTTGTACTTCATTCTCTACAGCGCAGAAGGACATGTTTGAAGGGAATATACTGTACTGGGAAGACAAACACATCTTCAAAAGGTGATTGTGAGAAATTTTCTTATCAATGGTCTTAAATTCATATATTGTCCATTTTAGAAACTTGCTGAAAGTTATTTGTCCTCAAATGGTCCAAATTTGGAGTAATAAGTGATTAATCCTCAAAATCCTCATATTCTCAAAATGTCCGGCCCGAACATTTTGAGGATTTGTGATTTAATCATTAATTACTCCAAAAAGTGGATCATTTGAGGGCAAATAATTTTCAGCAAGTTTCTAAAATGGACAATACATGAATTTAAGACCATTGGCAAGAAGATTGCTCACAACCAACTTTTTGAGGGCTTTCTGTCTTCCCAGTACAGTATATTCCCTTTAATCACTAAGAGTTTTGCGCTATATAAGAATTGCTAATTACCATTATCATTCTTACTGTGGAAATGCAGAACAGTCAAACCTGGATAGAAAGACTGGTCAAGGGAGAAAAGAAATGTGGTCCCTATTAGCGGGTGGTCTTTATGTACACTACAGCTCAAAGGAATTGGCATAGGGAAAGGGAAAGGGAAGGAAGGGAAGGAGCTGCAGTTTTAAACTGCGGTTAATATTGTCCAGTTCAGCATGAAACACGATGCATTAGCCTAAAAAGCATCATGTTTCATGCTGAACTGGACAAAATATACCGCGGTTTAAAACTGCAGCTCCTTCCCTTTCTTCCCTTTCCCTATGCCAATTCCTTTGAGCTGGAGTGTATACATGTACAGGTCACTTTCCATGAAAGAAATTGTTCAAGGGAAACAACAAATGTGGTCTTGTAGGCAGGTGGTCAGCAAAGCAAGTTTCACTGTATCGCCCGACAAGTGCATATTTATGACTTAATATTCCAAAAAAATGTAATATATGTTTGGCCCTAAATTTCTTACCAGTAACATCAATTTCAACTTGGTCTTTTGATACATAAAAATAACATAAAATCTAACTCTTGTCTTACTTGAACATTAGTCCAGACTACTGACTACTGTCTAATTAGTGTACTCCTAAACAAATGTCCATTTTACGAGCTAACTTTCCCAGTGAAGGACCATGTTTAACCTGTTCTTTACTGAGCCTGCGCTATTTGGGCTAGCTTTTTTCCACTCGGATACTATTTAGCAGCCCAACTCCAATACTGCTTTTTTTATTTTTGCACAATAAACAACACTCGGTCTGAATTGAATACAGTAGTACACTTCATTCAACTTTCTACGACTACATTCAACTTCAAGCTCAATACTAGACCAATAAATCAGTTTCTGTAGGACGTTGGATCTGCTGAGATTTCATCCGGCTCCTCTGAACGCCCCTACCTAGTCCTAGATATGTAAAAAATGTAATTTTGTCTTTTTTATTACAGAATGCCCCGAACTGCCGAATGATTCCTCAATACCTACAATCAAGCATCACCCCTTTGGTTACAATACTTCAATTCCATGGCAAAACAGGATAACTGGCAATCCCGTACAATAGGGGACCAGGCAGTATCGCACATGTATAATGCACGCAAATGGGAACGCTGCAATACCGATTGTCGTCGGCAGAAAGTGACCTAGAAATCACTTTTTTGGACGAATTAAGCAGCGAAAATTTTGTCTAGGGTTAGGGTTAGGGTCAGTGTTAGGTTTAGAATTAGGTTTAGGGTTAGGGTTAGGGTCAGGGTTAGGTTTCGGGTTAAAATTCATAAAATGAGTGGGATACCCTGGTCCCCTATTATACGGGATTGCCGGATAACTTTCATGTTGCTTTATACAAACCTGGATTGTCGCTCTTGAGGTGAGTTTCAAGCAGGCCAGGCTTCAGGAGAAATTCAAACCACAGGAGGGGAGTTGGCGGCACTGCAGGAGAGCCACTTCGTTGATTTTCAATATGTGGGACTGGCGAGTCCCTGCCTTCGTTCATGGTGGCGAATTTTACCTGTAATGTCACAGTAAAATGGGCTCTTCTTCGGCGTAAATCTCACTTAAGTTCAAGAAAATCTACCAGATGTCTGTTCTTCACCAATTTTTCCTTAAAGGACAATTCAGGCTAAGCAAATATTCTTGTGCAGATCTACAATTCCTCTCAAATTTGGCGAATCGACAACAGACGGTGGTATCTTCAAACAGTCTGAAAACGCAATAGATCCACGGCCACTGAACTGTATAAAAAATTAGTGCAGTGAATAGATCCTGTATACACACACTCAATAAGATACTGGAGAACATACTAGGCCAAACATGTCATGAATAAAAGTATTATCTAGTTTCCATCATCATACCAATTTCCTTTTCTGTGATCATTAATGGTAGGTCGAATTTAAATGACATTTCAGTTGCGTTGCAACTGCGTGAAGAGTATGAGTTTGTATAAGGCGAGGGTGGACTAAACTATGTCTAGGCAAGTGTGCCAGATAAAATTCTTTCGTATTTGTGTGTATTTGTGGTGATTCACAAGTGGTATGGCGAGGGTTAAATCATGTAGCCATTTAAAATAATTAAATACAATTATAATAATATATTTTTCTTAATGGACCTTTTATAAACAAGTCATGTTTTATTGTGGTTCAAAAGCGCGAGAATGAATGTCCGTAAAAGCAACGCACTACCTATTTTTTGTATAGCATTTTTTTTTTCAAACGTCTTCACTCTTAAAAAATATATATAATTCAACCAATTTTTTTTTCTATGCTAGGCAAACTGTTGATCTATGGGACTTTGGATTAATGTGTGTTACCAGATGAAACAATTAATTCACACATGACACATAAAAGGTTAAAAATAATTTATCAGACGTACTAGCAACAATGAAATTAACAATTTCCCAATATATAGGTAGGTCTAGTGTTCAAAAATGAAGAACTAAATTCAGATGAGCTTTAAGTTAGGTCTAAACCATTGGATTTATTGATCTCAATGTTACAATACTGTTTATGCAACATTACATATATGCGCCATTGAAGCATTTTGCACTGGCCATAGGCCTACTGAGTCTGGCCGTTTGTGAAATAAGAGGGGACAAAGAGAGAGAGGGGGGTATATATATATATATATAGAGAGAGAGAGAGAGAGAGAGAGAGAGAGAGAGAGAGAGAGAGAGAGAGAGAGAGGGGGGGGGGGGAGAGGGGGGAGAGAGAGAGAGAGAGGGGGGGGTTGTAGTGTTGTAACACAAAAGAAGTAATTTTTTTTTTGCTATGTTATGGTTCTACTGCGATATTACAATTAAGCAGGGAAGTCAAAAAAATTCGAATAACCAGCATTGGACCACCTAATACGGCCTAATGGAATGAACTACTCTCTAAATGTCAGAGTTTAAACTTCGATGTTGACATTTTCATCGAGGCATACAACGAGGCAGCACGTCTCCGTTGCTTAGCTTACTTCCCAAAAAAAAACTACACAAAATTATGATATTGGTTGATAGTTTAGATCAAATTGATATAAAAATTGCATTTTCTTTCAAATTCAAGTACGTGAAATACTACAAGGAGAAATGATAGTGGTTGGGATGAGGTTTGTTCAGTTGTTTGAGTTTAGGGATTAGACTTTACACCATAACAAATGTATGTATGCAATCACAGTAATGTAGTTGTTTTTAAAAAGGAAAATCAGAAATTATCATGTGAATTTTCCGTACCTACCTATGAGTAACCTATAGGCATACCTTACAAGATATGTTTTTTGTTAGGTTTCCTTCCATAATAACCCATCGGCTTTCCCTCACAAGCCATCGGCTTTCTGGTGATGCCTTATATTCATTGTTCAAGAAAGTTGTTTATATTATTTTATTTTTTTGTTAAATTAATAAAGAATTATTGAATTGAATGTGTGTGCAAAAAATGCACCATTCAGTTTGTTTGCCAGTTCAAGATGAACTGTCCTGGTATATATTTGTTTACACCTTGTTAATTCCTTGTATTCAATTGTATATCATTGTTGAAGATCACATGGAGAAATAAATCAAATCAAATCAAATCAAAGTAAATGTAATTTCTGCCAGACAGTGTGCACGAAGGTGTCACTCACAATTCCCTGAAATATATTTATATAAACGGTAAAAAGCGTTATAGGCATCAGGTAGTCATGGGTGTGATGATATATATTATCTGAAATGAGGAGATTGATTTCTTAGTTCTAAATACATTTTGTGTATAACGACCGTTATACCGTTAGCTGGTTTTATGTTGTCTTTAAATACCATGTGCTGGCCTTGCATTTGATATTCCAACTGTGCATGTAATTGCATAATATACAGTCCATTGGGTGGACTTTATAGACAGGTGTGAATGCATGCGACACAGGCTTCACAACAAGTCAGACTCTGATCAATGTCATAGTGGTTTTTTTTTTTTTTTACTAGCGTGCAGGAGTTTTTATTATTGAACAATCTGCGATTGCACTCTAGTTTGCAGGCACATTCTCTCGTCAGTCGTTCAAAGTGTCCCTTAATTACATCCATTAATTAAATGACTAGGTTTTTCGTACACAATGACAAAACAGTAATTGATATCAAGATCGAGTGATCTAAGATACAATTTTAAGATGAATGCGCGCTGTTCATCGTAGGGATGGGGTCAGATGACGGTATCACGTGATATCCAGGGAGCTCGCTAGTAAACAACGAACACGTGTAGCTATTTCCAGCGAAGGATGTGTGAAGCGTAGCTATGCATCAGCGCAGCACGCCCGATCCGCCCAGGCAGCGAGACGGGCGTAAGGCCAGTCAGGCGGAGCGCACGTTATTGTGACCACAGGAAGGTGTTGCATATTCCGGATTTGTTGTTATAGTTACACTTCCATACCCGTAACTTTTTTTGTTTTTACCTCTAATTACATGTTGGTATTATGTTACTTCAGTTGGATCAACAAACAAACAAGGTCACTACTGAGCAGCTGAGAGAGGTGTGACTGTGAAGTACAAGTACAGTCAGTATTCAACGAATAACAAGTCGGAACATTGAACGGCTCTCGAGCACCACCACGGTACGTGAAACTATGATGTCTTTGTATCAACTATCTTTGCGTATGATGAGTATGGTGAACTCACTGCTAGTGCAAGGTTTTGAAATGTGAGTGAAATTGTCTGAACACTGAACAGAAACATCACTTTAATTATCAACAAGAAGAATCATGACACGATCGACCATTACTAGTGAAGCCAGGGGTTTCTAACGTGATCAATGATAATTCACCCATTTGCTCCAAAAATTTTACTGCTCACACTCAATCGAGATTACTTTTGGGTACCCAGGCCAGGCCCAGCCATTGTGCATGCGTACAGTGTGTGTCACTCTATTGATAAACAAAGGATGGATTTTGATCGTAACTGGTTGCTCTTGAGCATTGCCATTGACATGATTGAGTGTCTACTACTGGAAATTTTGCATTGTAACTAAAAGGTGCCGCCAGTGCAATATGTAATGTGTTATAGATATTTCCTTCAGAGACACATGAACAACTGTTAGTTAAATCCTTCCTCTTATCATTTCTTTAAGGTATTTCCACAAATATGATCTTGAATGGTAGCTTAATTCAACTACTGATTGCACACATCAACACAATGACAAAGTACAAAGAAGCTGGTGTTTGTGGCAACCAGGTAAACTCTGTTCCCGTTTCTGAGTATCTAGGACACTTCGACACGGGTTAAGAGAATTCGAAAAAATATTACTAGGCAGGTTGGGGTTATGTTGTGAATATATCATGAAAATGGCGTATTCCATCTCTACTCTGTTCGAGAACCTGGAGATAAGTATGAGCTTTTGCAGGTCCAAAAAAATAATTCTGTAAAATTGTAAATACCATGGAAAGTAAGGAAAATACTTGTCACAATATCAGAAGTGGAAGGTCACTGAGCAGAATGATATTTATTGCTCAATTTCGAGTAGCTTTTGGCGACCCGTCCAAAACCTAGCAGTTTCTGTAGCCTAAGAGACCAGAGCCTCGAGAAAGATATAGTGTACACTACAGCTCAAAGGAATTGGCATAGGGAAAGGGAAAGGGAAGAAAGGGAAAGGGAAGAAAGGGAAGGAGCTGCAGTTTTAAACCGTAGTATATTTTGTCCAGTTCAGCTTGAAACATGATGATTTTAAGGCTGAAGCATCGTGTTTCATGCTTAACTGGACAAAATATACCACGGTGTTTCATGCTTAACTGGACAAAATATACCACGGTTTAAAACTGCGGGTCCTTCCCTTTCTTCCCTTTACCTTTCCCTATGCCAATTCTTTTGAGCTGAAGTGTAAGTGTCCATGCAGACTTGGTTGAAGTTGTGGTTGCAGCAGTGCCTCAGTACAGAGCAGACTCTACAATGTAGAAGTGAAACTAGCTGACACGCCTACAGGCACAGACAAAAAATGGCTTCTGATATTCTTTCCTACACCCCACCATGTACAGTTTAACTCTCTCATTACCATTTTCGAGGCCTGGTAATGAACCCTTGGGTTCAAGAAAGAGTTTGCCAACAAACCCCCAGGCTAAATGCGAATATAAGTGTCACCTGAAAATGATGCAACCTGGCAAGATATTTGGCATGGGACCATTTACATTGTGTGTGTGGATGGGTGGGGCGGGGGAGTCGCTGTACAACTGGGTCCCACGCTCGGCTCCTTCAGACCGAATCACTGATATGATAGATTGAGGCTGCTTTTTATTCCTTTTGTCTGCCTGTGGATGAATGCAAATTTTTGAAACTGAAAGCATGTTTTTATGGTCTGTAGTTCCTCTTTGACTAGTGCACTCTGATCCCGCTGACGAACATTCGAGAATGGAATGATGTTTGGGGATTCCCCCGGCCTATGATTGGTCTGAGTAGTCTACGTATTCAGCCTAGATTTATAACGTTTAGAGAAGCTCTAATCTAAGAGAAACTATGAAGTTGTTATATATTTCTTGTGCAAAAAAGAAAATTTTAGGGATTTCCAAAGGTAATTAAATTCAGAGGAGCTCTAATCTGAGAAAAAACATGACATTTTTATATATTTTTTTTTGCAAAAAAATATTTAAAGGATTTTCAAAGTTACATGTTTAAGTTCAGAGGAGCTCTAATCCAAGAGAAAACATGAAATTTTTCTCTATTTCTTGTGCAAAAAAAATATTTGAAGGATATATTTGAATAATATTTGAAGGATTTTCAAAGTTATTTCAGTTTAGAAGAGCTCTAAAGAGAAAACATCAAATTGTTTGTGAAATCTTTGTGCTCAATAGAAGTTACAATATTGGAAGGATTTTCTTTACCAGATTTGGTATGGTGTCATTGGAGTGTACATAGTGCTATGCAGACTTACGGCTTATCATCAGTGTTGGCACATGTACACTACAGCTCAAAGGAATTGGCATAGGGAAAGGAAAAGGGAAGAAAGGGAAGGAGCCGCAGTTTTAAACCGCGATATATTTTATCCAGTTCAGCATGAAAAATGATGCATTTTAGGCTGAAGCATCATGTTTCATGCTGAACTGGACAAAATATACCACGGTTCAAAACTGCGGCTCCTTCCCTTTCTTCCCTTTCCCTTTCCCCATGCCAATTCCTTTGAGCTGGAGTGTACTGTAGTGCTGCCCCGTTTGAACAAGTTAATTTTGCTTATTGGTATCAAGAACACTTCCTAGGCATCCATTATTTTCCTCAGGCTTGTAGGGAAGCAGCGTTCCCATGCATCCCATGGTTGAATTTTTTTTGTTTACATACATTTTTTAATCCTTTGAGTGTCTACCGGTAGCTCATGAACTTTGATGATTCCAAGAAAAAACATCTTCTGCAATCTTGGAGTGTAATGAGAATTGTTTAACAACCTACTTTTAAAAGAAAAAGTCATACTGACACAAATGAACTCATATTTGAAGTCCATTATGAAAGGCATAACAGTTCATTTGAGAGGGTTACTTTATGATTATAGCACTGTACGTGTGTATGTAAAAAAAAGAAAAAGAAAAAAGAATGAAGCAAATTGCGTTTTTTTTTGTATAATTTTCCGTGCTGAATTGTGATATTATATTTATTTCCATAAATAAATTTACAAAAATCTGACATCTGCATTCTCAGTTGGCCACTTCAGTTGCACCTTATATTACTGCAAAGTGATTAGAATAAACATGTATGCAAACCAGGAAATATTCCTTTGAGAAACGACTCATGAAGTTTAAGATCGATAAAAGCGGTTTCAATGTACATGCAGTCAATTGAAATGATTACCGCTAAGTGAATTCGAATCCTCTTTCATTCTCTTACCCATCCATGAAGGTCGGAGAAAGCTAATCTGTGGAGATAATTGATGTAATTTGATATTTTTGTTGGTTTTGACCTTTACTTTTGCCTATTCCTGCACATAGTTAAGATGCAATAAGTTACAGCTAGTTCTCTGCAAATCCACAGGTGGAGTTGCAAAGATAAAAGGAAAAAACATGTTGTGAGAAAAAAAAATATTGGACTACATTTTGTCCTGGTATTACTTGTTTCAACAAACTCCTGATATATTGATGCAGATGAATTGTGCGTTCATCTTTGAAGCAAACTTTCAACAAATCAAAAATTGATTCAAATTAAAAATTCAATAAAATATTGTCGCAATAGAGATGACTTAAATATAAACGCAACAAAACTTTTTGCAATAATATTTCAGAAGAAGGGTTATTGTCACACCTTGTAGAGTACCTCATTTTTAAAAAAAATGCTTTTTAGCCTTTATTCAGAAAATAATAATACATTTTCTCACACATAGTAAATAAAATAGTTATACATACTTAAATATGCATCCATAATCAATACATTAAATTAATGTAAATAATGTACATCCTGACTTCATTTTTCGTACAAAAATTATGACATAATAAAGTGCTTATACCTAATGAAATAAACATCATTATAACAAAGGAATGAAAATAATGTACATTGTTACATAACTATTCGTACACAAATAATCAAAAAACGTAAATACATGACATTTCTTTTTTGCCTTAGCAAAATAAAAGATACATCTGAATAAAGATTTTAGATATGAAACACAATAATACACATAACACATAAACACAAACAGATAGAAACACAATATACATATAAACGCATACAGAACAAAACAAAAAAAAACCAAAAAAAAAAAATGTGAGAGATGAAAAAGCTAACCCAGAACCCATCCATTTTCTTTTACACCAAAAAGAACATGATGATTATCTTTAAAAATCTTTGATATATTAATGTTATTATTTTATCACTGCTATTCTTTTTAATAATTTTATCTAAATGATATATATTTTTTATCATTTAATTGAAATTGATAAATGAGGATCAGTGAGAGAACTGGTAGAAAATGGGCAGATTAAAAAAAAAAAAATATCCCATTATTGTATGGTATAGTGTTAATTAATCCCAGTGGGAGAAAGAGTTTGAAGAAAGAAGAAAAATAAATAAACACTTGAGTGTAATTGACCTACATGTAACCTGACAACTGGGAAAATTTTTCCCATTTTGTAAGGTGTAGTGTCAATTTATCTTTTCTCCTCGCCTTATCATGTTCAATCTGTTTTGATCTTTTTTGGGGGGTGATTTGGGTGATTTTGGTAATGCTGCCCTCATAGTTGTGTTCCATACAGTGAACAGACGTCAGTGTTAGTAGGTCCATTGTGTAAGATACAATCTTTAACATATAACGTCATATTTGTTTTTTCAGACATGGTATGGTGGTTAAATCATGTGTGTGTGGGGGAGGGGAGGGGGGGAGAGGAGGAACAGAAAGCTTCACAATGATGTTGGCCAAAAGCCAAATTGTTTGTTTATGGTAGACTAGAAGAAGCTGATTTTGTTAGAGATAAAGTAATTTTCAGGTACACGTAGTTCGGAAACTTGATGGTCATGTGAGTATTTCTATTGAGCCAATGCAGGGCTCATATGATATAAAGTAATTTGGTCAGATGTCGTAATTAAATGCCTCTATGAGATATATTTTGGAAATGCAATCCGGTGTTTTTATGTGTCATATTCAGATCATGTGGAAAACATTCATTGCAATTACCTGTACACAGATCTTTGTCCATGTATTACATGTGGTGATGTGGTGCCCATGGGTAGCGTTCATTTAGACCTTTACAGGAGCATTGTTAAAACAGTGAGGCAAGTGGCAGGCCACTGGTGTCTTATACACTCAGCGTTGCTTTATGGTCTATTATGTAGACTAGATGGTTGCTATGTTTCAAACTTTAAACAGAGATAGTCTTTCCTTTTTCCTGAAAACGTTTGTGAAACTATGACAGAGATTTCATACTATCATAAGGGTATACTGCTGATTCCTTCCAAGTTTCATGACTTTTGCAAATGGGTTACCGTGTCTTTAATGAAGTATGAAAAAGGTTTTTGTCACTTTTTCCATTTTATAAGCTCATAATTGGTGACTTTTGGGTTTTATGGTAAAGGCCTGATGGTTACTCATAGTTTTTGTTTTTCATGGAATCAAATGATAGTTTGTGTTGGAGGGATGTATGGTATATACGCACCCAAGCTTGTGTGTCAAGGCTCGTACTTGCATTGATAATGCAGGTAATTCATAGCCATGGCAAACTTACTAATGTATATACAAAAAATTGCTATCAGGAGGCTGGAAAACGGTAAATTTGTATAATTTTGTGTGGGCGTTTTTGTGCAAAAACTGCTACAAAGGCCTGACCTTTGTTACTTTTATGGGCAATTTTTTTCCTTACAAAGCAGTTCAAAGAATAAGTACAAAATGGAATGCCTGAAGCATTCTATTAAGGATTTTTTGTTTGTTTGATATCATGGTTGGCTTGAATTGAAAGGTGCACAGATTAGGTATCAGGATTTCAGATTCATCTATAGGGGGAGTGGCTAGACAGAGGGTTAGGGTGGAAGAGAGAAAGAAAAAAAGAGAGAGAGAAAGAGAAAAAAACAGAGGAGAGAGAGGAGAGAGAGAGAGTGTGTGTCTGTAAATTATTTTTAAAAATGGGAGGGGGAGAATACAGAAAGAAGGAAGGTCATGCAAAGAAGAGAAGAACAAAAACTGGGAGTAGACAAAGAAGAAGGAGAAAGATGACAAATATAAAAAAAGGAAAAGAATGAGAAGGATTAATAAGAGAAAGAAAGTAGAAGAAGGAGAAGAAGGAGGAGGAGGTACAAGAACAGTATTCAAATGGAAAGAAGGAAAAGCACAAGAATAAACAATGAAAAGAAATTGGGGATCAAAAGGGATGAGAAGAAGAAAAAATATCTGAGGGAGAAGAAGTGACAGAGATGGAAAATAATTAAAAAATGAGAACAAGAGTGAGAAAGCAAGGAAATGAGAAGGCAAAAAAACAACAACAGTTGCTATTTAATTAAGATGTTATATTACTCAAAGTCCCCTTACCATTTTATTGACATAATGGCCATTTAATTGGCTTTGTGGAGTTGTAAGCATACAAACATGTAGGACTAATGGATTTCATTGATAAGTTGTAGTTTTACTTGTGTTTTTGTACCATTTCTTATCAATATTAATTAATGAAACTGCCACTAATGGTTGAGAACAATTGTAATTTTGAAAGGATAATGAATAGCAGTCTAGACCAAAGCAATGAGACAGTTTTAATGTTCAGTGAATGTATAATTTGTACTTGAAGGCCACGTATGTGTCCCTATATTAGGGGCAACATAACATTGGCACCATTTTGTTTTCGGTAGACTGGTAGCACCTTCCTGTGTACTCGCGTAGACGGATTTCTCGATAATAGACACGTCATGTGAGAGAAGTATTGTCTGATAAACTTTTGTGGAAAGAGAAAGAGAGAGAAAAGGAAAAAAAATATATTGGCGCCATAGCAACTATCGCATAGGAAAGGTGCAAAGTCCAATGTTCGCTCACTTCCTGATTGTGCGAAATGAACTTCCTTTGCCTAAATCAACATGCATGGGTTACTTCTCTGGCACTCTGAAGGCCACACATCCACGCACACACAGGTAGACATTGCAGGGGCACGCTTGCCCTCCTGTGTACACATACATTCATTGAAAGAATAATATCGCCGCCGCATTGGCATTTAATATCCATGTGCGGCCATGCCTGCAATCCTTTTGTGCTATTCCGAATAGTGGGCTTGTACCTTTGGCATTGAGGAATAATAGGTATGGGAACTAACCAGCGTGAGCTCTACGCTCTTTGATAAAGTGGTTGATAGCGGCTGCTGCTGTTGCGTAGAACGGCACTTCCTGCGGCTGCCACTGGTATCACATGCTCTTGTGACGGAGTAGACTGCGCAGCATCCTTGTTCTGTTTACAGAGTTTCGATCATGTCAGCGTCAGAAGAGATATGGTTTTATTAAACGCACTCTATTTACCGAGGTGACCTATGGACTTTTAATAGCGTGGTTACTGCATAGGGGACTTTAATCCTGCTGCGTTAGTTTGGTGTAGAACACCAGATTAAAGCCACTCACTTCCATTCTTCTGTTTTTTTTCATCCTCCCACAGATTATTCTCCGAGTTTTATATGCTTGGACTTGATCAGTCACTGTATTACACTCGTCTCTGGCCATACGGAAAAGATTAATGCAGAGGTAAGTGTTTATGTTATGATATCATATTTTTGTTGTTACTTTCCATATGTCATGTAAATCCTTGATTGATCAGTAAAAGGAGCAGATTTAAAGGTGATAAGAATTGGCAACCAATGCTTGTACTCATGATTCGTGAATATGGTGAATTTAGAGTCTCTTCTTTGATTATTCAGCATTATGTAAAAATAAGTAAAACAAGCAGAAATAATGGGGAGAAATAGCAACTACTGTATTGCTTGTATTTATTTAGGAATATGGACAATTCAAAGTGGGGGGTTTTGTCATTGATTTACATGAAATATCACATTTATTTTCTGTAAAGGGAGAGGTAACTAGAACACGACACAGATACAACAACAGATGACATTAAATGCTTGAATTAACAAGTTGGCTGGTTGTATTCAGATAAATAAATTGGTGAAAGGTTTTTGAGAAACTTATCCCAAAATAGTTGATTCATCAGAAAAAGTTTGATGTGAACTTTTAAAAATCATTGTTTCTGATGTGATTGGTTTTCTTTTCAATCATGATTTAATTCAGCAGTAAACACATGGTTGGCAGTTAGAGACTGAATGGATCATGTTGACTTGGGCTTTTTGATTTGCATACAAATGGTGCAATGTCAAAACTGCAATACAAGTTACAACAATAACAAGTAATTCATGACAGATTTATTGCATAATTGATTTATGTGTCATGCTCATCAAAACTGAAACTTCAATTCTATTAAAACCAGACTTATAAAACTAATAATTAAACCTTGTGCATATCAAGTTATGTAAAATTGTATGATTTATGTTTCATGTTCATCAAAATTTAAACTAGAATTATGTTAAAATCATGCTAATAAAACTACTAATTAAACCTTGTGCATATTAAGTTCTATAAAATTGTATTTAGATATGACAGTCAAAATGTTGATAGAGCAAGAAAACTTTACATAATGCACCACGGCAATGCAATTTTATGTGCTTCTGCACATCAATGTGTATTTAATCTTATCATTTTATTTCTATTTTGATTTCATTATTTCATGTATCCCTCACAACAAGTAGCACACATGAACATACACATAAGGCACTCCATGTGTTTTTATTGATTGTTTGTGAGGGACACCAATGCTACTAAATTGGCAACAGATATGTAGAGTAAACATGTTAAACTGCACACATGTAATAATCTTTGGTTGACATCGTCAGTCCCTCTCTTTTTTCTTCCTTTCTTTTTCCTTCCTTTTTTTTTCCTTTTCCTCCCATAACTTTCCACTTTACTTGATTAAGTAATGTGTGGATCACTATAAGACACAGTACTTTTAATCACAATATATATTTTATGTACCGCATAGAAGTATAGAAGTCATATTATATTGGATGGTCATGAGGGGGATAATATAATATGTTGCACAAGTCAGATTGCACTATGGTTTTATTGCATAAATTGCACACATTGCCACATATTGCCACATTCATGTATTGCCACATACATGTATTGCCACATACATGTATTACCACATACACATTCCTGCATGACATCATTTCCCCACTGTATCATACAACCAAACATGATGACATCACAATAAACATGTAACATGACATGGAACATGTAACATGACACAACAAACATGTAGTATGACATAATATGAACACAGTGGTGTGGGAGAATACACAATCAAGTATAAACACACCCTGTAGCACATATAAAGTTGGCTGCATAATTGAAATGGAATTCATAATATAACATATATCACATTTAATTGGGCATACTACATTTTTAAATTAGAATCATATTGAAAGTATTACCCATTGCGATATTACCTGCATTGATTTGATTGATAACATAATGTTGTTCATATCAGAAAGAGAATAATTGTGTGTCATACAGTACAGTACTGTACTTTAGGGAACGTTATTGAAATTCAGCTCATTATATTGAATATAACAATATTCATTTAGATTTTGCATGGAGGTAATTGATGAACTACAAACAAATGTTATCCATTGGTGTGTGATTGTACATGCTTGTATAGCATCAAATTCGAGGAAGATAGGGCGAGAAAGAGAGAGAGAGAGAGAGAGAGAGAGAGAGAGAGAGAAAGAGAGAGAGCAGTAGATCACAGTTATGTGCACTGTATAAGATCAGACTATGATGTAAGTTCAAGACAGTGAAACACATCAAACTTGAGAACTGTCTACTTTATGTCATAGAACTCTCATTTATGTATTTGATACTATTTAGTCTGTCTGCCACAAAACAACAAATTCTCAAATTAGAATGTGAATAACTGATAGAGAACAGCATCTGATTAAAAAAATATATAAAATGTTTATATAATTGTTCTCATTTTTGCTTCCTTTTTTGTGTTTCAAGGAGGAGTAAGAAATGAGAGTGACAGAGTAGAATTAATTGCCTTTGAAGGAAAGGAGGAGAGAAAATTTATCGTCAGAACACTGAGATATAGTTTAGAGGCACCAGGTAAGATTAGTGTTGATACTTTAAAACATAGAAATCTGTCTTCTACAGTGCTATGAGGAATAGGAGACACATTTGAAGAAAGTGTAAATCATTATTAGGTTAGATAACAAAAAAAATAACATTTCAAATGATTTTCCACTTGTTATTTTTTTTTATTCAATTTGTAGGTCACATTGTGAGAAGAGAAGGCAGAGGGATAGGTTACTGACTGGAAAATTGAGGAAATGGTGAAGCAATGAAAGACTGCGTTATTGAAGATTATAGATTTGTGGAGTCTGCTGATTGGCCAAGCACATTTTGAAATGACTAGAAGATAGAAGGAGAGGGAGAACCGCTATCACAAATGTCTGAAACAGAGAAGGAACCTAGCATACAAACAGGCAGTTATTTTCACCACAAATTATTTGACTTTTTTGTTGTTTTGTGAATAGAGTTTCTGTTTCTGTAGGACTTAGAATAGCATTAACTTGTTGCTCATGGCTAGATTTTCTGGCTTTGTGAACCCTGGTCCAGTAAGGAAGTCAAAATTTGCCATGGAAACTGCAGTAATCAAAAGAATGTGGCTTAATTGTGTCCTATAAGGTATTTGAAGTTGGTTACATTCTGTGGTTTATTGTCTAAACAGCAGATTGTATGGGAGTCATGCTGCTTAGTATCTGAGGGGGAAAAAGCAAACCTGCATATATGCATGCCCAGTAAAGAATGAGTTAAGACTTCTAATTTTGGTGTCATTGTGCCTGTAGTTATACCTCAGTCCAGAAAAATTATTTTTTTCCACAAATTGTCAAAGTTGTCAAAGCTAATTGTCAAAGCTATGGCTCTACCAAATTAAGTCAAATTTGCAACTTCAAAACAGTCATTCATTGCCTTGCACTGGAGGAGGAATTAAATTGCCCATGTATTTCTTTATCTCTGCTCTATTCATATCCCTATCATTTATGTTTATTTTGCATGAGTTTATTTACAATTGTGCCAATATGTTTCTGGCAGCTTACCAATTGTGTTATGAAATGATTGCATTTATGATGTTTTTGGTAAAGCAGCGCCCTTGGGGAGAACAGTGTCCCAATCACTGACAATGTTAGCCTGGATTAATATAACTGAAAAATATAAATATATGAATATTTATATTTATGTAATATTGATGCCTCTTTTTAAATGGTGATATGAAAAATAACCTTCCAAATCCGTTTTCCCTGCAGGAGCTGCTTACTTAACCTGACCCACTGGTGAGTATGAATGAAAAAATGATGAGGGGAAGGAGGGGGGGGGGGGCGGTAGGGGCACAGGGCTATCAAATGTTGACAAAATAAAAGCTCCCCTGAGACAGCTTGATTTTTCCTGGGGAAGGAGACTTAAATATTCCTGAGGAATCCAAGTGATGATGATCCCAAATAAGATGAGCAGTTTCAAGACTCATTTAAACAAAACAAAAAATGATAAGCAGAGCAGTGACCAGACAGATGTGGATGCTAACTTCCATTGCACAAGGTATTCTGGCATGGCAGCAACTGAAGCATCATGTAGTCATTGTGACATATATGGGTGTTGTGGATGGACAAGTGACCAACAAAGGCCTTTGACACATAGTACGTGAATGCACCACTCTGGAAGAGAGGGAAGCAATACTGGATGCAGGAAACAGAGGATGATAACCATTGCCATGGAGATGGATGACTCTCAACAAACCTTGCAGTCTGCTGTACGATGTAAACAAGCCAACTGGACAGGGCGCTGTGTGCCTTCATGGGTTGCTGTGGAGGCTTGAGGATACCAGAAGGACTTCATGTATGGCAGTGTTGATGTCATTGTCATTTGATTTGATTTGATTTGAATATTGATGTGGCCAAAATATCTTCTGACTGAAGTTTGTGTGAATGTACTGTATGTCTTAATGGATACCCATTTTCATGCATCAACTGTAATTCAGGCCCCAGTACTTCTTGTATTGCTTGCATACCAGGCTATTTCATATGCAAATAGTCTTATTTGAAGTGATTTTTAGGTTCAATAATTTGTTATGTAGTTTATCAAAACTCCAAAGACAAAGACTCCAAAGTCATTCATGTTGGGAACCTGTTTTGAATTTGTCTCCAAAAAGTCAGTAAATCATGTTGCTGATCTACCTAACTCATCTAGCATTTTATGAAAGGAGGTAAACAGAAACTATAACTATCACATGATAAAGAGAATTTAAAAAAAGAATGGTATGTGTGGGAGAGGGGCGTTAATGCATACATTGAAAGTGAAGCTAGATCTTAAGGTATGTCCTGTAAGATATAAGATCATTTCCTGATAAAGACATGTCTGGACATGAATTGCAACTTGCACAATTTCAGTGAACAAAGCAAGCTCTATGGGCTGTGTGTCTATAATGGTAAAGACAGTGTGAAACACGGAGAGTTAACTCCTATGCTAGACCAAATCATGTTCTGTGGACTGTGTGTGTACAATGGTAAAGACAGTGTGAAACATGGAGAGTTAACTCCTGTGCTAGACCAAATCATGTTCTGTGGGCTGTGTGTGTACAATGGTAAAGACAGTGTGAAACATGAAGAGTTAACTCCTGTGCTAGACCAAATCATGTTCTGTGGGCTGTGTGTGTACAATGGTAAAGACAGTGTGAAACATGAAGAGTTAACTCCTGTGCTAGACCAAATCATGTTCTGTGGACTGTGTGTGTACAATGGTAAAGACAGTGTGAAACATGAAGTTAACTCCTGTGCTAGACCAAATCATGTTCTGTGGACTGTGTGTGTACAATGGTAAAGACAGTGTGAAACATGGAGAGCTAACTCCTATGCTAGACCAAATCATGTTCTGTGGGCTGTGTGTGAACAATGGTAAAGACAGTGTGAAACATGAAGTTAACTCCTGTGCTAGACCAAATCATGTTCTGTGGACTGTGTGTGTACAATGGTAAAGACAGTGTGAAACATGGAGAGCTAACTCCTATGCTAGACCAAATCATGTTCTGTGGACTGTGTGTGTTGAACTTGTAAAGATACTGTGATAGTGAAACATGAAGAGTTTTCTTCTTCCGTTCTAGACCAAATCACAATCTATAGGCTGTATATGTTTAACTGGTAAAGACGCTGTGATAGTGAAACATGAAGAGTAATTGCTTCTGTGCTAGACAAAATCACACTAGGCTGTGTGTGTTTAACTGGTAAAGACACTGTGATAGTGAAAGATGAAGAGTTAACTCCTTTAGGCCAAATCACACTGTTGGCTGTGTATGTGTAACTGATAAAGACACTGACAGTAAAAAAAAAAGAGTCATTGTATCTGTCCTAGACCAAATCACACTGTATAGACTGTGTGTGTATAACTGGTAAAGACACTTTGACAGTGCAAGACCAAATCACACTTTGGAGGCAGTGTGTATAAAATGGTAAAGACACTGTGATAGTAAAACATGAAGAGTTATTGTTTCTGTGCTAGACCAAATCACAATCTATAGGTTGTGTGTGTTTAACTGGTAAAGACACTGTGATAGTGAAACAAAGAGTAAATGTTTCTGTGCTAGACCAAATCACACCAGGCTGTGTGCGTTAAACTGGTAAAGACACTGTGATAGTGAAACATGAAAAGTTAACTCTTTTCTGTGCTGGACCACATCACTGTCTATAGGCTGTGTGCGTTTAACTGGTAAAGACACTGACAGTGCAAGACCAAATCACACTTTGTAGGCAGTGTGAATAAAATGGTAAAGACACTGTGATCGTGAAACATGAAGAGTAATTGCTTCTGTGCTCGACCAAATCGTACTAGGCTGTGTGTGTTAAACTGGTAAAGACACTGTGATAGTGAAACATGAAGAGTTATTGCTTCTATGATAGACCAAATCACAATCTATAGGCTGTGTGTGTTTAACTGGTAAAGACACTGTTATAGTGAGACCTGAGTTGATTAGAGCGACTTATTTCTGTTTCGTGTGTTTTCACCCTTTGTCATCTTTCCAATGTATGTGAAGTTAGTTTCAAGCCAGACATTTCAATCAGTGGTTATTGCAATAAAAACATTTGTGTTGTTTGTGTTGCGTTGTTTATATCATAATTATTTTGTTTAGTCAGCTGAAATGTTCAGTACAGCATAACAAAGGTTAGAAAGTTACTCATAGAAATTCAGACCCCCCCCCCCCCCCCCACTATGAACAAGTCAAGGCAAAACAGAAAACATGTTCAGCTTTACTTGATTTGGATCATGAACATTACACATAAATTATTGACCAGCAATACTATTGGCAATGATGTCTAGGATAAAGGCATAAAGTCACTTGTCTCATAGTATCATATTAACTCTTTGTGTGTCACTTGCGTATTTATTCACAAGTAATACACACAAATCCCATACAGCACAATTTTGTCTGGCACCCAAAAGGTTAACAAGAATGGATATATGAATCATGGGCTTAAATGGATGCAAGATGCAAGGTGAAGGTTACTCATAAAATGAATGGTAACATTTAGGAAGTCAGACAATGTCTGTGCATAATAAACCTGACATGCGGTAACAAGAACCGCATTTTATTATCATTTTTATATCATTCCTAAGTGTTAAAAATGCAAATAAAAAGAAGTAGTGCTCTCGACTTAATAAAGAACCTGCAGTGTAAAATAAAAGAAAAGGAACTGAAGCAATATAACGCCCATGCTTGCAATAAAAAGATTCTGAAGTAAAGTAACTTCTTACAACCATACCATATAGGTTACAAAATAATGAGTTGCTGGGCCTGAAAAAAAAAAAACAGTTTCTGTTATCGGTTTTCAATTCAACAGTGATACAAAAGCATACAAAAGAGATATACACACTCCACACAAAGATGTCACCCCTCCCGGAAATGTGAAATGATAATAACTCGCCACTTCAGCGCAATTTATTAGTTTCATTATCAAAATGAGGGACTGCTTCTGCCATCTCAACAGCTTCACAGCCTATGTTTAATTCAGTTAATGGCCGTGCCACTGTTTTCTATGCATTGTGGTTAAGCGCTTTCAGTTCCATTTGTGGTGATTATGCACCGTGCGTGATGAAAGGGGGAGTACCGTTATTAATGCAGTCGCGCGAAACTTCATTTGGGTAAGTGGCATCGTAATATATTCCTGTAGAATTATCCCTCAGTTGAACTTGACTCCATGCGTGTCTTTAGCAGATGAAATATAATGGTTCCATTTTGATCCTAGTGCTTACTGTGTAAATGGAATCAAAGTGGTATTTCACACAAGCTTTAATCCCTTCAGTAGCATACAGTAGGTCCATGGAGTATGTATTAAGTCAATAGGGTTTTCCCAGCTTGGTAATGAGGGAGTTATCATGGGGTTCAGGGGTCATATTCATGAAACCATACTAAGCCTAGTTAGCTACTAAAGTGCATGCATGCATTTTTAGTAACTCACTAGGGTAGTAAGGTTTCATGAATATGGCCCTAGAATACCAACTAGAAGTGTATATTAGTATCCACTCCTACAGTAAGATTCTCTGTATAAAATAATGTCAACTCTTTATGTGGTACATGTGAATGTTATCACAGGTAATACACATGATTCCCATAGAGATAATTTACATGTGGTAGAGAAAAGGTTAATAGGATAGAGTACAGAGCAAGACAGATCAAGATGGCATGTTAGTCTGTGTCCACAAAAATGAAGGAAATTTACTGTTCCCCTAACGCATATGAAACCGCAATATTATCATCACCCAACACAAATTAAAAAGTGCAAAATAAAAATACACAATAGCCATTCATTTACTTTTTAAATCTTTAAGAGAGCTTATTCCCAGATATCAAACCTTTGGAGATGAGAACATGTCTTGACTTATTTGATCTAAATAAAAAGATGATCTTCATTTAGTAGATGCATTAATCTCTGATATTTAGAAATTTTGCTGTTGTCAGTTGATTGATTAGGAGGGGGAGACAATTATTGAAAGCACCCGTTATCTCTCAGGGTTTATTACGGAGCTAGTATAATTCCCTTTCTTCCATCTAAGTCAATAATTTTCATGAGCAATATTCGGCACGTACTGCATATATGTTTTATTCGAGCAAACACTTTGTTTTCAGAATCTTCTCGTCTGTCCATGTTCACATAGATCTTGCTGTCACTTTCACAAAATTTGATGAATCGTAATTGATTAAACGTGCCGTCTTGATTCAATTACTGACATCTCTAATAGTGACGCACCTACCACCCATCTTTCTCCTATTCTAAAGCTAAGCATACATGTACATCAATCTGTCACTTTAGAATTGTTTTGTGGTATAGGATTTACAAGTGCTGAAAAGAGATATCTTTTCTGTGAAGGTTGTCGGATTGTTTCCAATCCATCCATTGTTTGAATATCACAGATGCCCTTCCATAGGTTTGACTGCCTTATCTCTTGCAAATGATGACAAAAGATATCTTTGCAGTGAATTTTGTTGGATTGTTTCTCGTCCTCTGGCTGTATGAGTATCACAGATGCCAGGGGAAAAATACACGGGTGACTTAGGGCGATTTCACCCCTGAAATGCTTAAAAGAGCCCTGGAAAATGTTAAAAAAGCCCCCCCAATTCCCGTAGACACTATAAAATTGTAGCCAAATCGGCTAAAAAATGACCGCAGAAAGTAGCTCCAAAAAAATGTTGAATGAATTTTTCCCCTGACAGATGCTCTTCCTTAACCTCACCTCTCAGTTTACCCCATCATCATTTTATAATGTATTAAACTAAGAGAGTAGTTATGTGAGTTAAGTTGAAATTAAATAAGATTTAAATACCATGAGGCTGCGTGTAACTGTAAAGTAACATTCTATAGCAGTATAGTCCAGTCAACATCAGTCATTACTCTTTAGGTTAAAGTGTGGACCTGATAAGTCAGCAGAGATTAGCAGAGGCATAAATGCATACTTCTTGCCAGTACTAAGCACACAGGCATTGCAAAGACTAACATCAGGCATTTATTTCAGAAGCTTAAAGATTGTCCGTCCCTTTTGCAAGCTTAAAATTTGAAATTGTCTATCACGATCGTAAATTGAAGAAAGTGTGATTCAAGACCATTTCTAAGAATATAGCATGTTGAAGCTTTATGTGTATGTAAAAATTCCAGCCGTTAAATTTCAAACCGACTTTTTTCGTACTACGAAAAAAGTATTAGTCTTTGTTACAGTATCTATGTGGTTATTATGCATGTGTGAAATCCTAATTTTATGAGTAATTACCAAACGTTGGAAATGATTCCTTCTATAGAATGTTTTTTTCATAATACGTTTTATAATTTAATAAACAGATTAATCAATAAAGCAGATATTTCAACACAAACTGCTAAGAGCCTGAGGTAAAGACTATTAATCAGACGTTGTTTACGTGCATTATTTGAGTTTTACACTACGTATCAGTTTCAAATTATGAATATACAGCTTGCTAACACTTCTCTATATGTTTTGCCAATGTTTTGATGGTTTTGTGGTGATCTGGAAAAGGGACGGGCTGTCTTTAATCATTTGTTGCATTGTGTGTAATGTCAGATTGATACAGTATTTAAAAATTCATGAAAATAACGATGCATAGCTCCACTACATTGATGGAAAATGTACCCCCCCCCCCCTTCCAGAAAAGTGACTGAATAATTTATGTACATGCCCATGCTATAGTCAAGATATCCTCTAAACTTCCACTTAGATATCAATAGAGAAGGGAGTATAAACTGCACTGGCACACACTTTGAAACAATATATAGTTGTCACTTTGGAAGCCATAATATGACATAGGTATCTTTTGCTGTGAATAAGGCCTTGGTCAATATGATGGCATCCTGTCTTGCACAGTTAGCAACTATACTTCCTGCTGGTAATGAAACACACCCCTTCCTACTCAGTGATGATATTCTACTTGTGCTATCAAATAACCAAACACAAAATAGCTTTTAATAATTATCTTGGACTTTGAGATCAAAGTGTTTGAATGATACCTATGATTAGATTTTAGATAAATATTTGACAGGGATGTGAGAGCTTATCTTACATTTGTTTGTATGTCATTCACTCACCCAGTACCAATGCCTATCCTCTTTAATGTTATCTCCTTCGTGCAACCTTTCTCTCCCCTTGCCTCTTATCTTCTCCCCCTCCCACCCACGCCCCTTCCCAACCATGCCCCCCCCCCCCCACCCACGCCCCTACCCACTCACGCACCTCCACCCCCTCCTACGCACCCAGGTAACCCCCTTCGTAGACAATACTGGTAACATGCTCAATTTAACTTTATTGAGGTACAAAATTATCACTTATTTACAGTTAATAAACAAATATGTCCGTAAGTTCATTGGTTGGTAGCTATTAAATGTCTGGTATTGGTTTCAATAGTAGAATATCCTCTTTGTTACATCTTTAAACTAGAGGAAAGTGAAGGCATTAAAGCTGCAATAACATGGATAATGCTGAATGTGGTATTGATGTACATGTATATATCCATGAACTACAAATTCTATTGGGTTTTCTCTTGAATTTAAGGAACAAATTACAGTATACTCAGTTAAATCTTTAAACTGGAAGGAAAAGTGTAAATAAAAGTTGAATATTGTGAGAATAGGTAGCACTACATGTTCAATTTGACTTTTTGTTGGTTTTCAAGAAACACGATATGATCTGTTTAACCTGTTCCTCACGGGTAGATTTCCGGGCTTCGTGAACCTGGATCCAGTAAGGATGTCAACATTTAACATGTAACAGCAGTAGCCTAATGGCTGTGGCTTAATAAGGCCCTATGAGGAATTTGAAGTTTATGCGTAGCCTGAATTCTATTGTCCATACAGCAGATTATGCGGAAGTTGCGCTGCTAAGTATCTGAGTGGAGAAAAGCTAGCTTGCAAATATGCAGGCACAGTAACGAAGAGATGAAATCATTTAACCTGGAAGAGAATACAAAAATAAATGCCTAGTATGGACGCTGTTAATGGTGAAGAATGAAAGTGAGTAGCCCTTTCAACTGAAAGTTTCTTCACTGCTTTTGGTAGCAACATTTCCTCTTTGTCCCGTGACGTTGGCACGGACATCATGTCGGCATGTTCTCTGATTATCAGCAGGAAATAGGGAAAGCAGAACCACTATTGCTTGTACATGTTCTGACGGTTGAAGGAAATCCAGTTGAATAGGTTGACTCAGGCACTTCCTGAATGTTCTAGTCTAAGAATCTGTTTGTTGTTTTCACAAGCACTGCACTATAATTTGTTTAGGACTGGTTCAATCTGCCTATATATCTATTTTTTTACTTTTTTAATGAATATATATATATATGTAAATATGTAATTAATCTAGCTGTGTTTCTATGTACTATGCTCTTTAAAAAGGCCTATGGCTGAGAGATATTAGTATCCGGCATGTTTACTTATGTTTTCCACCTGTCTTTACAACATGCATACATCTAACTATCTATCTGTCCATCTTTATCTTTTGAAATACTTATTTGTCTCTCCATGTCTATTTCCATCAAGCAATGTTTATCTAAAGTGGAGATCAAGGAGACATGTTATCATTTCTACCAATTGACCCCTGACCTTTGACTCTTTGCACACCAGTGACGCATGTTTGCATAAGCACTACACACAAACCCCATACAGAAGGGGTTTGTTCGGCATAAAAAGAGTTATTGAAAGTGTTCTATTTGACCCTTATTTTGGGATATTATGTTTATTTGGCTGTTCTTCTTCTCATGATTACCTTCTAGTGTTGAGGCCCGGTGGAGGTCAACCAATATGTTGCTATCTTCTTTAGATACTCCTGAATCAATCACTATTTGGCTTCTAAATTGGCAACACTATTTCTTTTAATAGGAATTTTATTATAAAATGGAAAGAACATTCCATTACAGATTAACAAAACATTAAAATTATACAATTTAGAGTAATAATTGTACCAATTTGAAGAGCATAAGTGTAATTTTAACCTTTTCAGTATGTTGCCAGTTTGAAGGCTTAGTGATCATTACAAAAGTTATACATATCATTGAATGCAAAGAATTGATTCATCTTATACTGAAATGTATGCATCTTTAATCATTTTTAATAATTAATTTCAAAAGAAATAGCACCAAATTACATATTTTTGGTACTTGTTCTGGGTCCCGAATGAGTCAACGCTTTCTTGTTGTTGGTATCATTTGTAAGGTACGGCCATGGGAATACAGATTCTGAATTGCAATCTGAAAATTCAAAAGGTTCTAGGCTTCAGTGCAGTTACCCCTCTGTGTAAATATGGTGGCTTTTTCATAGTTTCAAGGAGATTTGTTCGAGCTTATAAATGTGATGATCACCATTATAAAGAAACCACACTACCGCATCCATAATTGCCTGATTACCCAGTATACATACCTTTTAATATCGGATGCTGCAGTGTACATAATGCACTGCCCCTCCCATACATAGTATATCATACATTATACACGAATCCAATTTCACTAATTAGTATCAGTGATGAAATAAAAGATTCAGTGGTTCCCCATTTCTAAAAAAAAAAAAAATGCCTATTATTACTATTAATGATTTTTTCATGCTTTTTTTTTATCCATCCTTAGCCAGATTAATAGGAGACTTATTTAGAAGTATATGTTTTCATGCATTTTTTCATCCATGGCAAGATTCATTTGAGGCTAGCATCAACATATATGTTTAGCTAATTAAGACAAATTAAATTTGAGGGAATAATGCTGATGGTAGTGTCAACAATGACTGTGTGGTGCTTCAATGAGGCTTGATGTCTGAATGATCTCACTGCAGGGGGTATCATTGGCAAAACTGTCAATGAAAATTTATCTGTAGAAAGTTTTCAATAAACTGGCCAAATCTCTATTTACCATTCCAAAGTTATTCAAGGTTATATAATGTGATGCAAAAAACAACAAATAGTGGAAAACAGCCATTGAAAATTACTAATAGTGTAATGTTAATAGCAGGAAGTCACTGTAATTACAATTTTTCACAATTTACAATTTTTAATTAAAAATATGGGGTTAATCATATATCAAATTATAGGGAAATAGTAGCTCTTTCAAATGGGACCAAAATCAAATTTTTTTATGAAAATATGTGTATAGTTCCCCCTTAAAGGTAGTGCAAGTGTGTGTCCCTTCAGCAAAGAGAAACTAATATTCTCAAACTTGGCACAAACCATAAGAACAACATGTAGGTCCACTTTGGTGAATATGAAACTTCACAGAGATGTATAGATTAAATAAGTCATGGGAGAACAATTATATTGGGGGGGGGGGGTTATAGTTTTCCTCTCAGGCTCATGTTCATATTTAAATATAACTGAAATTTGAAGTGAGATCTCTTCTTGCCACATGTGACTATATTCAGTAGTAATACACACCAATCCCATAATGCACCATTTTGTCTGACATACAAAGGGTTAACGAGATCTCCGTGTTGCCGACATATTAGTCAGACATTACCTCAAAGTTGACAGGAAAAAGCTACCAGATAGATTTTGTTATGATATTTGAGATTTCTAAAACGAAGTTAACTTGCACAAAGTTTATGTGCAGGAGACGAGGGTTTTGGATGATCGATAATCAAAAATTTGATGGAATTTGGGGAAAATGTAGCATTCTGTATGTGATTTGAGGCAATATCCCAAGATTAAGGGAGTCCAAACAGGGCAAAGAAGGAAAATTTTGGGACTCATTCGTGTGATTGTGTATAGTCCTGGAAAAGCAGTGCTGGGCTTTAATCAGAGTTAATCCTCACAAAAGAGCATTTTTGTGAGAGAAAAAAATCGAACACAAACTCCTCTTTTGTCACTCTAGCTCGCTTAGCAGCTCTTTTGAAAGGTATCCACAATTGAAAAGAATCACTCTATTTTTTTGGTGGGGGGGAGGGGAGAGTTAACATGGTGTTTCATGAAACATCACTCTATAATTCTTCTCAATGCAGACCTGTTCTTTGCTCTGTGAAACCAGGGAGGTGTTAGGAAGGAGAAGAAATTCGAACATGATTATTTTCAAACATCTGTATGGGTTTTAAAGCGTGCTCATGAATGTCAAAAGCATTCGATAATTGAATTGAATTTGATGTTCCATTTGCCGGGCCGACATTTAGCTGTTGTCAATTTGAAAAGAAATTTATTTGATTGCCTATTTGTCTCTAGAAGCTTTGTTTTTGAGAAATTTGTTTGCAAACAATAAGGAAGTTAAGGGCAAATTATGACAAATCCTTTACTATGCTTTTATTTCGAAAAATAATGAGGAATCATTAAAAAAATTGGACTTATGAGATATTTGTATTTCTTACAAACTTTACTAATTTCTTCACTTTCCGACATCTTGTGCATTTGTGGGATTCAACCATTCTCAAAAAGGTATATAAAGCTGTGTATTAACATTATTGGTAATTGTGGGAAGCGGAGATATTTTACTTGAAAAACTTTTTTATTTGTGTTTGTTGATACCTGTTATGCTCATGGAAGTATTGATGTCATTAACAGAATGGGACAAGCGAAATGTGACTCTAAATTTCTTTTGTTCTGTCTGAGAAACTGTTGCCACACAATCATGTTCGTCATTGTTCAAACACCTGGAGAGCACGTGTTGAAAACACTTAACTTTTCAGTGGCATGGAGCATGGGTTTAAAGGAAGAAAGTTGCATATATCCTTCTATATAACCATATCCATTATCCATGTACAACTGTTGGGTTATGAGTATAGGCATACAAATTGTGTTTCCTTGCTAGAGTGGGGGTTTTATATATTTAAAAGAATGAAATATGAGGTAAACTAAGTAAGCATGATGAAAACCTCTTGATCGATTTCTTGTTATTGTTATGTTGTCGTTGTTGTGCCACAATGTTATAATGTGGGAAGTCAAAGGTATTAAAATGCGATAACAAGATCGAATGTACCACTGGACTGAGGAAACAGCAGGCATTGGTCTCACAGGCAAGCTTTGCAGCTCTAGACCTTTCCAAAGTCAACAAAAGCAAAGATGTTGGTGCAGAACTTCAACAGCATAATTTTTCAGTTTTGGAGATGCTGTCACGCACATTACACACTCAGTCAAAAAAGATTACCATGCTTCTTTGTAGTGATATAGCAACAATTTTTTTTCATGCATCATCTTCACTCCTTACTTAACATAATTTTTGATGACCAATTTGTCAAAACCAATGATGGTTGGATTCGACTTCATCATGTTCACGGAATTGACGCTTGAATTGTGAACAAGAGTGGGAAGTGTAATGTCTGTAATGATGGGATTGCCAACACTTATTTGAATAGTAATTTTGTATTTGCGAGCTCCCGTGGGCTGTGGCTGGGCAGAAAGAGTTTGGATGCCATTGTGATGCAGGGCTGAAAAGCTCAAAGAGAATGCTATTCTTTTGATACTGCCGACGATGCATGCCCACTGGGGCGTGTCTGTCTCATTTCGATAGATGCACGTATCTCACGCATCTATCTCTGTAACAAGTGGTTGTCAATCGGGCCCCTGCCAATAATGCACGCCACATTCATAATCAGCAGGTCAATTTGCCCACATGCTGAACACATTGAGCTCTCTCCAGGTACCCGCGGTGCACACACACACAATGAAACCTGCTAATGAAAGTGATGCGGTTGCCGTGGTAACGTCAAAGAGGAGGAGTAAACGCAGTGAGGGACGCTGTGAGTAAACGTGTGATGATGCGATTCGCGGGTCTGCTTATGATTCATCATTCAGTTGTAAATTGAAACGGGGAATTTTTTTCTCTCTCCTTTCTGGCTTTCCATGCACATGTCTAGCATGACTTTGTGCTAGCAGTGGTGTGTGTTGATGGTGGAAGTTGTAAGCAGTTAGGAGCTGTGTGTTTGCGGTTGTTAGAGGTTTATCATTGTCAAAGAAAGAAAAAAACCAAGCGTACACGTCATTATGTCTCATGGAGCTCTGTTGCTCGTATCCATTATGAGCTTGTTTGCTCACAGAAGGCTATTCATGTTGTTCATAATTTCATGGTGAGTGGATCTATGCTCTGGCGATTGTTAAAAAAACATTGCTCTTTTTTTTTTCATCGGTGCGATGGTGCTGTAAATTTGGAGCCTTGACTGAATTGTTCTGTACGGACGCTATGAGTCACCTTTGTGGTACATGTATTCTTTTAATACAGAGCTACATATATCCTCCAGGAATGGATTCATAACGGGTGTATATTCCCATGTGCTTCTGAGAAAAAAAGGATTGTTGGACACTTTGCAATAGGTATGTCTTAAAAAGTTTTTATATGTGCTATGTGATGGTCTGATGGATGTGAAGTGTGCTTTTCTATAACAATACAATAAATGTGGGAATGTATTACACACAAACGCACAATACATTTGAAGTGTGCATGTGTCTGCTATTTATGACTCAGAGAGTATACTTCTGGAGGGCGTTTCATGAACATGTTTCGTTTGACAAGCTGTCTAGTGCCTCTCAGCCTATCAAAACCGAGAATTTCACTGAAGTTTTCAGCACTGACCAAATGGTCAGTGCTGAAAACTTCAGTGACAACGTTCATGAAACGCCCAACAGATCATCTGTGATATTACCTGAATTTTTTTTTGTAAAGAACTTACAGACCTAGGAAACAGGGTCTAATTATATGCATGTTGCATCATGTTAGCTTTCTTGTGCTCTACCCATGATGATACGACTATAACTGTATGGCACATGGATATCTCTTGCTTGCTGCACTTCCTTGTTTTGAGTAAAGATTATAAACAAAAGATTCCTATGTTTTGAATGGAATCCAAAATGGCTGCTTGATTAGATTTCATGCATCTGTTTCTCTTTGCTGGCTAGGTATGGCAGTCAACCATACTGTTGGTAGAATTTGTGTAACTTATTTGAAAAGAGTTTTTAAGCACAGATTCCTCTTTTCACAGAGACGCTAGTCTTTTTTTTACTATGGACAAAGGCAGTTTATGCCTGAGTAGGTATCCGTGAAAGGAACTTCATGCTTGATAAGTTTGGCATGCATGATGGGGAGATATCTCTAGAATGGCTTTATTTGGTAGTGCAGTCATTATACATTGCTACTTTCCTGAAACAGCCCTCGGCCGACTCCATTGCAAATTAAAACAAAATTGTATTCAAAGTCAGTAAACATTATTTTATCCAGAGAAGAGCAGATGTTCTGGACTTTTCTCATGTGTGATGTCCGTAGATCTGTAAACAACTTGTGCTGCAGAAACCAGCAAAAGCCTACAGTATGTAAGGAATAATTTATTTCTACATTATTGTTTGTAACCAATAATCAAACAATCTTATTCCTATTTGATTTTAGATGATGATTGTTTACTCTATTTTCTAGAAATGTAGCATGGCAACTTGATCAGATAAGCATTGAAAATGCTAAATGAGTGCAGTCAATCTGTTGTCTGTCCAGTGTTGGTACCAGTGGCTCTTGTGTAAAGCATGAGGGTTTTCTCTTTGGTAATGTGTGTTTATGTTCATGCTATTCAACTAAAAATGAGTAACATTCCATGATTCATCATGAAAGAGACCTATGTAAAGACTATGACATGTCTATTTTCATTCCAGAAGAGGTACTGTAATCATGTAGCAAATGTTATATTTGTGCTCTAAGTGGTGTCATTAAAGGTTATGAGACCCACTGTACCTCATTTTTTTTTTTAAATATGTACCTGTGAGTCAACCTACTTTGTCAATTATTATCATAAAATATAGAAGACATTGTACTTGATATAATATTACAATTTGAAAAGAGGAATCTTTGTTACTGTCATTTCTGCACGCTGTCAGATTGTCCATGGTATTTGTGTATTCATGGTTTGTAAGGTAATTTAAGGATAAAAAACACTGTTTTTGTTATTCTGTAGATCATAAAATGGAACCCTAATTTTAAATTGATTTGAATAAATTCAGGACAATTAATGCTGTTGATTGTCAAAGGGCTGAAGAAGACTTTTGATATCAACTGCCGGTATAGATATGATTGTCAAGAACTCAGCACTCATATGTGGATATTTTGTGTAAACCTTTCACCCTTACATTCCTGTGTTTTTTTCCCATAAGATTAACTGTTTTGTGTGTGTTTCTTCTTTTACCAAATAGTTTCATGTCCATTTAAAACTTATATTTACCTTCCAAATTCATGAGATGATTTGTTACTGAATTGTTAACTGATGAAAATATAAAAATGATATCCCAGTGATTTTGTACACATGCCTTGTGATTCTGAATGCTTTAAGTTTGGTTCAAGTGATTTTTTTTTTATAGTTTTGTATCAGGAATAATGAAATTATATTCATCCTGTTTGCTTCACAATTGTTCTTTCAGTTTGCTACAGAAGCTTAAAAGTGCCACCGAGATGATGAGATGATTCCTTGTCCTCTTGACTTTTTGGGTCCAATAAGGCGAGAAGGTGAAATTCCGAATCTCGACTTCTTGGATATGTGAAGATGAGAAAGTGAAATTCCAACTCTCGCCTTCTCATCTTCTCGTACCCGAGAAGTCAGGAAAATGTGATTTGGAATTTCACCTTCTCGCCTTATTGGACAAAAAAAGGCTGAGAAGACGAGATGCCGGATCACACCTTCTCGCCTTCTCGGACCAAAAAAGTCGAGAAGACGAGGAATTATCTTGTCATCTCGATTGCACTTTTAAACTTCCGTAGTTTGCACTACTTTCAATCAGGAAGAAAGAAGGTCTTTAAAATGCCTCTTTATCATTGTTTCATTAAGATGGTTGCATGAAGGTCTCAGGAACCTGGCAGATGTAAAACATTGTCATCAGACTCATTTATTACATGTAGCATATTCTCAGAAAGATATGTTTTTACTAGAAAGCAAGTTTTATACTAAAAATGTCAAACACATTTGTTATCACATCGTATTTTACATGAAGAAGGCACTTGTATGACAGTTTATTCTGAGAACATTATTGGAGATGTTGTGCATAAGGACCTCTAACAGCAGATTGGATCATTGCAGCGATTGTGCCTATGCATAATTTAATTGGCCCTTTTTTCTTCTTTTCTTCCCATTATGCAGGATTACCACTTGAAGGCAATTTCTGTGATGGCAGAAGACATCAACATCTGAGCAAGAACCTATTGATTGCAGGCAGATCATCACAAAAGCTTGTTTCCATGGAGAATGGGTTCATTTGACTGCTTTGCAAACAAGGCGTACCTACGATGGAAACAAATACCCTGAAGACTCTGTTCAATCATTGGATAAAAGTGTGGACAATATAGTTTCCCCGTCAGATTGAACACTATGAATGGCGGGAACAAAATGATAGGCAGCATTGCACTTCCTCATGAGCAGGAGCTTCAAGTCCAGGACAAACTACTCCTATCAAACTTGAAAGACAACGCTGGGTTGAAGTGCAGTTTGCACCCTGTCGTACGACTGAAATACATTGGAATTGAACGCATTCATAAGCCCCAAGTTGTCAGTCAAGAGAGAACTTCATATAATGATTCTTTGTCGCGGAATGGAGCAACTTCCAAGCGTACTAAACCGCACTCTGAAGGACAATGCTTGGATAGCGATGTAAATGTTGATAAACAGGGAGGGAAAGGATCGGACAACTCTGGATCCACCCAGGTTCCCAACCACAGTCAAGTGACATGCGCAAAGATAACCAGCAAAGTGGACTCACAAGAACTACAGAAGGAGTGCCAGCATGCAGGATACCATAATGAGACAGGAGCTAACGGCGCTGATCAAGATGACTGTGGTAAGCTCACACCATTCAAACTTCCAAAAAGGAGACGGGGCAGACCACCTAAAAATCAACAACTTCCTCCAAAGAATCAAGTGCAGCTCAAAGATCCTCATCACAACACTGTGAACACCTTGATTGCGGTCCAAAAAAGGAAGCCAGGTAGACCCAGGAAAAACAAACTCCATGTGCCTTGCCATCTTGACAGCGCAAAAACGCATGGTTCTGTGAGTGTGTTCTCTCCCCTGTTGAAAGCAAAGCGAGGAAGGCCAAGGAAACCACAAAACTCCAAACTTGCGGGACTTGCCAGTCAGATTGTGAGAGACTACCCATTAAGAAGTTTGTATCTGACATCATCCAAAGCGGCTGTCCTCTCTAAGCAGAAGAACAGACATAGAAGACTTTTGCGACCAAGAATTCATTCAGAACCATTTAGGGAAAGTGCCTTGAAAATGTCAAAAGGAAAACACTCTAAGGAAACAAGCAGAAGTGTAACACATGGGCAACCTATTATTAGTGAGCGCATACAACAGAAACTCATCCGTCAGCAAGATATAGTATGTGATGCTCCGGTTGTTTCCAATGAAGTATCAGAGAAGAGCTCTTCCTCACATTCAAATCCTACGGAAGCCAAAGCTTTGACCAGAACAGCATCTGTTCCAGTAGAGTCAACATCATTAGAGAACGGGTGTCCACATTCCAACATAAAGAAATCAGGAAAACAATTACAGAGTCTCTCTGGGGAGTCATGCGCAAGAAGTCCACAAAGACCAGAAGACACTCTGGTAACCTGTCAAACTAAAGATTTATTGGAA
This sequence comes from Arbacia lixula, assembly GCA_963669155.1. Classification (NCBI taxonomy): domain Eukaryota; kingdom Metazoa; phylum Echinodermata; class Echinoidea; order Arbacioida; family Arbaciidae; genus Arbacia; species Arbacia lixula. Next base: position 2,894,557 of record OZ022581.1, on the reverse strand, counting down.
CAAACAATGATTAAACAATTACCCAGCCCTGAGAGTTCTTTTGATGTATGTGCTCTTCCTGTGGAAGAAGTCAATAGCCGGCCCTTGCTAGGAGGACATGCAACTACAGAACAGCTACAAAGTAAATATGAAAGGCCACATGGAAACAAAAGAGTAGGACTAGCACACAAGAAACCGTCTTCACTTACAAGACAAACCAATGCGACAAATTGCTCTCCATCCAATTGTGCAGGGAATGAAGGGCGGGGTAAACAGGAGGCGAAGAGTGTGGAGAAGATTGCTGATATGAGCAGCATTCTACAAGGTTCACAAGATCAACAACATGTTCTTTCCCAGCTTCCTCCAGTTGAATCTGAATCCAGAACTGACAGGAATGGTAATGCACTGATCTCTAACAAAATTGTTGACCTTGGCACTGAAAGCAGTACTTGCTCATCTCAAAGAATGGAACCCCCTTTGAGAGCAACAAATTGCAAAACGGCCAGCGATGAGTATTGTGTTCTTGGATCGTCAGAGTGGAAGGATGAATCACAAAGAACTCCTGTGAACGATGGTCAATTCGCCTGTTTGACACCCCCTCGATCTAATGAGGATCTTTCATCTACATCAGACGATGATTATTTCAGTACGCGCAATATTGGATACTGCCAGGATAGTTTGAGTGATATTCACTGTAGCACAAATCCTTTGTCTTCAACTAGTACTAAAGATGGTCACTGCATTCCTAAAGATGAAAGCGCCGTGTGTAGTGTCCCTGCTATCGCTTCCAATTCACCGGCTACCCATTTCCCTCATTCCCAAGGTGCTAGTGTGTCTGAAGGTGTCATGGAATCTGTCCGTGGAAGCCCTGTAAATTGTGTCAAGGAGACAAATCCTGTGGAGGGTGTGTCGGTGTTGGGCTGTGATCAAAGGAAGAGTGATCCTGCTGATGTAGACACTGAAAAGATGCCCAAAGAGGATGTAATGTGCTGTAGTGACCAAACCAGTGTGAAGACTGTGGAAGATGGGACCTCATCACAGAAAGAATCTACCGACATGCCTTCTGATGATATCCTCAATCCGAGCCCAGCAGATCTTCCAGTATGCTCCCTAGGACTGTCCATCAGTCTACCAAATTACTCCAGGGCCTCATTCAGCATGCCACGAAGAGAACGCAAAAATATCTTTCAGACCCTTGGGGCAGGTTTGATGACAAAGAATACAGACTGTGACACAAGCACAAAACATAGAGCCACTACAGACAATGTAGCACCAATGCCAGAAGACTCTGAGATACCGCAACTTGAAGCATATGGTGGCAGTCATAATCCCGAGAGTTTACTTCAGAGTCCATGCTCAGACACATTGCCAGTCTTAGTCAAAGAAACAGGTCATGATGTGTTCATTGATGAATGTGAAGATGAGTTTGAATTTGAGAATCCTGTAGACAGTGAGGCCTCCAAAGATTCCTACAGGACTGATCAATGTGAAAAAGAAATACAGCTAAGGCACATACAAGAATGTAACAGTAATTCACCTAGAAAATGCACAAATGAAGCTAAAGATGTTGAGGTTGCTGAGGAATGTTCTTTAGTACATCAATGTGAAACAGTTGGAGAGCCTGTAAAATCAAGTGAGGGTGTTTGTGCTATGACAGTAACCTTGAATGCAGCCATGGACATTGATGAAGTAGACAAAGCTCAGTCATCTGCTGATCAATGTGATAGGGCTGTAGAGCCTGTTGATTCAACTGATGAAGTTTCCCATACAACAGAAACCCTGAATGCAGTGAAAGGCAATATAGATGTATCTGGGGATTCTTCTTTGGTAGATCACTGTGACACAATTTCAAAGCCTGTCGATTCAACTGAAGATGTGTCTCCTACTACAGAAGACTCGAATGCAGCCACAGACCTCAAAGTCATCAACAAAGCTCATTCTTCTGATCGATGTGACACAATTTCACAACCTGTCGATTCAACTGAAGGTGTGTCTCTTACAAAAGAAGACTTGAATGCAGCTACGGATGTCAAAGTCATCAACAAAGATCATTCTTCTGATCGATGTGACACAATTTCACAACCTGTCGATTCAACTGAAGGTGTGTCTCTTACAAAAGAAGACTTGAATGCAGCTACGGATGTCAAAGTCATCAACAAAGATCATTCTTCTGGTGATCAATGCAACATGATTTCCAAACCTGATGATTCAACTGAAGATATGTCCCTCACGACAGAAGACTTGAATACATCTACAGACGTCAAAGACATCAACAAAGATCATTCATCTGGTAATCAATGCGAGACAATTTCAAAACCCGATAGTTCAACTGAAGATATGTCCCTCACGACAGAAGACTTGAATGCAGGTACAGACGTCGAAGACATCAACAAAAATCATTCTTCTGCTGATCAATGTGACACGATTTTAAAACCTGTTGTTTCAGCTGGAGATGTTTTCCTTACGGCAGGAGCCTTGAATGCAGCTATGAACATTGATGAAAACAAAAAAGACCAGTCTTCTGCTAATCAACTTGACACAAGTTCAAAACCTATCAATTCAACTGATGATGTTTCCCGGCTGACAGAAGCCTCGAATGCAGCCAAAGATATCATAGATGTAGTTGTGAGTGCTTCTTCAGTACGTCAGTGTGATACAGTTGTAGAGTCTGTCAAATCAACTGTAGATGCTTCCCTTGTGACAGAATCCTTGCCTGAAGTCATACACGTCGGTGAAGAAGAAGAAGACGAGTTTGAGTTTGAAACACCTGGAGACTCAAGTCCATTACCAGATCCCACAAACAAGCTCTTGGCAGCTGTTGAACTGGCAGCAATTGAATCATGTCATGCTGAAGACTCTTTGTCTGATCAAGGAATTCCTTCTGAGAATCTCTCCAAGCCAGCTGTACAAAAAGACACAGATCAAGGAACATGCCAGGGGCAGCTGTCAGGTAATGAACCATCGGTTACAGACCCTCAGGCTTCACATCCCATTACACCGGTAACCTCCTTCCCAACACTTGGAATATCCAGCAAAGAAGGCAGCATTTCCGAAAGGAAAAATGATGCGACATCAAGTCATGCCGAAGGCTCATTGTGGCTAGCAAGTACAGATTGTGCTCCGAAATGTAGCAATTCGTCTCAAGATATAGAACATGACAGTAATTCTCTCAGGGAGTCCAAGAAACCAAATTTGCTGGACCAGTCCTTCGTTAAAGACAAGATTGATGGACTAGAAACTACTGAAGAATCAGGTGGTCAGGGTAAGGAAAGTCATTGGGATGCATCCTTGATTCAAATAAAAAATGTCTTTTCTTATTCCGAGATCAATGCAATGCCAGATTCCCAGGACGTCCAAAAGCATTCTAGCTGCAGTGGCTCACCCAAACAAAAAGAAGTAAACAAGAAGAAGAAAGGGAAAGGTAGACATCTGGCAGGTATTCGACTGAGAGGTATGAAAGACGGACAGACCAAAGCGAAAAAAACTGTACAAACAACCTGTCAAACATCATCTTCAAACAAGATCTCTACTCGTGTCTCTGGAGCAGTAAAGACAAAAAATGTGACTTCCCTTCTCAAGAGTGAACTAGAAAGTAAAAATTCACATAAAACACGGAAACGCAAAAGATGTGGTGGAAAGAAAGGTCAAGTTAAGGATGCAGCTGTGCTTCCTGCTGTGATTGTTTGTGACAAAAATCAGGAAGAAGTAGCAGTGAAACAGAAAGCCAAGCAAAAGGAGGGAATGGACTCTGTGACTCAGAGTATTGATGAGGAGCTTGTGGACATTCACAAAACTTCAGTAAAGAGTTCCTCTCTCAAGGATGAAGTCATTTTAGAGTCTAATGCAGATGATCCAGAGTGTCCAGGTGGCCAGCCAGAAGTCAGTATTGAACAACTGCAAGGAGAGGATGGATTGTTTGTGTTCATGTCACAATCTGCGGATTGTGGGGCACATGACTACCTTGCTGTTGCCTATGAGGAGACTATCCAGGGCTATGATGAGGATGCAATGTCAACAACGAGTACTGAAAATGCTACAATACCCTATCCTCTCAGTGATGCTGAAGACCCAAACCCTGCAGGAGAGGAAGAAGAAGCTATTTTATCTCCAACAGTCCACATTGCTGTATCACAGGATGAAAAGGAGGTGCCCATGCGCAGCAGCCCGAGCAGCCATAACAATCCTGATGAGGAGGGTGACCGGTGTGACAGTGAGGGAGAGAGGAAACTGAAAGAAACAACCACAGATGGTGACAGCCCCATTGGAACTGAAGAGTCTATTGAAGTCGCAGGAGGAAAAGGGAAGCAGGGAATTGCTGAAAATGTTAAATCATATGAAGACAAGTCAGATAAGCAAAGTCATCCTACCATTTTTGATGATGATGAATCTCCCACTGAAATTTCATCTGAAAGTCACAGTGCGATAAGTGCTGGGAGACATGTGCCCCTTGGAAAGACAGATCACTGTGTCTTGCTATCTGAGGCGAAGGAGGAATGTGTCCGTAATGTTGAACCCACTCTATCATCTTCCAAAGTGAGCACTCCAAATGATGATACTCCCTCAAATGGTGATGCTCCTTCAACGACACATCCCTGTAAGACACCAGATAATGTTTGCAGAAGCAATGAAGAACACCCACTTGAAGCAAGGACAGGAAGTGATGAGGAACAGGCTTGCAATGATGTGACTGGTAGTCATCCGCCCTCACAAGGCGAAGACAACATGCTGCCTGCTCCTGGAGATAACCAGTCTACTTCTCAACCAATGCCAACTGTCAAGGATGTTCCATGTGCAGTACCTATGGGAAACGAACAGAATATGAGCAGCCTAACAAAATGTAATCTAAATACCTCAACTGCTGATATGGGAATACCGTCTATCTATGGGACTCCGTTGCTGTATTTGCCAATCAGCGAGGCGGGACAGGTCAACCAGGAAGCACTTTCTACAACTTCTTTGAGCACAGTGAACTTGAGCACAGAAAATATCAAACAGATTCCATTCTCCTTGACCACAAGTACTAAAGCTGCTGTCCAACAAAGATCACGCAAAAGTCAGCAAAAGCATCAGGACAAGGCAACATTCTTTGGAACCCCCAAGAAAGGAACACCACAAGTAAGGATGGCACATCCAAACCCTCTTTGGCAGTATCAGGGACGCTTCATTACCCCAGGAATCAGTCCTGTTCAGCAACTGCAGATGAGGCCTCATTTCCTTTCTGCACAACAAGGAAGGTATTCATCTCCACCTTCAGAAACCTGCACAGAATTGAAACAGCACCTACTCAAGAGGAAATTCACTCCTGGTGCTGGTAAACAGGTGCAAAATTTCAGTCTGCAGCAACAGCATCAAACACGACATTCACCTGTGGATTCTCTAGGGCAGCACCAGCAACCCTTTAGTCCCTTAAAGCCAATGGGACCAACCTCTGAGTACAATGTAGCTATGAAACAGTTGAAGCAGCTGAAAGAGGAACAATTTCGCATAGAGAGGGTAACTGGTACAGAAGGACATGATAATGATTTATCCAGAGGGACACATCATCATCCATCTTTCATGCAATCTACCCTTCCACCTGGTAAATGTGGACCAGAAAATAACATTATACCAATCAACAATGCAATTTCTATTGTGAATGTTCAGCAACCCCTGAGACATGAAGGACACATGGTGACTGGAAACAAGAGAATGAAGGCATCAGACGGTAGTGTGGTAATGCCTGTTGATAGAATGCACAAGGAGAGGGGCAGTTCTGTTTTGGAGACCCATTCAGAATTTAGCAAGGAAAAGTCATCACAGCTGGCTCCCCAGATTATGTCAGATGGTATTCCCGTGTACACTACTCCAGGTCCTAAAGCACAAATTATTGCCATCTACCCTAACTCATTGGGACTGGTGCCACAACATGAAATTGCCAATTTCAGTCAATCCCTCCAGAGAAACAAAGCAGAAAGCACTTCACCACAGGCAACATCCCATGAAACTAACACTGCCGTGCCTGTAAATGTTGGAGCTAGCCAAGATATGATGCTCCAATACCTCAGAAGGCTTCATGGTGGAAACGATCTAAAGACCAGGCCAAGTCTCATACCAGAAGGAACATCCCACAAAACTACCAACGCTCACCCTCAGCAAGATGAGTCGATTCAATCTACGCCGCATCCCCAGATCCAAACCCACCTGCCTAACTATATTCAACAGGTGCAGAGACAAATGTACAGTACTTTGAAGGATACCCACGTTGATCTGAACACAGCTGCCGATGGCCAGGCTACTCGTTTGCAAGAAGGCATTCATCATGCCCCTCCATCTTATTCTCCTGTACTGTCATCACACCGTCAAAGTCCCATGAGATTTCATGAGGGGCAGATTGTACTTTCAGATAACAGTGGACGGAAATCATATTCGCCAAGAACTCCAACACCAACTAGGTATGGTGTAAGCCCCCATCTTGAGCAAGCAGTGCAGGGAACCACACTTGGGTCTGAGAGGTCCCCTCTTCCCTACAGGACACCCTCCTCAAGATGCCACAGCACATCGTCGACAACATCTAGTGTGCCTGGAATGGTATCCCCACTACTGTACCTCAGTGATCAGAACATGGGCGATGATCCAGCTATTGAGGGTGAAAAGCCACTTGATCTCACCTGCAAAGAAAAAAACCCATCTCGTCATGACCCAGCTGCTCCTCTTGACCTGTCGCGGAAGACCAAAAGAGAGGAAGCTTTTCAATATCCAGTACACATGATAGCACAGAAACTTAATGTTCAGGCTAGCGGCAGATTACAGTCTCCACCTTCAAAATATGAACAACAAATTGCATATGCAAAAAATGAATTCTGTGGAAATCGAGAATCACTGGAGCTGCAGCAAATAGTCACCAGCAATGGTGACCATTCTGAAGGCAACACATTTCTTGCACGCCCTCACTCAAAGATGCCTGGTGTGATCTACCACGAGCCAATCCAAGCAAGAATGGCCAAAGGGCTTGACTCTCAAACACACAATACCCACCGACAGGAGGTGAGCCCACAAGCGATACCCGCAGATTTCAGACCGGAGATGTCACAATTTCCCTTGCAAGTAAGACAAGCTGTAGCTCCTGCAACCCAGGCTGGTCCAGAGGGAGGAGATGTGTATAGAGCAGTGGCAGGTTATCCATCACCATATAATGAGCTAATGGATAGTGGCTCTACCTATGAAGGCAGGAGTCTTCTGATCTCTAGGACCCAGAATACAAGCGCAATTGACCAGGAGGGTATCCCGCCCACAAGGCCCGATGTTTCTTTGTCACAACGGACGGTTCCATATATCGCATTGGCCAGAGATCCAAGCACGTTGCCGGTGGTTTGTGTTCAGCTACAAGTTCCCCCACAATCAGGAGATGCTCTGCCTAACCACAATCAACAGCCACAAGCTCATGCAAGGACTGCAAGCGTCTCAGTTGAAACCAGTTTATCAGAAGGGTCTTCTAACAAAATCTCAAATTCAAAGACAAGTGAGACTAGTGAGAATTCAGCCGCTACTACAAACAATGTTAGTGTGCCAGGAGGTACTAACGCTTCTGTTACAAATGCAAATGATACACCTGTCCATGTGACAAGGGAAGATGCTTCAGGTGGAAGTCAACCAGTATCCAACGAGTTGTGTTCTTCAACTTCAGAGGTACCCACCAGGCAGACAGTACAATCTGAAGAACAGTCGGGGAAGACTGCTCCAAAGCGCAATTCTTCACCAAGTGACATGAGCCACTGCCCAAAGAAACGATATAAGAGGACCCATCAAGCTTCCCTATCTATATCCTTACCTGGGAATAGTTTGCCCAATCCAGATGCCCTGGAATCATCAAATGTTGCAAATGGAAACCAGACACACTCAGAGTCGGAGAGTAAAAGCGTACCAGCCCAAGACAACACCAAGCCAGTAGCAGAAGCTACTGAGTTAACTACAAATCTTTCACCAGCACCTCAACGAAGACGGAGAGGGAGACCAAAAGGGAGTGGGAAAAATCCATCAGCAAAAGACCTAGCAAAATTGGAGGCTGTGAGGCAACAGTGTAAATTCTGTGAATTTGTGGCAATGTATCGCCAAGATATGATCCAGCATGTTAAAGAATCGCACTTCAAAAAGCACAGGGATAAATTGACGTCCACTAAGGAAACTGCCAACGTACAAGGAACTATCGATGTGGCTCTACCAACATCAAATGCCAAAATAAGTTGTGGCAGAATGACTGAATTTGCACAATTTCAAACAGTAACTGCATTGCCAAACCTCACACCTTGTCTACTCCAGCCTCAAGAGACACCTAACAATCCGAAAACAGCTACAGTTGAAAACCACCACATGGGCAATAGTGAACAGAACTCAAAGGACAGACAAGGGCAGAACATACCAGCTGCAGCCCACAAGGATGCAGATGAAGGAGCCCTTACAGAGTTGTGTCAGTACTGCCCTCTTGCGTTCCCGGACACCTCATCCCTGGTTGACCACCAGCGAAGCAGCCACCCCTTGGAGGACGCCATGTTTCGGTGCCGACTCTGCGACTACAAACATAGCTCGCCGGGGCCCCTGGTGGTCCATGTTACCAGGAAACACATGAAGCAGCTCAAGGACCAGTGCCCCTTCCAGAACTGCTACAGAACTTTTTCGGAGGTCAAAGACCTCAAGAAGCACCTCGATGACCACTGGACTGAGAAGCAGTATGCCTGCCGTATCTGTGGTGTGAGGTACAGCGTCTTCAACTCGCTTAAGGCTCACCTGGATCGCCACAAGCAAGAGCTGGGAAACACCTGCAAGGTATGCACCATGTCCTTCAAAACGCCAGGGACTCTACTTAGACATAAGAAACAAAGGGGCCACATGGAAGATACTTAGATATCAAACAGCAGCATATATACTTTGATATCATAAGAGTTTCAAAATCAATACAAATGCTTACGGGCTGTGCTCATAATAAGTGTAACTGAATATTTATACTCCTTGGTGTATTATTCTGTGCTAATCTTTGCCAGTCCTTAATTCTGTTCATAATGATTTTTAAATTATATAATGTTTCTGTGTTACTTGAAGTTTCTTTTTCAAATATTGAACTTATGGATTTTGGGCTGCCAATCACTTTTTTATCATTGCACATACTGTACCTAGCCATGTTTTTAGTAGTTTGTAATTATATATGAAAACACTTGTGTGCATTATTTTTTGCACAATGTACAGCACAATTTTAAGCATGTGAACTCATAAACATATCAAACTATTTTGTCTTCATACTGATTTTCATACTGAGAGTGTTAACAATTTACAAAACATGAATGTCTTTTGTTTTTGTTTGTACTTCTAACATTTGCTTACATTTGCTTTCACATGTTTCTTCTTTAAGGGAAACATACACATATTTAAGACAATGTGGAATGGAAAGTCGCCTACTTAAGTAAGTAGATATTAGATTGCCACGTCTTACCTAATGCTTTGAAATAAATTTTCACCCTGTATTTTCTCTCAGTGTACCATGTGCTTATAGACAGATCAGTGTTGTATATTGCAGCAACATGCATGGGGAAAATAACTGTCCTAATTTTACCAGATGAAGTAACATTTATTGGTTTGCTTTAGGTTGTCTGTAGGGTAACTGCATAAATATAATGTTTAAACAAGCAGTCAACACCATGTACAACCAATTTTACTCATTAGATGCAGAAAACGCTGGAAAATAATCAGTGAAATACCTAATGGCAGAAGCTGTGAGATATTACAGATTTACTGGAAAATATTTTTAATGGGTATGGACAGCTTTTTTCATCTTCTGAGCTGCTTTCAATGTCTGTTGTGCCGATGGCTTTCTTGTTTTACTAGATAATACATTTGACCCCACTTCATTTTGATTTGACAGCTCCCACAAAGGCATGTTCTTCCCATTTTCATTTTGCATGAAGGTTGTATATGTTTGAATAATTTTTAGTAATGATGTACAGCCAAGGCTGCTATATGCACCCTGATAAAAACAACAACACACAACTAAACTTTTTTATTGTTGCTCATAGTGTTATGGTGGACTAGCCATGAGAGCATGTGGCTATCAAATGGTGTTAACTGCTTCATAACAATTGGCATGAATGTGTTTAGTAAGCCAAGATGCATTTCAAGACCCTGTAATATAAGGTTGAACATCCATGCCACCTCATGTCCAAGGCGTTCTACACCCGATAACCAAGGGCGTTTAGATGTGACACCAGTCCCTTTCATTACATGTAGTGATGGATTCAACAAACCTTGCCCTCAAATGTAGCAAGTACCAACTGTGTTGCACTCTCCTTTTGGTGTGAAATTCAAATTCCAGTGTTAAGTTCAATCTGCTTTCTTGTTTTATTTGCTGTACATTGTTAACTCATTGCATGCTTCTGTTCAGATGATTTGATGTTATGTTGGTTTTGTCTTAAATACAAAGTGTGGACTGGTTACAAGATGTGTGGCCAGTCCATATTTTTGAGATGGGGGTGGAGGATGGGGGCAGGGGGTGCATTCTTTTTTTTTTCAAGTTTTAACAATTATGCCTTATGTGACACAAACTCCTCATTGATTTTCTTCATCTCTCATCTGAGCACATGTTTGTGGCATGATATGTGAACGACAGTGTTGCATATCTCTCTTTTTCCTGCACTTGTTTCATATCGCTTTTTTCCTGAGAGGTCAGTCCACATTTTAATTCGATGTGCCCGTTTTTCTCAGTGTCTTCTACCAGGGATCCTTAGAATACATACTACATAACACTATACAACATGAAACCCCCTGCTCCTTAGCCCCTTCCCCGGCCTCACATTGAAAATCTCACATTTGAAATCTTACAAGAGAAATCTGCTGCAAAATAAGAAATGTTTAAATGAGGGACTTGCTAACTGATTATTTTAGTAGCTTATTCTCTGTGATCTGATGGGGTGGGCATCGATTAGAACTTATGGAAATGTGTTCTTATAATTATGTCTGACATGCTTTAAGTCTGTTTACTTGTATATGTCATTGACATTGTCTTCACCAGATTCTTCTTTAATGTGTAGTGTTGTTCCATTCAAGCAATGGATATGTCTACACATACTTCCAATAAGATCCTTCTAAGATTGACTTCAGCATTATCACCTTCTCAACTTCTCAACTTCTCGTCTTCTTGACTTCTGGACTTCCAACACTCCAGGAACCCAACCAACAAGGTGCTTCTCATTTCACATTCTCCTTTGTAACAATCGCTGATAATGTATTTTCCAATGCAAATTGTATTAATTGTAGGAAAGGAAGGGTAGCCTTTTAACAAAAGTCATAAAGGTTGGCATGAATCAGCAGTTTACACCAAAGAAAGCATGTCACAATCAAAGCTTCACAAACATTTCAGGAAAAGTGAAATCCTTGTTTAATACGTTTGAAACACAGCGCGCATAGTCTACATTCATATGTACTGTACTGCAACGAGCAGCGGCGCTGTTCTCGCATTGCACACACTGCTTGCATTACCGTGGACAATCACTGGTATCTGTGTGGACCGTTCGGAGCGGAGAGCCGCGATGTATGGTCTCGGTCTCTAAGGTACAGGGACCTCAAAATCGAAAGATCAATATAATTCCGCTCAAAGTCAGTTTCGTTCTCTGATATTGTGAGGGAAATTGTTGCATAGTCTAATCATCTATTTTCCGTCGTTTTTACAACATTTCATATTTTGACTTGTAAAAGGCTACCCTGTCTTTGAGAAGTTTGTATATATATATATATATATATATATATATATATATACACATTTTGTTCAGGCTCTCACATGATAAGTTTAACGTGTACTTCAACTTAATGGGCGTAATCATGTTTTTATGTTACATGTATTTTCAAGTTGTCTCTGAAATAAGGAAGACGAGGCACGTTGCAAATGTTGACATGAATAAGACTCTTCTCACTTTGGAATAATAATTAGCTCGTCAAGCAATATAAGAGCGTGACTGAAATAAGTGCAACATTCATTACTTGTATAATCTCCCCATATCTATATAAAAAGAGGGTGATCTTTATCAAAATAAAGTGATTGACAGATGGGTAGCTGGTTCCTAATCAGACACTGAGAGTCGAGTTAATCAACGATTCCATTTCAGGCTTCTAATGAAACACTTCTACCTGTTTCGATTACTGCCATGCAAAAGGGAAGATACTTCTTCTTGGTGTGCGATATATTTTGATATATCCGAAAGACACTCTCTGTAACATCTCTCTCGGGCGAGTACGAACTTACCTTTGTAATGTTGGCCCTGTTGACGGGTTTACAGGCGAATCCCGTTATAACGAATTCGTGGGAATCCAGACGTTGTCTTTGTGCCACAGGCTTAGGCATGATATGTATGTGAATTGCTACGGTTTTGAAACATCGCATCAATGTTCGTTATTGAATTGAGAGTTGCCTGTATTACGTTTGCTAGTGACGAAAAGCATCTGTCTGGAATAACATGTTTACAAGTTCCATTTGAACATGTACAATGCGGTATGAGACCACGTTTCTATACATGTTTTTTTTTTACTCCTGGCTTCCCCCACGTGTAATAGTTTAATCCTCTTTTGCCTTTAACATTTGTATGAAATCGCACTTTGAAAGTCTTTCTCTGAATAACCAAATGTTATAGGATGCAATGTTTTTTTTTACAAACATGTGATAATGTTGTAGGAAGTAGTTTGTGCAGCTTACTAATAATATTGTCATGAATAATGTTTGATGTTCTGATCGGCATCTGGCGTGTCAATTATCTGTTCTCGATTTAGCAGCTATAGCTTGTCACAATGTATAACCCTTCTGTATTTCATGATATTTTGTACTTTTGTAACTAAGGAACATTTAATTTATACCCACGTCCCTCACCTTAGTGTGGATTAAGTATTGTCTTTCAAATCAATGGGCATTATAATCATATTTCATTAACTAATTATGATACTTAGTTAAGATGTAGATTAGATGCGGAGTAGGCCTAGTATTTATTGGAAGATCGTAGCTTTCATTATGTATCAATGCTGTAGTATTTGTCTCTTTTTTGCGTGCGAAACTAAGCACGTTGCGAAGGAAAGAAGGCAATCATTAACGTGCATGACGTCACATTTGGCGTCATTCCGGTAAGAGCCCTGTATACGGAAGGAAATACTGTATTAACTATACAAAGGAAATGTTTTGTGTTTTGTGAAACGTGCCCGAACTGTCAGAGGGCGCTATCATATTGTGCCTATTACATTGTACTCGAGAAATAATTAACCCTTTGTCTGCCGAGCAATATGACGCTCGTTTTGATTTGTGTGTATTTCTAGTGAGTAAATACAGATGTGGCACGCAGAGTTCAGCACATCAACTGCAATCAGTGCATAACTTAAACCCATCAGGTAGAACATGAATATATGATTGAAAGCGTATTTATATTTAATATGATTTAGCTGCACTTAAACCACATTAATACCCGGAGGAGACGTCAGAAGCGTGTTTTAATGGGAAATCTCTTTCGCCCACCCTTAATTGTTAACCCGTCCGCTGTTTGTTTTCCCTCAGAGTGAAATCGCTGTCAAACACGCGCTCGACAAGCAATAGCTTTCCTTTCAATGTCGGAAGCTAGATGGTCCGTTCACACGGAAGAGGTTCGCCGTTCCCGTTCGCCGCTCCCGTTCGCCGTTCCCATTCGCCACTCCTGTTCGCCGCTCCCGTTCGCCGTTACCGCTTTCCACAGTACGGACAACAATCCCACCCGGTGGAGCTGTTGACCATAACTCGCTATCTAGAATCTGCAATTTGCTTGCACCATCGCGGCAGAGAACGCTTGGCAACGAACTACCACTGAGAGATATCACTGACTGAGCGTCAACGGCTTACTTCTCTAGTGTGAACGGACCAGAAGCTTTAGTGCCGACTCTTCCATTTACGACAAAGCGTAACCGTCCATATTGCAATGTGGAGCCGTTGTCATTCAAGTCGATCATTTCGTACGTAATTGCTCCGCTCGTTTGTAAAGCGATTCTGGAAATTTCCAGAAAATTATGGAGGGGTGTGTCATTCATGTTAAGGTCACATGTAATGTAATTGTCATGACTCTAATCTGTATATATCTGTCATAACATACTGTACTTACTTTGTTTATTCCCGTCTTATTAATTGTATTTGCTAACGTTCTTTATGTATTATATGTTGTGTATTTTTTTTTATAAATATACGATTTTGTATATTGCGTGTATGTACATGTACATCGTATGTGTTTCTGTGGGTGTTTTTTTAACTCTGGGGTTCGTACGCCTTTTGTACAATGTAGGCCCTATGCTAATGGAAATCTGAAATATGTATAAAAAAAATAGATCAGACAAAGAAAGTAATATGCCGCGTTTGTACTGTGTTGTATCATATCGTATCCATTTCCTAAAATGTTTAGAGAGAGAAAGCTCTTTTCCGATTTTGCGTTCGTGGGTCACAAAGCTCATCGCAATGTTTAGTTTGTTTCAATGTACACACGTGTACATTGTGTACATTTGTTTGTTCATTTCTTGAGCCAGTTTGTTCCCGACAGAACATCCTTCCTTATCGCTATCTTATATTTCCGCGCGAACTTTGTCGTGGAGTGAAGAGTTTGTAACGTACGTAACCGTCTCTCGTGGGACTCTGTAAACGATTTTACACTGCCTGGTTACCATGGTTACAGTGTTACTCAAATCAAACTGTATTGTGACGAATGCTCTCTGTTTAATACGCAAGGTGCTCTTTGTGCTTGCTTGAAGAGTGGGCGAAAGTTAACGCAGTAGTCTCGTGACGACATTTATGAAAATAAACAGTACTAATTTGTGATATATCGTAATACTTTTTAAACGTGTCGAATATACGAAAGAAACATTTTGTAAATGTTTTGATACATGTATTATGTACATATTAATGCGTATATCTTACGTTAATGTGTTTGCATTGATAAGTACCTATTATAACGTGGTGATGGTCTTCGTGTTGTGAACAACTTCTGTCGCGTGAAAATGTGTCATGTTATTAAAATAACATAAATACTAATTACAGCGTCTCTTTCGTAATTTGTGAAGTTATTTTTTGTCAGCTAGAATTGCCAGCTTTTATATTCAAGCCTTATTCAAAGCTTAGGCACTTATTACAATTATATTATCAAACTAGAGCCATCTATACACAGAGTTTGGCCGACTGGGTTTCAATAAGCCAGTTCATAGTTGCAATGTGCGCATGAGCAGATTATTGCTGGTACGAATGACCTCGGGTTGATTGTACCACTCGCAGAATAAAATGGAAATTAACATTTACATGTTATTCTGCTCTAAGGAGGCAGTGAGAGAACATTCTACAATGTGCACCTGCTTCTATTGCTCTCATAGGCACACTGTAAAACGTCTCTTCATCCTGTACCCAACACAGCTTCAACACAGATCCCAGTTTGCATTCTAGTAGCATTTAAACAGTGGATTGTCCGACCATGATGTAACTATGAACTGGCTTATAGGTAGCAACACGGCGTGTGTTGCTTTGTTGGGCAAGCAGATCAAAAAATATGCGCCATGTTGCTGCCTATAGAGTTGTCAGTCGTGGTGATGATATACATGTGTATTATACATGTACAATTTTTTCACGGTTAACGAATTTGACAATCGTGGTCATCCCACAAGATCGTATACGACAGATCGCATCTAAACGTGCTTTTAATTCGTGGTGATCGGGAGCATCTTTTGAACAAGACCGACACCATCATGCCCATGCTATGTTGCGCGAGGTCGCAGCGCATCGCAACAGAGCGTGGTGTTGGGTCTTGTCGAAAGCTGATCCCGATCGATCTCCGCGAATTAGATCTGTCGCGCTTTGATACGATCTCATGCGATGGTCGCGATTGACAATTCTCACACAGCGAAATCATATATTAATCGTGGAACATTTGTTGAGCGTTCAAAATGTGTATGTCATCAACGCGATTGCTATTGTGAAACACAACACACATGGCATGCTTTACGTTCCTCGTTCCTCTCCATGTACAGAATACTACACTGTACCACATTCATCTTATTTCCTAACGCAGCTTCCAAGCTTTGTAACATTTCTAATTTAAACTTTCTTAATAGTCTAGTACATGTACTCACAAGATAATAATAGATTCTGCTTATATAGCGCATTATATGTATCGTAACATCTCTATGCACTTTACATGTGGATACATCATATTACTACAAGAAAAATATTGCACTACAGGAACTATTATTAAGCGTGGTATACATAGAACATATTATTAAGGACTGATATTACGAATAAATCATACAATTAAGTACCAGTACAACATAACTATATAACTTCAAATACAATAAAAATAGTTATTTCACAAACAGAAATGTTATAAGGCGGTTCTTGATCTATAGATCTATAGTCGCTTTTTCATTCTTCTATTTTCCTTCTACGTTAGAGCGTAAAACGGGCGGATCCGTTGTATATTGTAATAAATATTGAATACGGATTGAAAAATGCCCGTCAGCGTGGGAGCCAGAATAGACTGTGCCATTTCGTAATAGCCATCTCACCGCCCAGCGTCACATTCTTGTTTGCTCATGTTGTCCGTGTAAATATGCACGTTGATCCTCTCTCACATACACTCTCTCCTCTCTCTCTCTGTCTGACTGTCCCTCCCCCCCCCCCTCTCTCTCCCTTTCTGCTCAATCACACCCCTCCCTTTTTTCTCTTTCTCTCCCTATCTCTCTCTCTGCCCCTCTCGCTCTCTATCCATCTCCCCTCCTTCCTCTCGCTCTGCCCCTGTCTCCATCCCTCTCTCTCTCTGTCTCTCTGCCCCCTCTACCCCTCCTCTTTTTCCATCTCCCTTCCTTCCTCTCTCGCTCTGCCCCCCCCCCCCCCCCCCCCCTCTCTCTCTCTCTCTCTCTGTCTTGTCATGTCTCCCCGTCCCTCTCTTTATCCCATTATATTCCGAGCATTGCTTACCCACGGTCTGTATTTATTCTCTCTCTCTCTCTCTCTCTCTCTGCCCCTCTCTCCTCTCTGCCCCTCCCTCCCTCCCCCTCCCTCTCTCTCTCTCTCTCTCTCTCTCTCTCTCTCTTTCTTTCTCTCTCTCTCTCTCTCTCTCTCTCTATGTCTTGCCATGTCTCCCCAGTCCCTCTCTTTCTCCCATTATTCCGTGCATTGCTTACCCACCGTCTGTATTTATTCTCACCTCGATGCGGTTGTTGACACAGGGCCAAAGAACCAACACAAACTAAAGGTGTAATGCGCGTACTTTGCGGAGGTAGAAAGAGAACCCCTTTTATTAAGGGGGGGGGGTTAAGGAGGGGTGGAACATGAAACATAGATTGCCCATTGCAAGAGGACGCGAGATTCATAACAAGTTAAAAAAGATATCATTCTGCATCAAAGAAATTGTTTAATCTGTTTCATGTAGGCCTTCGTCATGTCCTGAATAGGTAACATTACAATGAGTATGCCGTTAGGTTTATGAGATTCCTAAATTAATTGTATACATGTCTTGCCTTCATCGCAGTAATCTGCTATGTCATATTCATTTGAATCATCAACGCGCAATAAGCGTAAAGAAAGTTTTGTTTTCATGTTGTGGAATCGCTATTGCTAATACACCATAATACCGCATACAGATTATTCCACTCGTCCTTTCTAAAATCAAACGGGCTAACGAACACGTATCCCAACTATTCAATGTCGCTTGCAGGGTTACAAGCCGGTAAGCTTATGTTTATAACTTGGCTTCCAAGTTGTTGGGCATATCTAATCCACATTAATCGCAAAAGACGTTGTAAAACAGTGTCTCAAAACATGTTTCTGTAGGAAGCATCTGACTTGTGAGTCTTATGTAATCATGTGGGATAGTCTCCGTAATGAATGACGGAATAAGGTTTGTGAAGGCTAAAACTATATAGGCTAAGTGGACGTAAAACTCCCACCCGGGAAAACAACATTGAGAAAATGCAATAACCCATTTATAAATTAAGCAACTTTAATATCGTAATATATAATCAACAAGGATAGTCGTCAGTTCCTTGTGGGTGCCTCTGTTCATTTCATTGTATTTTGTTCCTGTAGTATAATACTGGTTAATTTGTATACAATCATGTACATGCCATTGTGCAGTTTCACGTTTGTTACTTTGTTCTGTCCATATTTTACTACACGTTTGTAATTCCATGAGCAATTTAACCTATGTTATGAAACATGCAAGTGCTTATATTGAATAAACCAAGATTGAACGCGGTGAAGAAGGGGGAAGACTTTCTTCTTCATCTTGGTGTCAAAGATCCTTTTGACAGAGACTTCAAGGCCCTGGCTGCGTCTTAGGGGAAAACTACAAACTGACTTCTGCCGCGAAATCCAGGAGATGTTAACGGATTAAAACTTCGCTTAATCACCGGGGACAAAGAAGGGGAGACGTAGGGGACGTTGCTCCCTCTCTCTCTCTAGGGGGAGAGGATGGTCTCCAAAGACCCTCCTTTGATCGGGGTGTTTTGTGTTTACCACAAAGAGCGGAGAAGAAAGAAAGTCCCAAACAGCCCCGAGACGTTTCCGATCGCTGTTTTTTTTCCTTTTCAGAGAGAGAGAGAGGGAGAGAGAGAGAGAGGGAGAAAGACAGAGAAATAGAGAAAGAGTGTGTGTCTGTGTATGTATGTGTGTGTGTGTGTGTGTGTGTGAGAGAGAGAGAGAGAGAGAGAGAGAGAGAGAGAGAGAGAGGGGGGGGGAGAGAGAGAGGGAGAGAGAGAGAGAGGGGGGGGGGAGAATGAGAGAGAGCAGGAAGAAGAGAGAGGGGGGGGGGGGGAGAGATGGGGGCGGAGAGAGATCTGCTGAGAGAGAGAGGCTGTTGTGAGTACATTCATGACTGCAGGTAAGCATTGTATGCAGCGAGTCTTATTTGTCGCTCTCTGCTCGTTCCACGATCCGTGATTCAACCGTGCGGAACATGCTGTGATATAGACCAGTCACGTTACGTCTTCTCTGGTCGGATTGAAATGGATTTTTCTCTTTGAAGCGGATCAAAGAGGTGAGAGAAATCATACCTGTGCTGTGGCGTGTTCGAAAAGATTGCCTCCTTTGTACCACCGAATACAAATGCCGAAGTACTAAATAAGACGTCTGACTGGGTTTCTTCGTCTTGAAGGAGGGTTTCTCTGCAAGGCGTACAAGTCATCATGGTAATGCTGTAAGACACCGCCAATCCGTCTGATAAGACGTTGGTTCCTCGAGACGACGTCTTTTCTTCCTTCAAGACGAGACCGTTGCCTAATAATTGGGACGCAGACGCGTCAGTCAAGTTTGGTCAATATTTGGACCATCGCACGCTTTGATATAGCCTATTGCCCTCCTTGAACCAACTGTTGTGAAGAAGGAACTCCCGTCTTCTTGGATTATTGCAAGACGTAGGTTTATGCAGTGATTGATCAACTGGTAAGCATGTGATACGATAGTTTTACAGGTTTTGTTATACACCTGTATTTACATGTACGTGATTGTAGTATGTGCCTAAATTGATGCAACACAAGTTTGTGGAAAATCGTCGATAATGGCACGCAAGCCTATGACTAAAGACTCGGGGTTCAGTTAACCGCTCCAGTTACGTTTTGATAATAGTTTGACTATAACATTCAAATAGATATCGAGTCAACCTACGTTAGCACAGAGTGATGAATGTACATGTACCTGTATTATCTTTGATTTTGCAGCCGCGATGCGTGTGTAACGGCCATTCCTTCAGTATTGCTAACTGACTCTGGCGATGAAGTTAAAATGAAGTCTACAACATGCACTAATCAAACGAATATGTTCTTTGATTTTTTTTTAACCCTTTTGATGCCCGAAAAATTGGCGCTCTATGTGTCTTTTGTGTATTGTGCAAATATACATTAATGACGCATGAAGAATAACAGCAGACAAGATAGATACAAGATACAAGATATTTTATTCAGTCTAAAATAATGGAAATTTGCTTTCCACCAGCACAATAATACAACACTATAGCGATACTATAGACACGTATGAACAGTAAACAATAAACAATGAGTTATAATAACATATCTAAACATGGTTGTAATTCGTTTGTGTAAATGTAAATTATGTACTATATGTGACACAATAATCAAAGAGTGTAAAATCATTAACTGCGGAATTGGGTTCATATTATTAGTTTCCTTCTCGTTCTACTCCTGATGTGATAAGATTACTTTGTTTATTCGTCAATTTTGATACATTGTTATATAAGATAGAACAAATGAAGATATTCAATTCAGTGCAAAATTATAGAGATTTGCTTTTGACCAGCACAATACCATTACGATTCAAATAACATTACGATTTGTTTCTAACATACTGCGCCTATCTGACTTCGAGTGAAATACAACCTATACCGCCATCGGTATAACTATATAGGAAAGCTTAATTCAGTTTCATGCAGTTCCATTTTCATGGATATGGTTCATTAAAACTCCATTAAAAAGGCCGCAATTGTCCGTGAAAGTATTCAACTCCTTATAGTATAAGTAAGTAGTCTGTACCGTTTTGACAAGCTCCTTTTATATTTTAATGTCAGCGACAAACTGTATTTAAAATGTATTTACGCACATTTCGTAGTAGTAGCTGTGTTGTGAGTGTGTAAAATGTGTGCGTAAGCTGAGGGGAGGAATGCAGCATTGTTTGAGCTAAACACTCGAAAAATGAGCAAAACAACTTCTCAAAGCACTTGAGATTTCTTCTTATCCCCATGTTGCCAGTCAGCCAGCCACCTCACACCCGGAGGAGAAAAGTCCCTCCGAAGAACTTCCGAACCAACGCCAGAAACTCCGAACCAGAAATAGAGCAATCGTTGTGAATAGTAAAGAGGTTTAAAGGGATAGCTAAATATCGGAGGTGAAACGTTTAAATTCTCTTTTCTTCTATTTTGTTATTTATGCTTAACCTCAAGGATTTTTTTTTGTTTCAGTAACAAGAGGTACAAATGAGCACTACTAAATATGAAGCGAAACCTGCGATGCATATATCTTAGGATCTACTCACAAAAGACTCACACACAAAGTACTATAAACAACGGTTTTCAACAGATTTGAAGTCGAGACTGATTTGAGCAGCCACGTGACACTATGACCCGACATCAAGTCATAATACATGTCACAACGGATGACAAGCCTTTTGTTTCTTTGCAGGCTCAGACTTGAAACATCATTGAGGACTTTGACTGTCTTTAAACATGCGCATATGGAGATGTGGGCTTTATCTAAATCATACTTATATTTTATTCTGTAAAAAGATGCTTTCATTATATATTTATCCCATTAACGTTCCCGTTGGAGTTTATTTATTGTTTATAATATTAGCAACACAGAATCGAATATTGATTGTAATACGGTCGATGAGAATGAGTTAGCAGCAAATGAACATTGTATCGTATTTCTTTTTAACAGGAAATAGACTTGACCAGCCGTACCAACCAGTTCAAATCAAAGCAATAAGCACTGCCTTTAAGAACGCAGGACCCTCGTTCCTTAAGTATCGTGTTTCTTTGCATAGAGTATTTAAATGCTTGTCATAACAAGGTGAGCAAATACGGCGAATAGGAAGTCCATTATAGAGTGAATGGGTCTGGTTTGGGTACGGGATGCTGCCCTAAGCATGGCGGGTATGCACCGGTACAGACTGTAAGAACATGTGCTGCCTGCATATGGCGCTTAACAAAGTCTGGCCTTAACACAGTCTAGACGATGGTATTTTTTTAAAGCAAAACTGATCATTAATTCACTTTTAAATGGGAAACACTATGTTTTTATATAAGATCTTTATAATAAAACGGAGCGTACATTCCGTAATACGTTAACAATAACGTAACAATATACAATTCAGAGCAATGAACATGCACATTTGAACAGCAAAAACGTGATTTCAACCTTTTCGCGCGTTGCCAATTAACTTTATGAAGTGATGACCCTGTTTTTATTATTTGAAATAATTTAGAAAGTAATGCATATATTACTGAATGCCAAAAATGAATGCATCTTGTGCAGTAATGTATGCCCTTTGATATGAGTCATATCACTTGATATCATAAGAAATTGCCGCAAACCACTATTTGTGGTAGGCCTCGTCACGAATGGGTTGATATGTGGTCATGTGTGGCGGTCGGACGGTAGACCTTCTTTGGTAATCGTTCTTCATTATAGCTATGTTGTCGGATGCTGGGGTAATTGGGTGGAATATGTTCAGGAAAATACCCCCCACCCCCCCCCCCCTCCCCAAAAATAAATAAAAAATGAAAAATACCGAGGATTCATTATTAGCCATTATAATTCCTATCTTCACCCACTTCATTATTCTTTCTTCATTATGTGTCCAAGAGGAAAGCTGCCATGCATGTTGCCATTGTCAAGAAAAATACGAAATGGTTAAAAGAAAGAAAAATAGCGGAAATATTCGTTTTTGCCCTTCTCATGATATACTAGACCGTTACAAATGTATAAAATTATCTCGTCAATATAGTGTGTGAATTGATGAAAGCTACCTCATACAGGATGTTGTTAAATACCTACTATATATGTTGGATTTAAGTTTTGGCTTTCAAGAGAGAGAGAAAGAGATGAAATCTGACTCAGCTTAGATAGATGGCCCAAAATGGTTCTTGATTTCTTGATTGAAATTATTGCATTTCATATTACAATATGATGCGAGTGTGACCTTAGATATTTCTTTGTTGATGTCACAAGACAAAGCTTGAATGTTGGCCGGGTTAGTGGGGTTGGGGTGGAGGAAATGTTATTATTTGGGGCGGTAGTTCCGATTCGAGAATCCGAAATGGTCCGCCCTTTGTGATCACGCTACGCATGATTCTCCGACGATGTCAAAATGTGCATCCTCGTGTCTGGTTGATGAGGAGGTGGTGGCCGCCAGATCCCAAATTGCATTTTACACCTTAAAGGGATAGTCTACCTGAAGTTAAGTTGATTAGAAATATGAAGAAAAAACATATTAGTGGAGGTTTGACGACAATCAGTCAGAAGATAAGAAAGTTATGATCTTGTGAAATTTCAAGTTTGTGATGTAATTGGCGAGGTGCTCTCCCATAATGTGTGCTGCATTATTATACAAAATGTTCTTTTTCTGTTTTGATGAAGGAATAATATTTTTTCAAAACGTGTTATTAATTATGTATTAAGAAATGCACGAGTAAACAGATGCATAATTATCTTTCTGAGAAAATATACTTTTCCCAAAAACATTATACGCAACATAATGGGAGAGCACCTCGCACGTGACGTCACAAATCAAACCTTTAAAATATCACAACTTTTTTCTATCCTTTGACGGATTTTCATCAAACCTTCACTAATATTTTTCTTTTATGTTTCTGTATTTATTCAAACCAACTTAATTTCAGGTTGGACTATCTCCTTAACAAGTAAACGAGAGCTATCCATGCAGGGCCCCGTTGCATAAAACCTACCATTAACGGTAAGTCATCAAAGGCAACTACCATGGTAACATCGCTCACCAGCCAATCAAATACAAGGTTTCCATAGAAGTTGTCATTGGTAGCAAAGTTACCATCAATGGTAAGCATTATGCAACAGGGCCCAGATATACACATAGATTCGGACTCACCCAGACCTCACGTACTGGCAATGGTTTGCGCCCGTAAACTATATTCAGTAACCGACCTGCATCTGTGAATCACTTACACGATTTCGAGGTCGAAACACACACAAGTGAAAATCAATCTCGGCCATCATACCCATCCTCGTGATCTAACTCAATGACCTTTGCGGTCGATGATCAGGACAAAAGGATACATGGGCCCCCTCTTCTAAATAGCCATGTTGGGATTTGATCCGAATCGATCGCAAGTCCATTTATTCCTTATCTCTAATGTCCACAATTACAATCGATATTAATCGCGAGTCCAGCTTGGAGCAATTTAAATTCTATATAAGACAGGGTCAAGGCTGTGTTTCCTATCGAAACCTTATTTGAATTTAATCGATTTGAATAAAAGTAGTACTATTTACATCGTCTTTTGTTACGCGGACAAAATTTAAAAGGGATCCTTTGAAATTTTGTCCGCGTAACAAAAGACCACATTCATAGTCATGATAGCGTAACCATTGTAACGGAGCAAACTGTTCCGGTGGGTTAGTTGATGTGGGGCTATAGTGGATATGAAATCAGAGGCTTTGTGTCATCTTCTTCCGCTCTTTCACTTCAGTCCCTAATCCACTAGAAATCATGTGACATTTTAAACAGTTCAACATGTAAGATGAAATACCACACATTCTTGATTAATAGATTATGAAATCATGATAACATACTTATTTGTATTAGAGTATAGTGTATATTTTAAAACTTTCCTATAAATCTTCTAACATTGACATTATGTAACATCATTGTTTCACTAATTGAAATTGCGGTAAGCGTTTTCATACCTGGCATTCAGCAATTCAATTTGTGGCTGATTGATGAAATCAGATGAGCTTTTTACTGGATAGGTTCGCTCATTAGGTAGTTACGAACACTCGTGATACTGTGAATCCTGCGTAATATGCTTGAGTGGGCTTTATACTAATCTTAATATTTTAAAGACCTCTCAGGTGACACAAAAAAGGGAGGTCTAGAATATGAGCAGGTGTCATTTATGTTCAGGTTAATCTAATACAGATTTCGATTATAAAGATTGTTCACGGGAAGCGAATGTGGTCTTTCAGTACAGCTGCTCACTAAAGTCGGTTTCACAGTTGTGCCTCTTCAAGAGAACGAAATGAATTATCTCGTCAATAAAAATGAATTTCTGATTGCATGGTAATTGGGCACTTAATAGTATACCAACATGATAACGAACCATGCGCTTAAACAGCAGTTTGAGCTGGGAACATTGTGTGGTCCAATTTGTCTAAAAATAATGATGGTATCACGAAGAGTTTGATGTTGTGCATGTTGGCCGCTGAGCGATTCTAGCTCTGGTGACCTCTCAGCAAGCCAAGAAATTGCCGTAATTTTAAACAAAGTTCATGTCCATTAGCTCTCGCTGTTCCCAGCATGTCTGGTGAAGTTGTGGGGTTAAATAACAAAGGGTGCCATGGAAACCGATTATCTAGTGATGAGCCCCGTACAGCGTTGCGGGTGTGGTGAATGAATTGCTCGCTATGAATGTGAGATTGATTATTTCAGTTCTGATTGATCACAACTTGAACCAGTGGATGCGCATTTTTATATTTGGAAGGGGGGTCGGCCCTTAGCTTGAAGGCGCCCCCCCCCCCCCCCGTCCCTCACAAAGTGACAACGGAAACGCATTGTTTTAACATGTAATTGTGGATAACCATGAACTTTTGAGCATGACAATGGGGTTTATCTTCAAAAACACCTGTCCCTGTCAACGTCTCTGATAAACCTTCTACATCGTTATTATACTCATGGGTTGGGTTGGATAAAACCTGCATGTGCAGGAGTTCTGAAAACGGGCTTTACGGGCGAACATAGAATAACAGGGCTCTACCATGGTATGATCCCTATACATATATTGTTCTTAAAAATTCTGTGCCGGATTTTGTACGAACAATTCAATACCATGCAGGATACAAACTGTCTTTCAGCGGTATGGAACATATCCAGAAAATGTTGCAGCACTCCTGCGAAACATATCAGAGAAGCGGTAGAAAGAACACACACATAGCCACGGAAGGGGCGGAGGAAACGGTGATTTAACAGTTGCCTCAGGCCATCTCCTTAAATGTGTCTTGACATTTGCAGCATTTGTCACTCATTCTCTCAATTTCTGGCCACATCGCCTTTCCTGTTCGACAACCGAACAAATGTTTCGCCGAACTACTTAAAGAAACCCGTCCGATGTGACACACGATCTTTAACATCTTCCACTTGGACTCCTGTAGGTCAGAATGCTGTTATGACCTCATCGCGTAACTTCGTTGTTTACTTTTCTATTTTCTTTGCTTTATTTTTTAATATGTTGTATTCGTTTTACATTTTCACTCTTCCAAGCTATATTTACTGTTATGATATATTTTTTAATGAAAACGTGTTGTTGGTGAATATAAACATATATCTATACATTAACATATATCATATACACATATGTAAACATATATCTATACATTAATTACAGTTGTAATGAGTTTCGTTTTACACAACGGGTTACTAACAGAAGCAAAGAAGGTTGGGAATGAACTTCTAATCCGCAGAATATTATTTAACTTGGATAATTTGCACGAGGAAGCTTCCCACTTTGTTCAACCATAATTCGATTAAGATCGTGTGGTACTAAAGTAAAGAGACACACATGTCAATGTCGAAAGTAATTGTCCAGTTGTTATTTGTCGTCATGTTGCTATGAGCAATCTACTCCCTTGGGCTGGGCTCGCGGAGTACAATGGTCAGCTATATTTGGCACGGCAACATTCAAACTTTGTCACGTGTCATGTTTTAGAGCTGTACCCATCATTCATTTAACATTCGCACGTCTTCTACTAGTCACTGTTGCCGTGGTTACCGCGTCCTTGACGTGGTTCTCCAATATCCAGCTGGACAACAGTCGATGATTTTGTTTGATTGCTGTAAAAAAAAAAAAACTGAAAAGGAATTATGAACTGTTATCAATATATTTGCACGTTTTGATGAATACTATGTTTGAAAACAGTACGTTGGTAAGTCTTGTGGTAACCCAACGGTTTGTCCGAGGTTGACCTACTGGCAACAACTAAATATATGCAGAGTACCATTGACATGAAGATGTGAAGTAAATTAATGGCATGTTCAAGGCACGGAAATGTACGGGTTAACTCTCCCATTACCATTTGCATGAAGACGGGTAGTTAACCAATGTGGGTTTTCAAGGTCTGGTAATGTAGGGATTAACTCTCTCATTACCTTTGAAGATGTGGAGCATGGCAATGAGGTTTTCTAGGCTCCGAAAATCAAATGGCTAGTCATTTGTTCTGCTCGCATGATGAACTGTTGAAGTCTCCATCATCATGATCGGGTGATGATATGAGATCGGTGAAGGCGATTATAATCGGGTGATTATAATCGTCTTCACCGATCTCATATCATACTTTCAGGTCCACGAGTTCACATTATCTCTCTCTCTCTCTCTCTCTCTCTCTCTCTCTCTCTCTCTCTCTCTTTCTCTCTCCCCCTCTCACTCACTCACACACACACACACACACACACACACACACACACACATACACTCTCTCTCTCTCTCTCTTTCTCTCCTTCTCTCTTTCCCTCCCCTCACCTCCCTCCTTCCTTTATCGATATCAATCCATCCTCGTCAAAACATTACGTGACGGAACTTCAAAATCTATGTTTTCAATCAAGCCTCGGGTCACCCAAAGCTTCATTTCAGGATGTACTTTGTCATCGCTATCACGATCACGTGGGTCTGCATAGTCGACATATTTGTTTGTAATGTTCCCAATACCTCCCCCCCCCCCCTCCCTCCACCCCCCTAGGTTCCACTCCAAAAATGAAATAAAAAGTATATACACTGAAAAATAATTCTAATAATGATAAATATCAAACATGAAGTGAGGGTAATCTTGATGTTTGATGTACTTTTACCTTTACAACGTCTCCACATTTTTCTTTATGAACATGATGAATAGGCCCCTTGGCGATAATTCCCCCTTTCGCCCAATTTGAAAAGCCATCGATATCATAATACAATACGTTCCGCATGTATTCGCTGTCATTATTCATTGCCTCGCTTTGTGAATCCAATATCAATCTCATTTGCTTTGGCTTGTTTCCATGGACATGTTGATCGGACTAATAACTGGAACCTGTCATCTCAGCTTCAATAATGCTACAAACGGGATGGCTCGGGCGATATGTACTGCGGAACATTAGTTCAAATGAATTGCGATGCCCCCCCCCCCCCCCTCCCTTTCACAATGACTGCTGATTGTCTCAATGCAGATATTGCAATCTTTACAATATGAAGAGCCATAATAGTAACAGGACGCTAATTCTTTTATTATCAATGGCATGGAAGCCACTGGGGTTTCCAATGCCTGGTAGTTGAATGAGCCGTGTAGATTGCCTTTGTGTTGCACAATCCTTTACTGTCTCAATATCCTCCCATCGCACGTTCATGGCCGTGTCAATACAGGTGCTGTCACGCTGGATAATCAGCAGAGTTAATTTTAGGAATGATTCCTACCCGTGACTTATTCACTACACCTGGGCAGGTAAGAGAACCGAACGTGTGTGTGGTGCCATAATAAGGTGTCGTTCACATGGAATCGGTGCGTTGCCCCGTTCACAGCTTGCACTATGCGGGAAGGTGTTAGAACTGGAGTCGGCACGAAGAGTAATTTATTCCTAAACCAGTTGCGTTCATTGATAGAACAATAGAATATTTGACGTGTTTGGTTCTTTGATCGAGGGAGGTCCGCCGCAAAATATGCAAGACAAATTTTGGATGCATTTAGAGGAATATATATTCTGTAGGTGATTTGCCATTTGGTCCAATCCCAGTTGGTCCACTCACCATTTCTTCTACCATCACAAGCTGATATGTATGGTGGGTTAGGGTTAGGATAGGGGGTCTGGATTAGGGATAACGGTTGAGGTTATGGTGTAGATTAGAGTTGTTGATAAGTTAACCCAGTATTTTAATCTAAAACGGTATTTTTAAGGGGTTCCTTGTAGACGAAATGGCGAGTGGACCAACTAGGATTGGACGAAATGGCAATAAACCATTCTGTATGCGTAGAAGATTTCAGAACCACTTCTTGTACTGAAGTGCATGTGCAGTCGTAGAACACCGTATAATGATACGATTCTGTGAATTTCAGATCATATTGTTGCTTCGGGGTTTTTTTTTTGTAAATCGAGAATACTATCGAAAACATGTCAGAGAAATGCTTCCATATCGCACATTGGCCAATCATATTTGCTTACAAATATCTTGTAAATTGTTTATTGAGTGTTTCACCTTCCATGGAGACAACCTCGATCTCATGCTGGGAGATGTCCGAAAAAGTTAAGGACCAAATTCTTTCTACAATCTTATCAAAATTTCCCTTCGCTCACCCCCAATCTAATTTCCAGTGTGTGTAATAAGATCACCTATGAACTCCCAGCGAAGGCTGAAAGGTTGATATATTTCTCAAACCAGATTTTCTTTTGTTTTTCAGAGGAAGGCACTGCCTAATTAGAAATACAGCGTATTATTTGAAACACCTGAATTTCTTGAATTTTTATGAGGCGGCGGTCATCATAGATCAAAGAAAGTCTTTCCTAACGCAGTCCATCATGCATAGTCCATGCACTCTGCTACTAAGCTTGTTCCCACAGCCGCATTACGAGCTAATTGTAAGACAGAACCCGTCGATATAAACGACCCTATGTGCTCATCATTATGTCCATCGGTAATGGTAATGGAAAACTGGTTGCGTGTGAACGGACCTTAATTCACCTTTTGCCCTAGCTAGCCTTACCTTCAGACTGTTACTATTTCTAATCCACATCATGAAATAAAAGGGTCTGGCCGCAGTAGACTAATCATTCTTGATTTCTTCTCAGGCTCGACCTACTGAGAAGGACGAGAATGATCACGTGACTAGTCTTGTGAGTGCTAGACTCTATTTTTCAGTATGGATTAAAAATAATGTCCAAAGGTCTGGAACCCAGGCTACCATGCCCCCTTTCCACGTTAGGCTACCCGGGACAATATTCATGAAACATTTTAGTACTAGCTTTTTAATGAAAGGGCTTTCTGGGGTAATTTCAATTTACAAAGAAATTTTAGGCATACACCCAGTTGTAAGGATAGCGTGCTCCATCCTGTGAATGAACGAAAAACAAGTCAGACAAAAATATTGGAACCAGACGGGATTTTAACCTGCAATCTACTGCTTACCGGGCAGCGACTTAACCACGCAAGCTATTTCTAGTTCACGGGTCAAGACACCACAACATGGAAACAAATACCCGAAAGAGTCTCATTTCATCTGACTCATTAATATTCATGAGTAGTCCGCCGTAGGGACGATTCAGCTAGATTTGTCTGACTTGTCTGACTTGTTTTTCATTCATTTACAGGATGGAGCACGCTATCCTTACTCCTTGGTGTATGCCTAAAATTTCTTTGTAAAATTTAGTACTAGTTAGTTACTATATACGCATGCAGATGAATACACTGACACAACTAACTAGTACTGGTTGCCACAAAGACTCACATTAATATGCACAGGCCCGATATGTGGGTGAGACGTCACGTACTGCCTGCTTGTTTAATCCATTTAGTGCCAAGTGACACACAGGTCTCTACGAGAGTAGCAC
Source organism: Arbacia lixula (assembly GCA_963669155.1). Lineage (NCBI taxonomy): Eukaryota > Metazoa > Echinodermata > Echinoidea > Arbacioida > Arbaciidae > Arbacia > Arbacia lixula. The sequence goes on along the minus strand of OZ022581.1, from coordinate 2,864,256 downwards.
ACTTGGCATCGAAAGCATTGCGGGCTTCCTCAGAGAGTCTTTGGATATTCCGAAAACTAATTTTGCCCCTGCAATATCTGTGCGTCACAATATGATACGGAGTGATTGTGAAACGCAAAACGTATCTTATCGCAGTGATAAGAGGAAAACAGACTTCGAACTTTATTGTCCTTATCGTAATGACACATCTATATATAAAAAAGTGGTAAATATCTTGCTATTGTATAATTGTACACGTCTGATCATGTATTGTCGAATGAAGCGAATGCCAATATTTCCTTCTACAGTTATGTTTTGAATTACAATGTTCATTTATGGATACATTGTAGTTTTTATGTTTCATTGAGATATGATTCAAATGATAATTTATATTAGCTTCCATGCTTTCGTTTTTGCGGGTTAACTATATTACGTATCAGACGCTGACAATTTTATTGATGTAACACTTATAATTATATATAGGCCCATATATATACATAGGTTAATGATGTATGAAAATAGCATTATGACGCCCTTGGCCATAAGCATGTATGCATCTCCACCGCTATGTGGATTAAGCCTTACAGGAATAGTCCTTGAAATTCCTATTGGCTTACTACACATCTCCATGCCAATGGTAATAAGAGAGTTAACCATTACAGTACCAATCCTTGAAAAACATATTGGCTTACTACACGCATTTAACATGTTTAATGGAAATGGTAATGAGAGTTAGCCCTTACAGTACTGGGAGCCACTGTACTGTTTTGTCCGCACACCTGCCTGATACAATCACGTGACAAGCATTTATGTCAAACCACAGACAGACCACTGTTTGAATGTCTTGACGCCGTAGTTCATGCCAACATTAGGCCTTAAAATCTGACTTGTAAGGTTCACTGTCTCTTGCCTCCGGGTGAGCAGGGCAGTTAGTCACCCTAACCGCTCATTCGGTCGGTCAATGCGATCACAGACGGTCGCTCGTAACAAAAACCGCAAACAAAATGAAGCGGGAGAGTTTTGCTCATTATTTTACCGCGGATTGCTCTTACTTTTAAGCTCACACTTAACCTTACTGATATTTTGCCATCTCACCCTGTCTCCACCCCAGTTGCTCTCGCGGATCTTACATTCAGGATTAAATCTTCGACTCATTTGGACCGGACTGGAAAAGCACCGTTGGAGTATACGATGCAGCCTTCTACGGGAACCTGGCAAATCCTAGCGCTGTGGAGCTGGCTGCTGTGTCGCTTAGCGATCGGCGGTCCCGTGGCCGTTGCAGCGACGGGGGGTCTAATAAATCACTCCGAGGGAGCTGAGCCGGGGTCGATGGTGGCGGATGAGGCGGTGGTCGAGCATGAGGAGACCCTCAGCCTACTACCGGGGGAGTCGATGTCTGGCAGGTGAGTGACGGCGTAGTGGTAGATGAGTTCGATGGCTCCTTCAAAAAGGCAGCTACAGTAGATCAATTTTGTGACAATTTCAGGATATTGAAGAAAGAGGATAATTCATGAAGAAGTTTAGAATCATTCAGAACATGTGGACGCTGATGAAATTATACTTCGTGCAACGTTACTGTTCAAGTTGTTGACATCAACTTTTATGGACTAATTTAGCGTATCACGTATGTTTGGTTGTGAGGTGTGTGCGCGTGTGCTATATTCTCAAAAAATAAGGCGACTAGGGAATTTCCCTAAAGCCAGTGTCCTTGTCCTCGATGCAAAATTTGTCTTTTCAGAAATAGTCTTCCCATCCCTTCGCTATATCAACCCTTTCGGCACCACTGTTGCATTATTATAACCGTAATAATACACATTTCATAAAACGTCATTTTGCCTGGCACAGAAAATGTTAATCCAGATTACTGAGGGCAGCTTATTAGTTATTACACTATTACACTGCAACCATCATGATTTTAACCAGGGATTTGTTATGAAGTGTCATAACTACGTCTGGACATGTTAGACTGTTTACGGTACTTAGCTTGCGTTTCCAGACTTCGTTGTAAATGCAGATGAAAGATCACGAAACACATAGAAGCTCGGCTCCCCAGCCCTCATATCAATATACCCAAGACACCAGTGGGGGCCGTAATCCCACAAAAAGTAATTGTCAAATAGTCATAACAAATGACATCCCCTCACTTGTGTGTGTAGTGTATGTTCTAGACGTAATTTATCACCCTGAATTCGTATACACAGCGCGAGACGAAACTCATCGCAACGATACCGAGGGATCGCGCGATCGCCGAGAATTGCCAGCCCGGAGAAAATTTCTCTGGGGGTGTATGCACGAATTCGAATTCGGGCTGATAAAATACGTCCAGAGCCTAGACTATTGTGTGTGCTGCCGTATAGTCAGGGTTTTTTGCTGCTTATCCAGTGTGCTGTTGCCAGGGTGCAGTAAGAGAGAATACTCCTCGTGGCGGATCCAGGCGGGGGCGCAACAGGCACGCGCCCCCTCTATATATTTGGGGAGAATCACACACTGAACATATATGTCGATACAGCAAGAACATTTAATTCTGCGCCCCTTTTATTTTCCAATTTTCCGTCGGCGCTCCGTCTACTCTGCTATCAAGTCTTGGCTACGCGGCTGAGCTCCTCCGAATTCTTTTCAGGCGCCACCCCCCCCCCCCCCCCCGCTTCCTCATCTACCCCGCCCCCTCCTCCCCGCCATTGGTAAACGCCAAGGTATTAATGTACGAATCATCGTTGACAACTTGGTCGAAACATCTTTACCTAGCATACCCAGCATGCCCAGTGTTTGCCCTGTCGTACGAACTGGTCTTTCTACTTTGCAGTTGTCCGGAAACAGAATGGCTTGGGCAATTCCCCCCGCCCCCCCCCCCCAAAAAAAAGGAATAATTAGATAGCTGTTACATCATAATGTTAATAAGTTTGTAAGAACTGTCCTCAATGTCAATTTGCATGATAGGAAACAGCACATGACAAATGCTGAGCTGTATGACGACCCCTATCAAATATACGGAGGGGTAGAGAAAGGTTCGCTGGCCTCACTACAAGAAGTGGTGAACCCATATCTTTTCTAGGGCACTGGATACCAAATCATGGAAAAGAACACGTGGTAGACCTTCCCTTACTTACTAGATGTACTACGACAAGAACACAAGATAAACAGTAACCACAGTAACGGCGTAACAACAGTTTAAGACCGTAGATTGTAGAGAACTATCGTGAAGCAAGAGTACCACTGGAATACGCAAGAAAGCAAGCTGTGTCGAAGTAATCCATTCAATGCCTGAACAGCACCTTTAGAACCACACGGTGTGTGTAACTATATTGAATGTGTTGCCGAACTTCATTTTTAACAACGGGAAAGAAATTATGACAGGATTTTACAGAAGCAAAGATCAAGCGTGAGGTAAGCAAGAAAAAGACAAAAGAAAAAAGGAGAAATAAAAGGAAAACGAGAACAGGAAAAATAAGTATAAGTCGCAAACGGAGAAGAGGAGAAGATTGACGAAGAAGAAAAAGAGGAGGAAGAAGAGTGTGTTAAATAATAGGGGGAAGGGGAAGGAGGGAGAAAGGGGGAAAGAAGATGAAGTATAGGGAACAACAAAAAGGCAGAAAAAAGGTCTAAGACCTTCTTAAGCAGTCTTAAACAAAACCGTTCCTGCGTCGTAAGAAGGGGGTTTAAACAGACACAGACATCCAAGGGACCATATTGAATTTGGTGCCTTTTTTAAGATCGACGACATCAAACAATGAACATTCAGCATTGTAAAACCGATTCTAAAAGTACAGGCCTGTGTATGATACCAGACACAGACAAGTTCAAGATCACAGACCAATTTATTTGCCTCTCCGTCTGCCAGTTTTGATAAATCATTTCATCATCTCTAGCCTTCATCGTCGTAATCGATGTGACCTACACGTAATAAACACTCATAAATCGGCAAGCCATCAGCCGGTACGGTAGCCTTAAAGCCTCGGACCACCACGGCGAGCTGATCGGCAGACTAAATAAATCCAGGGAGAGAGGGAGAAATCTAAATTTGTTTATTATTTCACGAACCTGGCTTCGGAAAATACCTAGTACCCACCACGTCTTTTCTCATGGTTTGAAGGATGTGAACGTGGATCCTTGCTTTGATTTATTTGTGTTCTGTTTTCAGGATCTATCCCCATAACCATGAAAACATGGTTTGATTATGGTCATGGATGTCAAAACTTGATAACACACAAATCACTCGAAACTCTGTCTATAGAAAGGCAAGTAATATCACCGTTATCCAAAACTTAACTGACAACGGAGGTGCGTGTATGAGTTATGTGTGTGTATGTATGTGTGTGTGTGTGTGTGTGTGTGTGTGTGTATGTGCGTATGTGTGTGTTTGTGTGTGTGTGTATGTATGTGTGTGTGTTTGTGTGTGAGGGGAGGGGTGGTTTTGTAGACCCTCTTATTTAAGGAATCCGTTTGACCTGTGTGGGGGAGGGGGAATTCATCTTTCTTATAATAAACATGATTGTGATTTCAAAACGGGCGAGGGAGGGGGGCGAGGAAGTGGTTAAATGCCACTGATAAATCCGTTGTCAAATTTAGTGAACATTTGTTCACCTCATGCATATTTTGCGATACGCGGCACACACATCTATGCATGTCAAGTAAGCACTCGGAAATTCATACCGCATTGTTGAAATGATCACTGTTAACGCCATGATCCCACGAATTGCGTGTCTGGGTATTTTGGGAAAATATAGGGCACAGATGTTGGGTGGCGGTGACAGATATCTGAATCCTATCATAACTAACTTGAATCCCCATGCCCTTACTTTAGGAAATCCGCTTTCTCCCCCTCCCATAGAACTATATAGAGTTCTATGCCCCCTCCCCGCCCGCCCTCTCTATTTCTCCCTCTTATTTCTATTTCTATCTCTTATCCCCGTTACTGTAGGAAATCCGATTTCCCCCTCCTCGCCGCCGCCCCCTCCCCCCTTCCTCTCTCTCTCTCTCTCCCTCTCTCTCTCCCCCACCATGTTTATTATCTACTTAGCTGTGTCATTCTCTTTCTGTTAATTTTGCTTTATCGCTTTCTCTCTCACTCTCTTTCTCTTTCACTGCCTCTGTTTTACTCTCTGCCTTTTTGCCATCTCCATGTCTCTATCTCCGCATCCCCAGTCTATGTATCAGTCTCCCGAATTCTTATTGTTTTGTGTCTCTCTCAAACTCTCCACATGCCTCTTTCGCTTTTTCTCCTTGAGGATCCCTCCGTCGACCCTTTCTCTCTCCCACCTTCTTTAAGTCCCACTCTCCTTTTTCCTTTCCTATTCATCTCTATCTCGTATCCCCGTGCTCTTACGTTAGGAAATCAGATTCCCCCTCCTCGACTCCCCCCTCCCCCCCCCCCCTCTCTCTCACTCTCTCTCTCTCGCTCTCTCTCTCTCTCTCTCTCTCTCTCTCTCTCTCCCTCTCTCTCTCTCTCTCTCTCTCTTTATTTTGCTTATCGCTTTCTCTCCCACTCTCTTTCTCTTTCACTGTTTTACTCTCTGCCTTTTTTCCTCTCCCTGTTTCCGTCTGCATCCTCGATCTGTGTATTAATCTCTCCCTTTCTTATAGATGTGTGTCCTTCCCAAGCTATCCCTGTCTCTCGTTCACCTTCTCTCCCTCAGGATCCCTCCATCGACCCCCCCCCCCCCCCCCCCTCCCCGTCTCTCTCTTTCACCTCCTTCATGTCCCCACCCTCCTTCTATCAAACCATTGTCTTTCTTCTTCGTCCCTATCTCGTATCATGTCTTCATGCACCCCTTACTCTGCTTACATCTATATCATCCATCCATGTCCCTTTGCTCCGCCACGAAAACAAACAATACTCCTTTCTGCTCATTTGTTAGTGTAGAGACCCCTTTCCCCTTTCCTTGTATGTCTGCCGTTAGCCTTGTTCTCAGATTGTTAGGTATTTCTACACCAAACTATAACAGAATGGGGTCTGGCTACAGGAGACTAATCATTCTCGATTTCCTCTTTATCTTCCTCAACATGTGGGACGGACTGAGGAAAGTGACTAGTCTTAAAATACTAGACATTATATTGCCAGATGGGATCAGCCAATGTCTAGCAGCCGAGATGCCGGGCTCGTCTGCCGTGAGAGGCAGATCTGGCTGCGATACAGCCAAGGTTTCAACATTTGGACTTCAGAGCAGACAGGGAAAAGGGCTTAGTCTTTATTACTAGAATTAGTTGTTTTCAGACCTAGTTGTGTCCAAGCATTCCACTGCCTAGAATCTAGACTAGTTGTAATGGAGGACCGGATGACGAAAAATCAAACTGAAATCAAATCAAATCGTTAGCTGTATGTGATACGTGATACGTGTGCCCAGATCCACAATGTTCACATTTTCGTTAAACTGCAAATTAGAATGCATTATAGGGGGGAAATGTAGGAAAATTCGTAAGCCCATTCTATAAAATAATTTACCGCTATTTGTGTCCCAGATTTGAGATCTCCTTTGTCATGATCACTCTGCCCGCGTTTTGAACGCGTGCTCCGTTATAACAATAGATCGCTGTTGCGCATTTCCCCTTATAATCGATCATGACAGCACTTTGGTAACTCCCGGGCTTCGAGTTAATAATCAGGATTATTAGTAGCTTTCTTGGACAAATATTATTCCTGGATGGTCATGTGGCCATGACGTCATTGCTTGGAGCCCCTGGTCATGCTGGTCAAAGTGGTAAGCGGTAGCTGACGCCTGCTTGTACTTAGTCTGTCTTACAGGCTGTTGAGCATTTAAAATCAATTATAATTGATAACAAGTAGTAATAATAGATAATGAATAATAATAATTTGTAATTAATAATGATGATTTATAATAAGTGAAGAGGTGTGGCTGCAGTAGACTAATCATTCTTGATTGCTTCTTGTTTAGACGGACTGAGCAGATAGCAGATAGGAGAATGCTAAATTGACCGCGCAGTCCTCTGGTTACTAGACTTTTTTCTTCAGGTTGGATTAGAAATGTCTAACAGTATGGAAGCAAGGCTAGGTTGCGCTGCGGCCTTACAAGATGATCTCATGGGACTGCGATCCCTCGATAACCAGCCACCCCCCCCCCCCTCCCTATCTTCCCCCTCCCTATCTGGCCCCCCCCCCTTTTCCAAATAGACACACATACACACACACACACACATACACACACATGCACACACATGCACACACACACACACGCACGCACACACACACACGCACGCACACACACACACACACACACACACACACACCTCCTCTCCCCCTACCTCTAACTCCATCTACCTCTCTCTCCCTCTTCAGGCAGATTTGTGTCCTAGGGAAAGTTGTGGTTGGGAGGTCCACAGGG
>OZ022581.1:2799440-2851940 GCA_963669155.1 Arbacia lixula | reverse complement strand
AAACTGTATCCAAATGTAGTGGACGTAGGACCAACTTTTTACAGTCTTTCCACAAACATAATAAACGAGCTCTGACGGGCTCGGATAGTAAAGGTGCTCCAGACTCTTCTTCTGCTCAAAATATTCTGGTCAACTTCCCATTCTGCAGTTAGATTGACTGACAACTTATTTAAAACGCCGCATTGCCGTACTTCGATCGTATTAGTGACGCGGTACGCCAATATGACGCGCAGCAGCCGGATAACAATTATAGTAAAAACTTGTGCAAAAAACATTTCCAGCACATTCCTTCTTTCCTGCGGGGTGATGTTGCTTTTAGCCTGATCTGAACTTGATACCAACGGACTGCGGACGGGATAAGGACGAGATGAACGTACTTAGAACTGTTTATATGGTTTATGAACGAACTAGAATCGTATTCTAGAAATCATTTTGTGAACGTTACACGTTCTTTCCAGACAACAGTCCGTTTTCGATTTTGTTAGGACGGGATTAAGACATTTTGAGAAAGTTCTACTTTGGTGTGACACAGACTTAAGTTTATCATGAGATCATCATCAATGATTTAAAGGGCACTTATTCTCCAACATTATACCTGCGTCGGTAAGATCTGAAGAGCGAACTAGACTGTACTCGGCTTCAAAATCTTCGGGTTGCAGCCAGGTCGTAAAGCATCTGATTATTCTTATATGACTTCGGTCGGAGACATATTCCGTATTATATTGAGAAAGTTGTCCCTACCATACAGCTATACTGAATACCTCTATGGTCCCTGCTCAGAGTACTGTTTGTACATGTGATATCCTTGGCCTATGTTTGGTGTAATAATGTGTCTTCTTTTTGTATCTTGGTTTCGGTGTTTTAGTTTGGGATTTGGTGTGTTTGTTTTGTCGTGCGCAATGCGCTGTATGATACATGAAGAGAACAGGCACATTCGACAATCATCGATACATTACTGAGCGCATGAGTTGTTTCTGGCGTGGCCTAGGCTCTAGACTGCGTAGTGTTTTTCTATTTCATGTATTGCTACATTCACAACGACTAGTTCTGGCTAAGGGCATGCGATAAAGGTAACTCATTATCTTCTATTCATTTTAGATCAACCCCGTCACTACACGCCGGACTACCAGCTGCCTAACCTTCGTATCGTAGTGGAATGACCTGGGTCCTCGTGACCAAAAAGTCTGTGTCGGCGGCATGAGCACGTCATCAGTGAGACGTATATTATTATTTCGAGGGCTAAAACAGTCATCGTCATATTTGAATATGATAAAAGAAGAAGAAGAACGCGTGAGAATTGAATACCTAATTCATCAAAAGAGTTGCAAATTGACTTACGATTTGTATAAATCGTAACTGTACGTCAGAAATAGGGGGTTGAACTTGCGATCGATTAAGACCAATCGCAACTCTTTATGAGACGGGACCTGTACTTGTTTGTGATAGCAGTACTTAGTCTATGCAAATGAGTTCACATACTTCACAGCTTAGAACCTAGGCTACATCTCAGTAAATTAGACAAGGTGGTGACGCTCGTGTGACATCTTCCCATCTTAGTCACGATGAGTTATCCCCAAGGAATGAAGACAGAGCCAGGCACGGTGCTAGCTATGACTGGAAAGTTGATGAACAGAAGGCAGATGCTGCGAGGACTCAGCGCCATGGTTTCCGCTCGACAGCTCCAAGTGAGACAAATACTTAAAGACACATCGACTGTCGCCAATCGTGCGACCCTTAAAGGGAAGGGAGAGGCCAGGGGAAGATGAGGTTTTCATTAAATAGGAGCAACATTCCTAGCTATTAAATGTTTCATGCTTTTCTTTCCATTCGTTGCTGGTAGAGAAAGTATAGTTAACTTGCTTTCCACCAACTTCTGTTTTGAACTCTTTTCTCCTTTTCGTTTTTCTTCTTCTAACTCTTTTCTTCCTTTCTCATATTTGAATTTCTTAACATGTACATTTCCTTTCTTCTTCTTCTTCTTCTTCTTCTTCTTCTTCTTCTTCTTCTTCTTCTTCTTCTTAACTTCTTTCAACTTTCTCTCCTTATCATTCTTCTCCTTTTTTCTCTTTTTACTTCTTTCTTCAGTGCTCTTCCTTCATCTTCTGTTTCTACTCTGATTGATCCACCTTCTTCACCGTAACCATGGTACCTTCATGTTTCTGTTGTGTTCCTGCTTTGGCCTCCTTTCTTCTCCTTTCCAAAGTCCGACATTCTTCCCTATTATCTACGCTGTATTCTGATAAACGAACCCTATTTGAAAAGTTGAAAAACGAACTCCTTTTCAATTTCGGATTAACGAACCTTTGGATTAACAAACCTTCGGATTAACGAACCTTCAGATTAACGAATCTTCAGAATTACAAGCTGTAACCATTCTTATCGATATTATTTTGTAATGTTCCAAGTCCTTCCTCTATATACACACATACATCCGTAATTAATTTTTCACACTCTATAATTTGCTTTACAATAATAATTAGAATTGTAATAAGCTTTATTAATATGATACATGTATGTATCAAATAAAGCGTTGACTTGTCTACGTTTTTAAAGATTATGGGTTAAGTTACAGAATGTGGTCACCTCATGTCAAGAAAAGACTAGGGTTTCTCCTATTCTGTTCTAATTTGTATTTTGTACTTTTTTTCCCGTGATGTGTGTGTGCGTGTGTGTGTGTATGTGCTATTAGGTGTTCTCGAATGGTGGGATGTAAGTCTGTCTCTCTCCTTTAAAGGGTTACTAAATTAGAAAAATAAGTTCTCACTAATCTATATAAAATTATCCACTAAAAACGAATTTCACATTCGTTTGCCGCAATTAAGTCTCATTTTGACGAAAATTTGAAAAAACTCCAGTGACGTATGAGAAGTCAAAATGCCATAAATGCCAACGGCGTAAATAAAATATTTTATTCACGCCATTCAAACAATACGCTACCAATGGGAACCACAAACCTTGTCTGAGGTTTGTCTGAGTAGCAACAAATAATAGACTCAAAGTGCATTCCATCCATTGAATCTGAGTGACAAGATACAGGTGAATGCAATAATGCGTTACTACGCAGTTAGGGGGAAAGTTGTGAATACATTACAAAAATGGTCTATTGTTGACTTCTGTATTTTTTTCTGTATTCTGAAATTTTGACTTCTCTTACGTCACTGGAGGCGTGCGTTTTTTTCTTCAAATTTTCGCCAAAATGAGACGCTATTGCGGCAAACGAATATGAAATTCGGTTTTAGTGGATAATTGTACATAGATTAGTGGGAACTTATTTTTCTAATTTAGTAACCCTTTAATGGGATCTCTTGTTTAAAGACAGGGTGTCCCCTTTGCAGGTCATTTTGGGGAGTAAAAAACACACGGAATATTGAAGAAACTGTATCAAAATTTCCCTCCCAATAATAGAACTGGAAACTGACTATAAGCGAAATTATGGCGATCGCTAGATTTTTAGGTTTTAGGCTGGTCGTCCGAAACCTATATATTGACCGGAGACCGCTGTGCGTTATGGTCCGTACCATAGTGCATGCGTTTAATGGGAGAATGCCCGCGTTGCGCGGCGCATCCGCGCATTGACAGGAGCAACTTGATTGTGAATATAGACTACGGCCGCTAGGTTTCAAACATAATCATCTATATCTTTTCACCTCTCCTGAAAGTTTCCTGAGGCTATGACTGTGAGATTAGACACACGCTATTGTTAAGGTATACTCCTGATTTCTGCCAAATTTTATGACATTTGCAAATGGGACACCCTGTCTTAAAGGTGTCATCGCTCAACAAACTTTTCTGCATTTATTGTTTTGCAGCGCCAGAGTAGACGGCGCCAGTTGCCTTTCCTCAGTAATTAGCTCAACGATAGGAAACACAAGACATCCCTTCCCGATGCCCATTCTAGCAATAGGAAACGCAGTTCGTTAACAAAGCAAACGAATCCAATCATTGCCAGATAATTCGTCTCAGTTCAGACCATCGAGACGACACGATTCGATCAGTCGTGCGACGGCTCTGTGACTGACTGAACCAAAGGCCCCGGTCATTGCATTTGTGAACGAAGGTGACGTCACATTTCCAGTCAAAGCCCCCGACGGCTGCATAATCGTGGCACACTCGTGCCGTCTGCGATGGCCCCTTCCTGCCCTGCTCGTCCGATCATGTCGCCCAAAGATGAGGGATCGTAATTGAATTACGACCCCCGCCAATCATGTCCACTGAAAACTAGAAAAAGGTGTCCCATTACGTCAGGAAATGTTTCATTACAACCCATTATGCTCCTAAAAGAACATAGTTTTAGAGTTCAATGTATACAGTGCTTTTCATGGTTTTTCAGGTCAAAAGTACAATTTTGTATGTAAAAAAAGAAAAAAGAAGAGAGGGAAAATAAAAAAGAAAGAGAAAAACACGGACAATGGAAGAGAGTGATGTGTATAAAAACATCTCTCCCTATTATAAAACTGGAAATAGATTTTGAGTAGAGTTATATTGATCGTTAGATTTTTGAACGGGTCGCCCAAAACTAGGTCTTTAGGCTATAGAGCCTAGGAACCGCGGACCGCAATACGCATTAGCGGACATCACGGTTTCTCGCTCACCACAGTGATGCGTTGAGGCAAGCGACTTTCCCCTGTATACGACACGGAGAGTGTCATCATTCTGGCGAATGCTAACGATTTCGTGAATGTGGTGAACAAAATAAGATTCCGATCCTCAACCTGCTCTTTTTTTCGTCGTTTTTTTCCCTCCTGCACCCATCCAGAATCCGGCGGGAGTACACAAACAACCGCGCGGCCAGACGGCGGGTCTTCAAGCTGACCGACCTGAACGGAGACGGGCTGGTTACGCGGAGGGAATACGTCATCAGGAACGGAAACATGACCGATGAGGAGTTCGACATCCTGTTCGGAGCCTTCGACGTCGACGGCGACCGCCGGCTGTCACAGGACGAGTTCGTCCGACACGGCTTCCTCTGGGTGGTCGCGCAAGGTATTAGAACTTATCCCAGGTTCTTGTCGATTGTCGATTGTCGGAAACGCAGTTCATATCGTCCGCTGTGCCTTCTGATCTATATATTTCCATTATTTCCATTACGTTAGGCTGTGGAGCAAGTACATGGACACAACTGAATCTGTTAACAACTATATGTTTGGTAACAAAAAACTATTCCCTCTCCCGTCTTGATCTCCCTCGCTGAAGCTCTGATCAAAGTCGACATCATTTCATAAAATATGTAGTCTGACTTCCAGGATGTCGGACATTAGTTTGAATACAAACTCTGCAGTCGCAGGAGGGTCTCGCAGCGTGAGAGCCATATCCACATGTTAGCTACTGCATAGTATAGAGGTAGACGAAACAATAATACAGGAGGTGACTGCACAGGAATGTCAGAGAGGGCGCTATATCAGTTTGATCAACGGCAGTCGATGGCGAGATGTTATGAATCCGCTTTAGTTGAGGCCAAACATGCATTATATGATATACATGGATATGCTCTGTAAGTGTATTTCTGACTCGCGTCTGTAGCGATAAATCTGAGGAATATCCAATTTTGAGTTTGATAAGTATTACCATAATTATAATGGGGTTTTGTTCCGGTGTGTGTGTTTTCTTGCAGAATGTGAACTGGAATCGATCAGGCGCTGCGACGACGAGTTCGTGTATTTGATTCAAGCTGCGGATCCAACGAACGGAGACAACCAACAAGGCATGATGTGCCGGGCTCTGCAGGTAAAGACTACGACCCTCAAGAAGAGAGATGGATTTTTCACATAATTTGTGTTCACATAGAATTTACAAGAGAAAATGGTTATCTAATTTGGGTTCAGAAGATCATAGAACAAACCATTAAATTGTATTATGATTACAGTAAAATAATGTTTACCTAACAAGAGAGAATGAAACATTTTACTCTCATTAATTCTGAAATGCATACATAATTGTATGCATTAAGAGAAACAGTCGATAATTTTTAGTAAAGTTCTTCCTCTTTTGCTTGATTGCTGGATCAAATCCACAACGACCCTTCGAATGCCTTCCCTTCCTTCCATATCAATTCTCCTAATTATACGGAAATATCGTCCCATGATGCACTGCGTAGCCACATGTGGATTTTGTTTGCAGCCATGTCCGTTATCGGTCTTGTGTACTCATGTATAAGGCCGGAAGCGGGCATGACTGCAAATAAAAATCTGGATGTCGCTGTGCGGTGCATTGTGGGCTGACTTTCCCCTATACGTGGCATGAAGACTTCTCTATATGCTACATGTATTCATGTTGGTATGGAGACTTCTTCTAGGTCGACAACGTGGGAAACAGACAGATGACATTCTTTGGCATGTCTTCCTTTCTTTTCTTACAGACGTACTTTGACTGCATCGAGCACGAGCAGGTATCCTGCGATATGACGTCATACTCTCAGGCCGTGGTCGATCTCGTAGCCACCTACCGCACCGTACACTTCTGCCCTGATCTCGACTTCGGTGGCCTTCTCTCCATGCCCGGCGACGACGACGACGACGATATCGATTTGGACGACGAGCTCGACAACGATCACGGCGACCTGGAGCCGTCGGAGCTGCTGTCTTCCGTTCAGGATCAAGATACGGCAAGCGGGGACATTATCGAGTATCGGCTCAAGAGATCGCTTCACTCTGGTCATCCCGGTAAATAGATTATTAGCAAACTCTCTGCATAATCACTATGACTATCAACTTTAAAAAAAAAACGCATCTATTAATTGACCTCCTATACAAGAACTGTTTTCCGTGTTAGTTTGACAATGTACATCTTTGAACAAGAGTTTATCTAGCACACAATCAGTCAAGGCGATGACATTATTATATTGGTTTTTCTTTGTTACGCCCTTTGTCATTTTCAGATTCTAAACATCACCGCCCAAAGTTCCCCTGGTGGGGCGGGGCCTTTGGTCCCCTTCTGTCCGGGGCGGGGAAGGACGGTGAAAACTGTGCCTCGTCGGCCCTGTCATCGTGCACGGCGTCGTTCAACGAAGAGCTGAGGACGACGTCGCGCGAGCACTTCTGCACGAGTCTGTCCGACTACCGGCACTGCGTGACGAGGCAGGCCCGACGATGTCGAGACTACGAGCTGCTCGACATCGAGAAAACTCTTCGCATGTGGCTCCACCTCCACCAAAAGTTGGAACTCTGCTGAGAGACTGTTTTTTGTCTGTCTGTTTCTCCTCATAACCGTCCGCAAAATCTTTAGCTTGCAAGCACAAGTCCCCAACATTAAGCCCTCTGAATACCCAACTAAACATGCTAAATTATAAATATACTGTCCTTTTTTAAAAAAAATATATATATATTCTTTGTTTCCGATAAAAGATATGTTCATCTTCAGGCTCATATTGATATTAATATTAGACCTTCGTTTCTTTTCAGGAGCAAGCTTTCGAGTTAACATGTTAGTTGTAGAAGTGGTAAAAAATTACGGCACCCGTTTTAATGACAAAATCGTTCTGACGTCATCACGCGTCCCGGCATGCATCATTTGAATAACCGAAGTGGTATTGTCATATCCGTTGTCATTCATGTTTCCGATTCTAAGCAACATTCACCACTGGCCGGACATTGTCTAGTGAGCTAGTGTCCGGCATTCCCAAAGAGTATCCACTGTGAATAGGGAAGTTGGCTTAACCCACATAGTTTATAACCAGTTGTCTTTACAACATGTTCCTATGACGTCACACTTCAGAACTTTCTAATTATTCTACACGCGATCATGCAATCCAACAGGAATGGGACGCTTGGTGACGGCTGAAAGATTCTGCCACGATAACTTCCCGCTGTCTGTACCACTACTACTCAAATTTCAAATTCAAAATATCTAAAATATCGAACGAAATCAATATGTACTAAGTCGTGCGACGGCCATCAAAATGTAAAAAACAGATTGCAGAACCAATATAAACATTAAACCTTTTACATTTCTTTTGCCGTATCGTGAAGAAAGGCGATAAGTCCAAATTATACCATTTGAGTTTTCAAGTGTGAAGAAGTCTAATATTTCTCTGTCTGAGAGTAAAAGTGAGAACATGAACTGTGAAAAGGCCAGTAACAACGGACGATGACGATAATCAATTACCATTTAAAATGTCTATTTAAAACGTTTCTCGTTGTGCACCTGTTTAAAAATACCTTGGACTGGAGATTTGAAATGCGAATTCAAAATTCACTTCTACACGAGAGTTCGAAACTATCAAAGTGGGACCCAGAATGGATAGTGGAAACGATATCAACGTTTAATATTGGCATTTTGTCTTTTAAATATAATGATTACAATTTATGACTGAAGAACTAGGCTTTTACAAAACAATGCATCATTTTAATGTTGGGCTGTTTTATGTTTTCCGAAGTTTTTACATTTGGTCTAACAATAAAATTATTATGCAACACCTTTCATGTTGATTTGACATGAATGTGTTTGCAGTGTTCTTATCGTTTATATGAGTAATGTTTGTTCTAAGTAGTAAATTGTACTTTACCTCTTATTTCGAAAACTTCATGATTTGCTGAAAACAAATCCCAGCATCTTGTATAAAAGATTCAAAACAAAATTCTCCTTTTTTTTTCTTCCATTAACAATTTTGTACGTGAATTGGCAACATTTTGAATGATTTGATGACGATTGAATGAAACTTTCAATTAATAAAATGTATTAATTACGAACTATTTTCAACCTTGACCGTTTTGATGATGATAAAGTGGTTTAAAATGATTGTAATTTAATTGTATATGATTGTTTGATATATTGTGATGAATTGACTCCGTGCGTAATGCCTAACTATTGTGTGCTGACATTTTTGTGTTCAATTATAAATCATTTGGAATATTACAGTATATTTCGTAGTGATTTGCGTGTCTTAATGGTTGAATAATTTCAACTGACCCGTTCTACTCATGTGTTTGCACCGAGCACTAAGCAGAGAATAGTGATGCACTTTTAATTGTACGTTTCCATTAATATATCACATGCCAACCCTACTAATGATGAATGCTTTAATGATCTTGACGAATTTGAAAAGATGATCATGAGTATGTTAATAAATGTTGATAATTGTTGTGAACTTCTTCAATAATCGTGAACTTTTAAAACTTTTGATGGGATTTGTGACAATTTTTTAACACTATTGCGGCCGCGCTCTTTGGAAAGAAATGTTCGTGTGAACCGCGTCAGCACCACGGTCATGTAACCTCTTAACTTTTTTTTTCCAGGTGTGTCTTGTTTTACCGCTAATGCACACAAACACCATACAGCGACATCGCGTCTGGCAATGAAACGTGTAACAACGCCTCCTGTGTTGTTTACTCGCACGGCTGGATAAAAGACTGATCCGGTCAGTCTTTTATCGACAGCCGTTTTGTGGAGTTAAACGCGAGTCATTGTTAAAAGCCAAATTTGATTGAATAGAGTACCGAAGTGTGACGTCATTTGAGCATTATTGTCAAGACAACTGGTTCTAAACAATACGAGTAGAGCAAGCAGCGGTGATCACAGCGGGGACTGTAGTTGGGGATGCCCGACACTAGGCCGAGAGACAATTTCGGACCGCTAAACCTCTCACTGGTGTGAGTTTGTGTAGAGAGCCAATTGTCTTGATAATATATTCATATGACGACACCACTTCGGTACTCTATAACGGCTTCCCACATGATGAACATGGTATTTTACTACGCGGACAAAATTTGAAAGGGACCCTTTGAAAGTTTGTCCGAGTAACAAAAAGCCGTTAATAGTGGTGAGCCCATCAGCATCACCATTTTATGTGTTTTGTCAAATCATCATTGTGACATGTAAAGGGTTCTTGAAGTACCATTTCAGTGCTGTAATAAGAACTTTTACTTACCTAAAGTAAAGTGGAGATGAACACAATCCGTGTTGATGTTGTTGCCGCCAAAATGGATGTCGAACCACCGTTCTTTTAAGCACATATCAATGACATGGCAATGACATGTTAATGACATGAATGAATGAGCTAATCATGTTAATTACCATAATTCCTCAAGCTATTTATCCTTACAAATCAAAACCTGTGTATGTGTGGCAATTGACGTGTGTTATTAATTGTTTTTTTATGAAACGTCGCATATAATGCACACTCCATGTATCTTGTACGTTGCGTGATATTAATGATAATTATACAATTTTTTACGTTTTGATATAGAATCGAGTAACATCTACTCTTGTCGTCTTATTGTGTCTATGTATATGGCAAGTTTTCTTGACTACAAGACAAGAGTGGTACGTAATTTGATTTGAACTGATTTGAGTGAAAAATATTAGCTTTGTTTTCTTTTACAGTAAGTATCATTTCAAAAGGAGAGCGAAGAGAGGGGAGATGTTCCTGGGATCACCACAGAGGGATAAGATATCAAAACTATTTAAGAATTTGAAGAGTTTTGTCATACTTCTCGGAACGTGCTACTGGCCGATTTCGACTAAATCATGCCTTCAAGTTGACTCTTTTGATACATGTACACGGCTATGTATTCAAATCCCTTGGCTGATATCAGCTTTTCCTTGTAGCTATGTTCGTAATTAAGTAACTATCATAATTGTTATTTGTAAATCAGTTTGAGGACGTGGCTCAGTTTCGCACACAATGCATCCTCTTACTTCCGCCGCCCGTGGTGGCGCAATACATGATAGTCCTTCCGACTGTTTCTGAGTTCACGGTGAAACTAAATTCATGGTAGTTGATTATCTGTGAGTAACTAATCGTGTATTATACTTCACTGCATGACAAGACTAGTATGTTCCAGTGTTTTGTCTTCAATGTTCCCACAAATTTCCGCTTCAAAAGTATGGAAAATGTGATTGCGAGTGTTGCTTCTGTAGATTTGTGTTCAAAACACTGTAGGAATCTTTTCGACTCGTTGAACAAATCAAAGGTTAAATTTGTTGCATGAATTGTTTCGTCTGTTATTTATTAAATCTTTGCTGTTGAACTCTTTGTATATCGCTAGTGCCATGTGCGTTTGTGTGTGTGTGGTGTACGGGGGGGGGGGGGGGGTGGTGGTCACCAAACTGTTCGTAAGATACGAACGAACGACTGGTTACCCATTCTTATGCTTAATCACATTCTCAATTATTTTGATTCACATCAGCTCAAGTTCATATGTAATGTTTATAAATAAAAAAATCTTGTTGATAACAAACAAGTGTCTGAATGAATACAAAGCTTATGATTTGTCAAATCTTCTTAAGATTGTTAAAACAGGAATAAAGTGTGGTATCGCATTTAGCACAAGAAGGGATGGATCACCAGTCATTCGTAAAATCGTTCGTAGCTTACGTGCAGATTGGTGAAAACACTCCCCTGGAATTTCGCATGATACTCGGTATGTGTCTCATAATGCGTGTAATCATGAAAGTAATCTGGTTTTATATTTGATTGATTTTATATAAAACCACTACAGTAGCCATTCTTTCAGGCTATCGGTCATTTTCAATCCACACTAGAATATCCAATAAACGGGTCTGGCTAGAGTAGACTAATCATGTCCAATTCCTGCTCGCCAATGAGACATGAGCCTAGTTGAGCCGATATATGCAGTACACTGTATACCAATTTATCACGTTCAAAGTAAAGACAGAAACTTTCCCGTTTCTACAGTCAAAGCATCAAAGCATAGACACAGAGTTAAGAGAAATGCACGAACTGTGGCCTTTCAAAGATCTGACCATGGTAGGGTCCATGATCTGACGTTTTTGCAGGCACGCTGACTCTGGATAATGAACGAATTTTGCCCTTTTATAAACGTGTCTCTCTTGTACGTACACGTTTTGTTTATTGTTTTGTATTTTTATTATTACACGTAATCTTTTCTAACCGTTGAACGTGTGAGGGAGAGAGGAGGGGATGTCAAGGAGAAGAGGTGCGACAAGGAGGGAGAAATAGACAGGCCAAGATGATTTGGACAGATTTGAACATAAGAGGGAGAGAGGGGGAACAGATCAAGAGATACATACAACGAAAGAGGGAGAGAAAAATTGATTTTACCACACCATGGAGCCTTCGTGGTAGGGTCTATGATCAGACTAAGTCAGGGGGGAGAAAGACTTTGAGGTTGAGAAAAAAACACAATTATGGTGGCAGAAATAGGAGGGGGAGAGTATCGGAAGAGGATATATGAGATAGATGAATGAAGAACAATGAAGAAAAGGGGATGGAGAGAAAAAAGAAAGGAAGGCAACGCATAAAGAGAGAAACTGTTCAGACACAATAAGCAATATTTGATTCTTTCGTGAATGTTTGGGTGGCTCTGATAAGAGCCGTTGGGTTTTGAAGAAAAGGTGGCAACGAAAGCCGGGTGAAGTTTACTCCTTCTGCAAGAGTTTACTTCTTCTTGGGCTTGGCGGTCTTCTTGGCTGCCTTCTTCGCTGGCTTCTTTGCTGCCTTCTTGGCGGGCTTGGCGGCCTTCTTGGCTGGTTTCTTGGCAGGCTTCTTGGCGGCCTTCTTTGCTGCTGGCTTCTTGGCTGCTGGCTTCTTTGCCTTCTTCGTCTTCTTGGTGGTGGTCTTCTTGGCGGCCTTCTTGGCAGCTTTCTTGGCGGCGAGCTTCTCCTTCTTGGCCTTAGCCTTGGCAGCCTTCTTCTCCTTCATCTCCTTCCTCTTCGCAGCCAGCTTGGCCTTCTTGGCGGCGGCACGGGCCTTCTGTGCCTCGGATTTGCCGGCAGCCTTGGCCTTGCCGAGCTTGAAGGAACCGCTGGCTCCCTTGCCCTTCACCTGCACGAGAGCTCCCTTCTCGACGCCGGAGATCAGGGCACGCTTGATGAACGGAGCCTGCTTCTTGATGTCGACCTTGTAGTTGGCCTCGATGTACTTCCTGATGGCCTGGGCAGACGAGCCACCACGCTCCTTGAGGGCGGTGATGGCAGCCACGACCATGTCGGAAGAGCTGGGGTGTGCTGGCTTTGCACGGGGCTTCTTGGGAGCCGCCTTCTTCTGCTGTTCGGTGCTTGCCATGGTGACGAGATGTAGAGTAGCGAGAGATGTGGTAGTGGTGTAAGTTGAGCGGGTACGCTGTATGCAGTGATTGAATCTGGCGCTCCGTGTGGTAGTATGATACTTGAGTGCGGACGTGGGGGGAAACCCGCACCATGCACTCGCCTGTGTATCCCTATTACACTACGTACAAGGCGTATGTTGGCAATTGCGTTTTAGGCTGTGTTAGTAAGGTATTGGAATATCATAATTTTCTTCCTATGTGAGAAATTAAGAACAATTTTCACCTATTCCATTGGGTAGAGGACCTTTCTAGCTAAATACTGATATATATTTAGACAGTATTTGTTTAATATTCACTGAGTACACATTGGTCAAACTTGCAGTTCGAGAATCATGTTTGAAACTTAAGAAACATCCAATATTTTCTTATATAAAATTGCATATTTGAGCAATATAAAGTTAATAGCAATGTTAACTAAACCCTCAGCTTTAAAATCATACCAATTTCCTTGCAATTAGGGCACTTTTCTCTACTTTCCGAAGCATCGGAAAAGAGGCTTGTCAAACACAGGTTTGTTCGAACTCCCGCCTGATTCACGTAAAATCAGTCTTTGACCTCCTTTCTCGCTGAGCAAAAACGCAAAGAAATGCTAATTTTCAACCATACAATCGCTGCTTTTCTACCATTTGATATCATCATGTGCATTAAAATATCATGTTTAACATACACGTTCATCGATGGTCTCAGAATATAACGATTTATTCCATATATCTCATAAAATACATTTCAGTCATAATTTGCATTATAGTGGCTGGAAATGCGGCGTACCTGTCACTCGAACAAAGTGACGCTCTGATCGAGGCAATTCGCCGAACAAAACAGACCCACAAATTGTTAATTTATGACCTAAAATATGACTTTCTGAACATTTTAAATTTGACATTTGTAAATTTCATCACCAAATGCACCTCTGTTGAGAAGCCTGTATGTTTTTATTCACGTTTTATATTGAAATTAAAGGGTGAAACATTGCGAGTGTAGTGTATATGATTAGTATTCAGTCTTGAGAAAAAATGCGACCCGGGCATCGTCAAACATAAATCTGCCAGCTGCGGCTGTCGTGGTTGTGTCAAGGAGGAAGACAAAGTTTTGCGTAAAAAGCTTTAAAATCCATTTTAGATGTAAGAACATGATAATACATTATCAGCAGGATCATAATTTCGAATTGGTCCTTTACAATTTCGCATTTGTTATTACGATTTTCCCAAATTTGTAATAGCGTATTGGTGACGATAGCTCACGTATGCCAATCGTTCGAGATGTACTGTTAGCAATATCAGCACCAAGACATGTTGCCGCTGTGAATTACAACATAGTAGATACGGATGAAAATAACTAAGAATTACTAAATAACTACATAGATTTTCATTCCTTTCATTTAACAGCAGTTTGATTAAAATATTTATTGAATTTCCTAGAATTCTTCACTGTAAAAATGCTACGAACGAATTTTGGAGAAGATAAGCTTTGTTGTTTTTACTGACCGAAATAGTAAATTAACTGAAATAAATAAATAACCATTTTGAAACGTCATAGAGTTTTGTTTTTATGTTAGATGATGAAAACTTTAAAATAACTATTGAGAATGTTATCATATGTAAGTATTATGATATCCCTATTGCTTGGACAATTTTTTGTCTTCTCATATCAGCGGCTATTTGATGGTATGGTTATGGAAATAGACTGTGTTGGGCAAAATAATCATGAGTATATCTGAAGGCAAAAGAAAATTGAGTAAAAGATTAACATTGTAGAATGGAGGCAGAAATAACGAGTTTAGGTTAATAATGCAAATTATTATAGGATATTATTTGTAGTACTATGATAAACATCATGACGCACATTATGTAAACTTTCAGCACAATGTCTGCAAATGCAATTATAGCTTTGCTTTTTCCACGTATCAACGCTTTGAATATACATTTTAGCTGGGATTCAAAATTTGAAATACTGGCACATATATGTTCCCAATATCCAGTATCATAACATGATAATTGTGTTTATCAATCGTATTAAGACTGATTATGGACATCTTTCTCTCCATGCAAGACTTTTATTTTGTCTTATCTTTTCTGACAGTCCTTCTAGTTCCTTTGTTTTTACTACCTTACAGTTTTTCCCCTTGACTTCACTTTTTCTTTTAGTCTTTATTTCAGCTCATTTATGCGAAAACGCAATATAAAACACTTCAAGCATGCATGTGTAAATGTAATCTAATTAATAAAACAGCAATCAAATAAATTCATTCACCATCCTTCGATCTTTCATTTCCAACGAGACTAAAAACAAGCGCTAATTTCCATGAAAACACGAATAGCATGAATCTTGAGTTATCAGAAGTTTTGTCATCAAGCAACTTATAAAGAATATATTGCTCGTCGATATAGGTTATCAATTGTTGTACACTTGTTTCCTTTCTGTGGTTAAGATTCTTGTAAAAAAAAAAACAACACCCGCTGTAAATGTTATAATGCAATTATGAATTGTAATTCTCTGTTTTGGTGGGGTTTAGGATATATCATATTGTGGGCTGGAAATTTAAATCGTTACATGCGACTGTATGAAATAGTAAGGACCCTTGTGAAGAAAAAAAGATAGATGAGTGACTCTTACAAGTGGCATGCGTCGCCGAAGCGCGAACGTCCAATTTGGAGTTAGGATATTATTTTGCACCCTTTCCCGACCCATTTTTCTTGAGACCACCACGTAGATTCTATTTTTATGTTAATTTAGCATGTATAGGCTGACTTTTTTTGAACGTAACATAAATTTTTAAAAATCTTACAGCATATATAATTTCCATTTTATTAGGAGATTATGATAATTTCAAGTGCTATCTGCCAGAACTTTATATAGGACTATATTACAGCAGTTGATGACTCTTTATACAGCTAGAATGTTGAAATATTAGTTTTATCTTTTACGTGTGCATGCTGATAATAATGCCTTTTTACATAGTATGATGATCGAAGAATATGTTTTATGTCTATCCAGCTTTCCATCCCTACGGCTTATGCAAATTTAGGTGGTGTTTAGTCACATTTCAGGATAACGAGCAATCAAACTATCTCACGAGTGATACAAATTTATCATAATCTTCTCAGTTGATCTCGCAGTCTACATCGATCAGCCTCGACACCCTACGAAATATCTCGAAGCCTACAACTTTATGAGCGTAACCTAATGTCCAGTGTGTCGGTACTTATAGTTAAAAGTATATATTTATCATGTTATACATTCTGGTTTAGATCTGACGAGGCTAACATTCTATTATTTTTCTATTGTTACAAGAGTTGCAGAAGAACTAGTGACTAGTATCTTACAGCCAGACCTCTTTATTGGAGAATTTGGTTTAGATATTTCTAAAAGCCTGTAAGCTAGGCTATCCAATTGGCGGTCTTTTATGTTCTTTGTGGGACTGTTTACACGCTGATGCGATGGTCTCGTTTGACCCCGTCTCTTTCGAAGAAACTTCTAGACTCCATGCTGCCTTTCTATGTCTCAACGGCCCACAAAGAGTTACAGTGCAAAGAAAGCTATAATTGTCGCTTTGACAACGCTGATTTGCTATAGAAATTGTTTCTTTTTTTCAGTATGGGAGGGTCCATGGTTCCAATCGCGAGGAAAAAGCTGCTTGGTTGGATAAGGGAATACTGTTCTATTCCATCATATTGGTACCCTCCTCTCTCTCTCTTGCTCTCTTTCTTTCTTTCTCTCTCTCTCTCTCTCTCTCTCTCTCTGTCTCTGTCTCTCTGTCTCTGTCTCTGTCTCTGTCTCTTTCTCTCTCTCTGTCTCTCTCTCAGTCTCCCCCCCCTCTCTCTCTCTCTCTCTCTCTCTCTCTCTCTCTCTCTCCTTCCCTGTCACTGTCATTATAGTGTGAAACGATATCTTTCAAATCTATATAGGGGTGTTGTCTCTCACTATCTCTCTCTCTCTCTCTCTCTCTGTCTCTCTGTCTCTCTCTCTAATCTATCTTTCCACTTCACTGTATGTCTCATCTCTCGCTGCTTTGTTAATATCTCCCCTGCCCCCAATCCCCCCCCCCTTCTCTCTAACTCTCGCTCTTTCTCCCACATGTAGAGATCTTCCTTTTCTTTCTGCTCTCTGATTCTTTATACTTTTCCTCTCATTCTACCCCCTGTCTTTCTTGCACATCCCCCCCCCCCCTCTCTCTCTATCCATCTGTTAACCTCGCTGTCATCCCCCCTCCCTCTCTCTCTCTCTTTCTCTCTAATGTTGTGTAGAGCAATAATGTATGCCGCAGGTTGGGTGGGTAGACAGCAACGCCCTTCATGTCTAATCCTCTCGTTCATCTTTAATTTTCATTTATGAACACCCTATAATATATATCAAAAACTAAAACCGGATATCTTTAGATTCTGGATGGAATATCTGTAAATCTAGCCTGGCTTCCAGGCTATGGGAAATTTTATCAATCCAAACTATAATTTTCAATAAACAGGTCTGGCGGCAGGAGACTAATCGTTATCAATGCCTCTTCCGGCTCGCCCAAGAGAAAAGAGGGGCAATCTCTATTTGTCAGTTTGAATCAGAAATGTTCTACACCATGTCAGCCAGGTAAACCAATGTAATCTCATATGAAGATCTGTTATCACGTGTCAATATATTTTTTTCTGAAACTTCTCATATTTGAATTCCGTCGCAATTTTCTATACAGTTTTTAACATAATAATTAGCCACAGTGAATTATTTCTATCTACTGGACAGTAATGTTTCTGGACAGAAAAAGGTTCAAATCGGCATGGGCGTATGCGCTCTAGCTACTCCATAAAAGTTCAGCGAACTTGCAACAGGATGAAAACATTTCTGGTCATTCCATGTTTCCAAATGTTCCATAAAAATGACTTTGTTGTTATCATCGTGCTCTGAAATAAGTATCGACCACTGATCTATCGACGCATCGTGTGAGAGGTGTACGTGCCACATAAACACCAAACCAAAACATGCCCAGGCCAGTATTCAACACTGCGTAATTTTACATAAGCGTCACGCTTAATTACAATATTGATCAGATTTTATTAATTGAATCAACAAATTTATATTCTCAATGCTTTGATTGGGACAATTAAGTTTCAAGATTATGTACTTCACGTCTTTTCTGTGACAAAGTTGGAATCAACATGAATAATATTGTGATAGAAGGCCTATGACACGAGCCATTTTTGTACAAGCGAGAAATTGACCAATTAGAGTGAGCGCAACTAACCCTTCATGAATATTCATTACGTGGACGGTATGTGTTCACCGGTGTCTTGGATACCGCTGTCAATACCCGGAAGTTTGTGTGACGATCGCGAAGGAACAGGTGTCTTTATACCACTGTTCATACCTACCACGTTCGTAGTATTCTCATCCGAACGAGTGCCAGTACGATCTGATCGCGACAAAACTTGCTCTTCCTTACCTCAGCTCTATCTCAAAATACTTTTACAAAATGGCAGAGCAGGAGTTTACCAGAAAGCCTTTGAACACCTATCCTGGTTTAATGGATAATGGTCACCCTTTATCGGCGAAATCTGCGTTCTCGTACGTGCCAACTGAGCGAGATGACCCGGCTGAGCGGAACGCCTTCAACAGCACAGCAGAGGTGAGTAGTTCCCCGTACCATGTAGGCTACATACTGCCTGGTGTAGCCGGCAAGGGTTGGGCTGGGAAGAGTATAGCTTATACATGTAGCTCGCAAGAATGAAATACCAGTCTCTATATACATGCATATACTTTTGCTTGAATATGGGCCCTCAATGTAGATATAAGTGTCGGCATTATATCAAGAGATGTCAACCGAACAAGCAATTACATATGGCAATCCTGCCTTCCCTGGTGTACTTTAATTAGGGGTCTAATTTTTAGGTTGCTCTCTTCGATCAACCCATACTACCATAGGCCCTCCAGTTAAAGAGTTAGGTTAGGGTTACATGTAGGTACCGGGTTCGGGTAAGGTTAAGGGATGGTGTTGATGTTGACATTAGTGGGTATAGCAGCTACAAAAGCAGAGAGGCTCCAAACTTATGCTGGAAACGGAACCCACCACCAGATATGAGAATGGTTGATGGTATAACTAATGTCGTTGAAAGTCACATTAATTTCACTCACTGGTGTTATAGTAGTAGAGGAATCTGTATGATTGGTCTTCTCATAAAATAAGTCCTCGATCTCCAGATCTCCAGAACTTTCTTCATACCTTTTACGTATCCTGGATCACATACTTCAGAGTACAGACTCTGCATACATGTACTGCACATAGTGAAGGTGTATGTTTTGTATTTAGCGACATTTAAAGTTAGTTATGTCATAGTTACTGTATGCTACACATAATAAAAGATATAATTCCAAAATTTTTATATTCATGAAAAAATCTTACTCTAAATCAGCTGGCAATTAGCCTCAAAGTATGTCCACCACTAGTTTTTTTTTTTTTTAGCTGATTTCTGTGCAGAACAGGTATTCAATATGCTGGGCCATGTTGCATATATAGATTTTCTATTATAACTTGCCATCAGTGGTAATTACCATGGCAACAGGTGCAATAATGAGAACTCGTTGGCTGTTGCCATGGTATAGTTGATGGTAAGTTACAATGAGTAAAAACCAATATGGAGCATGGTCCTGACGTCCTTCTGATCAGAAAGTGTTTATGAAGCTATGAAACATTATTTTTGTGTGAATTCTGTGGTCTGCATGGCATCATTCCTGACACGCTATGTTCTTGGTTTCTGTCTCCGCAGGCAAAGCCCCACTCAACCTACGACAGGTTATTCAACTGGGAGGAAGGCTACAACAACAAGCTGCATCGATGCGACAGAGAACACGCCAAGTCTAAGGGGCTCAAGGTCAACAATGAGGTATGTACATTCATCCTTCAGACATGCTCAGTCCAATATCTAGCAATTAAAGACAGCCAGTCCCTTTTTCAGATCACCACAAAACCATCGAAAGATTGGCAAAACATATAGAGAAGTGTTAGCAAGCTCTATATTCACAATTTGAAACTGATACGTAGTGTAAAATTCAAATAATGCACGTAAACAACGTCTGATTAATAGTCTATACCTCAGGCTCTTAGCAGTTTGTGTTGAAATATCTGCTTTATTGATTAATCTGTTTATTAAATTATAAAACGCATTATGAAAAAAAAATGTTCTGTGGAAGGAATCATCTCCAAAGTTTGGTAGTTACTCATAAAATTAGGATTTCACACATGCATAATAACCACATAGATACTGGAACAAAGACTAATACTTTTTTCGTAGTATGAAAAAAGTCGGTTTGAAATTTAACGGCTGAATTTTTTTACATAAACAGAAAGCTTCAACATGCTATATTCTTAGAAATGGTCTTGAATCACACTTTCTTCAATTTACGATCGTGATAGACGATTTCAAATTTTAAGCTTGCAAAAGGGACGGACAATCTTTAAAGGGCATATACTGTACTGGGAAGGCAAAAAAGCCTTCAAAATGTAATTGTTAGCAATCTTCTTGCCTATGGTCTTAAATTGATGTATTGTCCATTTTAGAAGCTTGCTGAAAGTTATTTGCCCTCAAATGATCCACATATGGAGTAATCAATGATTAATGATTATATCCTCAAACTGTCCGGGCCAAACATTTTGAGGATTTGTGATTTAATCACTTATTACTCCAAATGTAGATCATTTGAGGGAAAATAACTTTCAGCAAGCTTCTAAAATAGACAATACGTGAATTTAAGAGCATTGACAAGAAGATTGCTAACAATTTCATTTTAAAGGCATTTTTGCCTTCCCAGTACAGTATATGACCTTTAACCATCTCAGTACCTACCAATCATAGTACCATGTCAATGACAACAGTTTATTGCCTATGGTACTACAAGGTTTAATGATTTGAAAGGATTTTTTTTTAAATCCTGGGCCCCTTTTTCCAGCCCCACAGGTCATAAAGTCAATGACATTCAAAAGAATTCCTTATAGTTATTATAATAAGTTTTTTTAAACTGCTTAATTTCTCATTTGCCTTAAAGATAATTTTGTAAGGCTGTAGTCCTTAGGTAATTGTAAATCTTACTTTCCATATCTTTCAAATTGCTTATTTGCCTAGACCAACACCAGACCAACATTGCACCATCCCCTGCCTGTTTGAACTAAATCAATACAATAAATTACCTGAATATGTACCTTATGCCTACATATGCTGTTTTATTTTATCATCTTTTCCTTCTAATTCAATTCCTTAAAAAAAGTGCAAACAAATTTGACTTTACATTATCCAGCGGAACTAGCCATAAATGAAAATACTTTTTAAAGAAAATTGAGGTTGGCATTTACCATTCCATTATGTTCTACAATTTTGTGACTGAACCCTGATCAAGGATAGTTACATTGAATATGCTATAATTTTTTTCTTTCTTTCTTTAGGAAAAATTAAAAGTCACACCTACGCTATCTTCGACTGTGTACGGCCACAAGTTAGACCAGTTTGTTGACCCTCCCGGTCGCGCTCACGTCCGCGTCGGTCACGTCAACTCAGAGTTCTACAGACGGACAGGAATCAACATCTCCAACAGCGAATGAGTAGACACTGGTGCTTTGTGGGTGCAACGAAGCTGGTGAGATGCTGATGGATTGTGGGCTGTTTCAAAGAACCTGTTGAGACACTGATGGATTGTGGGTAGCAGCAAGGAATACAGAATCTCTATAAAACATGGTGAATCCTGGGCTGCTTGAAGCAACATATATGTCCAATCTCACAGAGAAACTTTGCTGAATGTGAAGGAGGAAACCCATTGAATGTGCAATGTTCGATAGTTATCAATGATGGTTTGAAGGAGCAAGATGCAGACAAGAAGACCGCGGTGGGGGGTACATGTAGTTCTTCACAAATGAAGAAGAGTCATTATGATGGGTCTGTTCTCTGCTTCAGTTGTAGAGTCTTCGTTGCTATGGCAACTGTGTTAGCTCTTCAAGTCTAATTGACATGATTGTATCTTGGGTATTGATGCCAAGATGACATAAAAATGGCCAGCCAGTCAAAAAGGGTTGCATGGTTTATGAGGCAGATCCTTCTCCCGATCAATTAACAGAAAAGAAACATGTTTGGTACCCTTTCTTTTATTTCCTTCAATTTGCTGAGATTTGCATACATGCATATGTTAGACCCTACAGCTCAGCCTTGACTTACAATGTAACTCCCAACGATGAACGGTCCCCAAAGTATGATAAGAAAATCCCATAAACGGATATCAGCTGAACTAACCAAATACTGTAAAGATTGTTCATTTGGGCGTACCCATGGTAACATGGTTTAAAAGTAAATACAAATTTTATTTCCATTATTTCATGGTCAAAGGATTGTATATTATTTGATTATGTCTGTGATTATATGCCATTTATATATGTTTTTTGAACAAGAAATGATGAGGTTAAAATGACAAAGCAATGAAAATACCAAATAAGCTACAGTAGAAATGAGAACATGGTCTCAGCATAAGTTGGGGCAACATTCCCAAGTACAGGTGTATTGTGAAAAGAAACCACTGAAATGACTACTAGGCAATGGTGTCCATGAGTATTAAACATATTCCATCCAACCCAAACTCCACCAGAATGTTATTTTGTATCTGAAATTATCTTTTTTTATATACGTGGCTCGATTGTAATCATGACATCCGTCCATCTCTTTAAAAGTATCTGAATGTTGACATTGCATTGATCCAGGAAATGAAAGGACTTAGCTTTTGTCCCTGCTATTTTATATTTTGATGATGATGATTACAATGATTTTTATTTTTATTACTGATTTTCGAGAAATAAAACATTTATGTATTTACGCATATCAATCAATGATTGGGTGTATTTTCTGTGAAGTGATAAAATGATTTGTATTTCATGACAACAAGGTGTTAAATGATCATGAACAGTGTACGTTGTGGTAACAACATATTTTAATGATCACACAAGCTTAAAGGGATAGCTCACCCTAAAATTAAGTTTGTTTCCAATGAAAGCAGAGACATGAAAGAAACATATTAATGAAGGTTTGATGAAAATCCGTTAAAGGATAAGAAAGTTGTGATCTTTTGAATTTATGATTTTGTGACGTCACGTGCGAGGTGCTCTCCCATATATTTTGTAAAATATTTTTTAAAAATGTGCATTTTTTCAAAGAAATATGTATCCTTTTAATTAAATGTATTTGATACATCATCAGAAATACATTTTTACACACCTATCTGTATGAAAAAAATCCTTTATCAAAAACAGAAAAAGAGCAATTTATGTAATTATATAGTACACAACGAATTGGAGAGCACCTCGCACGTGACGTCACAAAATTGAAATTCTGAAAGATCAGAACTTTCTTATCCTTTGAAGGAATTTCGGCAAACGTTCACTCATATACATGTATGCTAATTCTTTCATGTTTCTGCTTTTATTGAAACCAACTTATCTTCAGGATGAGCTATCCCTTTAAAGGCTCTAATATTAGTTCTGGCACCTTCTCATGCAAGTAATGAGCGGTATACACACTCTTCAACTTTAAAAATGTATACGCTAATTACGTCAAATTCGGAGATTAATGTGAGAGATTACCAAATGCTTATGTTGAGGAAACTATTTTAGTTTTAATTGCTGTACATCCTTTTTAAATGTTTGAATGAAATACACAATATTTCCACCTTTTAGACACACAATTGTATGTGAATTATGTAAATGTCATTATACATGTATATGTGAAGAAAATATAAAAAAATCTTGAAAATAAAGTTGAGCAATTTGTCTTTTTGAATCATTCTGCCTTTGAATACTCTGTGATTTTGCAGCAGGATTCATAGCAACTTCAAGAATTATAGTTAGTCCTTTAAATAAATTCATAGGCCACACATTTTGGGAGAATCTTAAAATAGATGGTTATATATTTCATGTAGTTTTCAGGCACCCGCTTGTGTGTGCACAGCAAAACGTGTAATACGTTCTACGTCGAGTGACATGCTTCATGATAGCTTTCATTGTTCAATCTCAACTCCCACCTCCCTGGTTTAAGTCACTTCACGTCGATCTCCATCATCTTGCATGCATAATATACGTCTTTTCGTTTACATGTTATACCACCACAGATGGCGCTATTAACTTTTCTGACACGGCTGAACTGAATCATATCATTACAAAGTGGGAAGCAGCGGAGTGAATCTGCTAATATCCATGAATTTGAATACATTGATGAAATTAAATGAAGAAAGTATTGAAACAAACGCAAAAGCATATTCTCCTGTACAATATCTACGTCATACTTACACACTCTCAGCAGAACACAATACATGTACAAAAAACACACAAAATCAATGAAAATAACCGTATAAATACATAGGACTATGCGTTTAAAATATTGGTAATTAAACCTCACCATGAGTGATGGGCAGGAGGGTGTGTGTGTGTGGGGGGGGGGGGGGGGTAAAAAGAAGCTTAGATATAAAGGGACATGCTTGAATACTATTCATTGCCTCTTGATTCACTCAGACTTATTCATTTTCAGCTCACACACACTTGCATAATATTGTTATCTTGCTTCACTCTTTAGAAGTAAAATCCACTCTGATTTTTTTAAATGTTCATTTTCGCAAAAGGATTATACCATTTTACTCGTGCATTTAATATATCTTTAGCTTTTACACACACATACCTTTATGAGAAAATATTGATTCCTTCACAAACCAGAAAAGGGAGCAGCTCACACGTGAAAAAAAAAAAAATAAAAACTTAAACCAATCACAACGTTTTTACCATTTGACGGACTTTCATCAATTTTTCACAAATGTTTTCTTTGTGATTTTGCTGTCATCAAATTTAACTTCGGGCTAGACTTTCCCTTTAAGACAAAATGTACAACACATGCATGGCACTAAAACTCACTTTCATTTTAGAGGCTAACATCTTTCTTCAAGTGAAGCGCTAATTTATAAATATTATTTACACTGCCTACTCACGACACTTAGTAGTGGTAATGATTGCAGGCCATAAAAATAACTGAAAATCTCTGCCGACATTACCAGGTTCCAAAGTTTTGTTTCCTTTCAACAAATGTATTGTTACGGATGCTACTTTTGTAGTACAAGTTTCTCTATAGTGGAGACGTATAGACGTACATAATACACGATGTCGGCAAGAGTTGTAGTTTCAGACGTTTGTTTCGGTAGTCATTTCGGTGGTCATTCCAATATCATTTCGATACTCATGTTGATGGCGTAACATAGCGTAACAACATGGCTTACAGTTGAACTCCAACCCTCAAAGCTAGACTTGGCTTGCTTGTCTCCTCCGTCTGTTCTGTTAGCGTCGTCTCTCCTCCTACTCTATCCTATCCAAAGCTAGACTGGTGTACCTTATCAACTATATTCACATAAAGGAAATGCATGACACGAAGGATTTCTAAGTAATGTACAAAGTAATGCAGTTTTGTAGGGACACCATAGTTTAAGCAGAAAGGAGTTGATTGCATTGACGTCAGTCTTCTCCTTGAAGTCTTAACTTTCTCTTGATTGAACTTCAAACAAGAACTTTACCAAAAGCATATCGTTTCCAAAGAAACGAGAATTACATCTCTGGAAGAAGTCATTGGTCTTTCCCCCATAACAAATCGTAAATGTCAAACCCAATAGTGTTGAGCGGCCAGAAGAATGTTGGGAGAAGAGAGAAAATGGTTTATCGCTGGGTCATAAAATGTACTCCGCACCTAAGGACAAGCTTGACCAGAGCTGTGACGTAGAAGAGGTCATACTCAGTTTCATGCCTTTCCGAATAGAGAGTAGGGACTTCTGCAGAAAGTATAGGTCAATAATAATGTCACAATTAAATGTCCAAGAACTTGGTCAAAGTAAATGTTGATTTGGGCTCGAGGTTATCTAAGAAAGAGGGGGTGTTTGGGAGAATATGGGCTTACTATAAATATGGGAATAAAGGGAACTCGGGGACCGTAACAGTATCATTTTGACACGGTCCCTCCCTGGTATTCTGAAATGGATATGATCCATGGTCAGGGCAGAATAGTGCTCCATTGATTACGGTTGCCATAGTCTAGCACTGCTATACCCCTCACGTGTAAGTTGCACCATGATAGCTTTGTCTTGATGCTACTTTGAACCTTACTCTCTCTCTCTCTCTCTCTCTCTCTCTCTCTCTCTCTCTCTCTCTCTCTCTCTCTCTCTCTCTCTCTCCCCCCTCCTCCCTCTCTCTCTCTCTCTCTCTCTCTCTCTCTCTCTCTCTCTCTCTCTCTCTCTCTCTCTCTCGTTATGTTTAATGTATGTAAAATGCGTTTTGACTTGAAAAATAATGCAGAGACTGATACTCTGTCTTTTTGATACTGCAAGAAACCTAGAGATTCTTCAGCCCACTTTTTCTCTTTCTGTTTTCGTTTTTTTCTGTGTAACTACTTTTGTTTAAGTCACTCCACGTCGTGACTCGATCTTCGGATCAAAACAATCATAAATATCTTCATGATCTTGTATGTCTTTTCGTATCTATGTTATATCACCACAGATGGCGCTGTTAACTTTTCTGACACGGCTAAAGCTAAGCTCTAATTATTGACCTATTTCCGTCTCCCTCCCTTCTTTTCCTTATTTGTCCCTATGACCCTAACACTTGTTATTTGCATTACCTAGTTTTAAAATTCCTAGAAAACTTAATATAAACTGTTTTGATCTTTT
Organism: Arbacia lixula; assembly: GCA_963669155.1. Lineage (NCBI taxonomy): Eukaryota > Metazoa > Echinodermata > Echinoidea > Arbacioida > Arbaciidae > Arbacia > Arbacia lixula. The sequence continues at coordinate 2,825,214 of OZ022581.1, read as the reverse complement.
CCCAACTCTAGTAATACAAGATGCCCCCCCCCCCCAAATAGAATAAAATAAGAACATCTCAAAATTAAGAAATCAAATTATTTCATGTTAAGAGTTTTTGTGGGTTGGGTAGAAGCACCTTTCACCATTTATACTGAACAAATTATTTAGATTGCTGATTTTGTACTGTATTATTGAATTTGTTTTCTAATTAATAATGTAAATGAAGTCATGATTTGTTCTGAAAAATATATATCAAGGCAAAAAGCTTAAACGCCCCCTTCCAAATAATCATATCATTACACTTTGTGACGAGCTCATAACTCCCATCCCCACCCTTTCTTCCTAGTTCCATTTCATCTGATATTTTCGGTCATTTGAACACTAAATGTGAAAAATGTGTGAATGTGTGAATGGTTTAAAGCTAACAAATTATCTTTAAATATCAAGAAATGTAACTACATGGTTTTTCATAATAGAAAGAATGTCGATTTGAATATAATATTACCACGGGTAATATTACCACGAGGTCGAAAGCAAAGTATCCAAAAACATTGATATTATATCTAAAATTAAATATCTCTTGCCAAATCACATTCTACGTATGTTATATTGTGCTCTGATACTTCCATATTTCTCGTGTTGTAATATTATTTGGGCCAACTCCTGTGAGTCTAGCATCCTAAAGCTTATAATACTGCAAAAGAGGATTGTTCGTATTATATCTGGATTACATTTTCAATCTCACACAAATCCTGTATTCAAAGAGTTAAAATTATTGAAATTTAGCGATACTAATTTCCATCAGCAAAGTATTTTTATGTACAAAAGCACAAACAACATTTTCCCCTCGCAATTTAGTAATCTCTGTCATTTTAACTTCAATTCGGATATTTATAAGTATAGTACGAGAAACGCTACCCAAATTCATTTACCGAAACATAGAACCCGAAGATACCAGTACGATATTCGTTACTCTGGGCCAAAACTTTGAAACAGTTTACCAGCCCGCCTACAAAACTCTCGTTTTTTGCAATCTTTTTCTTATAAAATTAAACTTTATTTAATGCAGATCATTGACATGTTGACATGCTTGAACTACCTTCCATTTCTATTGTTAATTAATGCACATGCCTTACCTGTTGCTATGCTAGACAAATGTCAGTCAAGCTCTATATACATGTACTTTATTTAATGCAGATCATTGACATGTTGACATGCTTGAACTACCTTCCATTTCTATTGTTAATTAATGCACATGCCTTACCTGTTGCTATGCTAGACAAATGTCAGTCAAGCTCTATATACATGTAACAATGTTACGTTTTTGCGACCAGTTTACTCTTTTGTTCAAATGAACTTATCTTCTAATGCCTACATTTCTTCTCCCTCTTCTCCATCTACTGTATGTTTCTTTAATACTCTTAACTTTTTTTTATATGCAATTACATATGATGTCATTACAGTACGTAACTTGTTACTTATTTGTATCTGGCGACCCCAACTCAAGCTCTGCTTTTCAGGTTTTCGCCTCCTTCAAATTTGTGTCGAAATATATACTGTATTCGTTACTATGTCAAATATTATTTTGTATCTGTTTGAAGGAAAATAAATGTGATTTTCAAAATTTAAAAAAAATCAAATTCAAATCTTAAAACAGTCTTGTGGAAGTGTTATTAAATAAAATCAAAATCCATCTTTCTTCATTTCACTCTTTTCTTTTCTTTTCACCCCCATAAATGGGGTAAATATCTTGAAAAAAGACACCCATGTAGTGAGACCAACATCACACACGTCCAATAATAGCTAGTCAAGCTCCCACCATTCATGTAGTCAACGCTCATACATACAAACTAACTACGAGTGAAACGGAAGTGTTATATCATGTGACATTTATTCATCACATACTGTGTATTGTGGTGGTCCGACAGGCAGACAGAAACGCCCAGACGGACAGACAGACACACACACACAAGTGTCTTGCTGTGACTACATTAACAACCAGAAACACACATATTTACACCAACATTTCAGAAGTTGATACACATATACAGTATTCTGCAACAGGGTTGAGGTGTAGAAAACGTGGAGAGGGAACAATTATCAAATTTTAAATACAATATGACATATCAAGGTAAGTTATTCTGACCATATTGAAAAGGAAACAACAACTTTGTATTTGTAAAATCCATTTTCTTAATATCTCTTTAATAGTTATACTAGAAAGTAGAAACACAGAAGCTGGAAAATTACTTAAATATGAAAAAGTATTTTTACAATTATTTCAATGCACAATATTTTTATTCAAAATGTCTTCACAGAAGATAATTGAAGTAGGTTGAAGATGTTGAATTCCATTACAAGTTTAAAAATTATTAAGAATTTATGTTTAATAGGAAATGATTACAAATGCATTCTAGCCCCGGAGATGAAACTGCCAAATGAGAATGGCTTTATTGATACAAGGGCCATTGATGGGGCGTGTCTAGCACCCCTAAAAAGCTGCTTTAACAGGGAATGTCCTACCACAATATTCCATGTCTTACTGGATTCTCCACAGGGTTCACGAACCTTAAGAGGACTATGGAATACAACTGCACTCAGACTTTTTGATTCTGCTGGAAGAAACCACAGCATTATATAGAGTAAAGGCTGCTGTGAATGACACAATTCTGCAGTCGTGATAGTGTACGACTGGAAATATGTCGTCACCTTCTGGCACAAATCCAATGACCGGGTCCTGCGATTTAGCCAGTCGCAGAGTCGCATGATGGATCGGATCGTGTTATCTGCAATGGCCTTTAAAGGGCATATACTGTACTGGGAAGGCAAAAAAGCCTTCAAAAGGTAATTGTTAGCAATCTTCTTGCCAATGGTCTTAAATTCATTTTAGAAGCTTGCTGAAAGTTATTTGCTCTAAAAATTATCCACATTTGGAGTAATTAATGATTGATGATTAAATCCTCAACATGTTCCGGCCGAACATTTTGAGGATTTGTCAGTGGTTTAATCACTCATTACTCCATATGTAGATCATTTCAGGGCAAATAACTTTCAGGAAGCTTCTAAAATGGACAATACATGAATTTCAGGCCATTGGCAAGAAGATTGCTAACAATTACCTTTTGAAGGCTTTTTTGCCTTCCCAGTACAACATATTCCCTTTAACCTAATCTGTGCTGAGTCTGCACATGTGCGAGCTGGCTTTTTTCCACTCAGATACTAAGCAGCATGACTCCCATACAATCTGTTGTTCAGACAAAAGACAACAGGCTATGAATAAACTTCAAATACCTTATAGGACACAATTAAGCCTCAACCCTTTAGGTACTGCAGTTCCATGGCAAATTTTGACATCCTTACTGGACCAGGGTTCACAAAGCCGGAAAATCTAACAGTAAGCAACGGGTTAACGATTCCATGCTCATAAACACAGCATATGGGTCTTCCAGTCTCCCTCCATATAATGGACTTACTTCAAATCTCAATACAGTGAAACTTGCTTTAGCAAATGAGCACCTGTATAGAAAGACCACCTCTATAAAGACCATATTTTCTGTTCCCCTCATTTCCCTCATTGAAACCTGTATTAACATAACCTGTACATAAAGACCACCTGCTCATAAAGGCCACATTCCTTGTCTCCCTTGAGTGGTCTTAACATACAGGTATCACTGCACATGGCATGGGTCATCCAGTTGCCCTCTATATAATGGACTTATTTCATATCCAATACAGTCAAACCTAATTTACCGGCCACCTGTACAGAAAGACCACATTAATTGATTTCCTTGAATATTAAAACCTGTTTGAAAGTAACCTGTACATAAAGACAACTTGCTCACAAAGACCACATTTCTCCAATGAGCAGTCTTTATTATACTGTACAGGTTTCCTTGTATATGGTACAGATCTTTCAGACTCCCTCTTTATCACATACTTGTCCTATCCAAATCTTAGTTATCTGCATAAAACTCTTACTCACATATATTATCATGAAAGTCTACAATGATAAAAACTCTATACACATAGCACCATCTTCGTGTTTATTACTTTATTATCAGGTTAATCCTAGTCATGGTCGTAAGTAGTGTGTCGTTTACAAATTGACAAAATGTGGTCTGGAGGTCCAAAGAAAAATATCCCTAAATACCTTCTAGTGACAACATCAATTTCTACGCCGTGTAAACACTGCTGACAAATGAAAGCCTACACTTTTATGTCAAGTTCAAATTATTAAGTTTTAACACAGTTATACGTAGACAGATCACATAAGAAATAGCACACACAGAGAAAACAAAATCAAAGATGAAATATGCAGTGATTTAGCAGATCAAACAATAACAAAAAATTGGTGTTTTGACACATACATGTATATTTCTTTGCCTTAAGTATTTTTTATCTGACAGCTGTTAAAGAAGAAAAGTACAGCATATATGTATTCCTTTGCGGTGAACAACTGAATACTTCAGCATCACAATAACAGTTTGGTTATCATAACTTTAAATTACATATTTTAATGCAATTTGCACCAAATGTCATCAATTTTAGGAGATCATTCTGGACTGATTCATGCTGCAAGTGGAGCTAACTTCCATCAGAACATAATCTGATTAACATTGAATGTCAATAAAATAAAAATCTTAAACATTAAAAAAAAATTATAGACGCATTTTGAATATGCACACATGGTGAAATATGACCCCCCCCCCCACAAAAAAAATAAAATGATATAAAACAATTGATTTCACTTACATTAATATTTCCAAGTTCATCAGACATATATATCAACATGGCAGTTAAATATTATTTTAATCTTATTATAATGATTGTTAGTTACATGATGCAAATATGCTTTGTGCTAGGCATTGAACTAAGATCAGCAACTTTCATTATCAGACGAGTCTAAGGATAAAGCAGCCAATGGCTGATGTTTATTCAAGTCACATGGTCATGCAGTATTCGTTCCATCGCTGCCGACAATGCAATTTAGAGTGTAACGTCTAAATACAGACGATTTTACAATGTGAGAGTACGTTGATCCAAACATGTAGACAGAATATTTATTTTGGGATTAATTACCATGATTACAAACTCCGGATTTTCATTCAGGAATCTTGAAACTTTCTTGGGAGGCAGCCATGCACTCACATATCTAGATGGGTCTTATAAAACAAACAGTACACAGTCTTCGGTTCATGATATTGAGGTGATGCGACACGTTGAGGGTATGAAATGATGAGCCGCATCACCCCAACGCATTCATCACAACCGTGTATTGCTTGTATAATTATCAGTTTATTCTTATAATCACACACATATATAAATTAGCCATATACAAAAAGATAAAGCAAAAATCCATTCTTCACTCTTCCGTTTATAGTTGATTGGTCAATTCAATTTAAGTTTCAATTTCAAGTTTCAAGTTTCAATTTATTTTCATATTTTTCAATACACATGGATAACAAACATATTACAATCAAACTTAAACAATGTGGTCAATCTTATAACAACAGTATTGATTGAAGTGAGAAATATGATGGGACCTGCATAGAAGCAAGCTTGTAGAGCTGCAGGTCCCATATAAATTGAGATTATATATCACAAAGGAGAACGGAACGTTATGTGTGTGACCAAATCAAACACTATACAGCTAAATCATATAAGACAAAAAAGAACCCATAAGGCGAACCACTTATGAAATCTTAGACTAGTCCTTATTCTAGCACGAAAACAATTATATTCAGTTATGTTCTTGCCGTGGTATTGTGTTCAGTACATTACATGTCGTTCCCGTTTGCCGTTGTGATACTAGTTTAGTATGAATAAAACATAGGCTGTAAAAAGCTATTAATAGCATACGAATGAATAATCAATGAATATCAAGGCCAATAATTTAGGTCAAGTCAGTGCAATTTATATACTGCTAAACAGTGCTAGAACACATCAGGGCCCTGTTGCATAAAATTTACCATTGATGGTAACTTTGCTGCCAATGGCAACTTCTATGGAAACTTTGAATTTGATTAACTTTTGAGCAGTGTTACCTTGGAAGTTACCATTGACGGCAGTTATCATTAATGGTAAGTTTTATGCAACGGGGCCCAGAACATAATGCATGTACAAATCAGAAAAATCGCTGTACACCACACCGTCTAATATTACGTGAGGGTGGCAGACAGGCAGTCTAACACTTATGATCAGCTGACCCAGACAGCTGTTATTTTAGTGAGGATTTTAATTTCACGATGTTTTTATCTCAGCCTCGTCACTTGTGTACACTAGTGCAGTGCCAGTAAAATGCGGGCACAAGGTATTATTCAGCACTCTACATGGAAGTTGCTGGAGAGTGAGTCTTGAAAAAAGAAAGTGATGCCACCTTCCGCAAAAGCTATCTGTAGGCAAAAATATTGGCTTATACAATAGTCAATATTTAACCATTTGTGAACTGAAACCATTGCTTAAAGTGCACTAAAAAGATAAAAGTGAAAGTTATGTTTACGAGTATATCATTCCATGAGTGTCGATATCATTTTTTTTGTGAAAAAATTCTGAGATGCGTTGTACAAAATCCTGATATAGTAAACAAGTGATAGCCAGGTGTGTGTGTGTGTGCGTGTCCACTGAAGAACAAGGTGCGCCGCACAAACAATACAGCAAAGAAAACACAAGTTCATCTTTCACATTGACTTTCTACTTTATACTGTACCTCATTGAGAAGAAAGGAGATTGTCACCAATTCACCTGCCATGCTTTATAATAAATATATCTCCACCTTTACATAATTTCATCTGGTCTAAATAAATAATGATCTATGGTCAAGGAACTTGTACGTTTAGTTGAAATTGGATAATTGAACTCCTATTTATTGTCAAAATATATAGGCTTGGGGAAAATATACCATTTGGGCCATTTTTGACAATCTTCATTGACCTTTAACCTTTAGGCTTCCAGGTATTTTACCTCCATTGTTATCAATCTACCTGAATGAAGTGATCCATCATCACAGGTACCACTCTGAGTTGAAATTGGACTATTGAATCTCTTCACTTGTCAATCGCCAATTTTGCCAAAGTTTACAGACCATTTAGGAATTTGTTTTCAAAACTGATTAATCTATCTCCATGCAGTGATTCATCATTGTTCCAATGTTTGGTTGAAATTATATTGTTGCATTTGTACTTATTGTGAAAAAGCTAACAAATATTTGGTTCATGTACCTTTGACCTCCGACACATTTTACCCCAATTCTACACAGTTCATTGGTTTCATGAGTTATATTTAGTTTGTAGCAAATGTATTGAACTGTTCTCAAGATATCGTTTTAACCGATTTGGGAAGGACGGACAACTAGAAAATATAATGACTCTGGCCTCTTTATGGCAGATCTGTTAATTTCTACTAGCACACATTCAAACAACCAAACTACTGGACTATTGTGTGTGGAAAAATTACACATGAAAATGAAAATAAAACACACATACTGCTAGTGCATAATACTCCACATCAATATTGTCATAGCAACGTCCAAATCTCTCAAGTACTGAATGACACAAAAATGTATGTACAATATCCAAATCAGTTTATGTATTGTAGAAATAATAATTTACATGACAGCAGTATGAAATCAGCCATCCATTTACATTTTACAAAATACTTTATACATCGATCATTTCAATCAATTTCTTTTACATCATACTCATCTGGCCAATCAAACTTATAAAAAGTCAATAAAGGAAAATTAAGTAAGCAAGAATCACAGAAGCGCTTGATATGACAGGAGGCTTGGCTGAAGTGTCAATGCAATTTGTCGCTTATAATGTTGTGCGTATCCATGGCAATAGCAAGGGCATTTTAATAGAAAGAAGCTGGAAGTCATAAGGTAATGAATGTGTGAGCATGTGCTACAATGCAAATGTCATGTCAGGCAACATTCAGTTATCTCCACACCTCCCACATTTAAAACAAAGCTGAGATTTCTTTCCAAAGAAATTCCTGCTTATTTTTTTTAGTCATTTAATGTGAAGAACGAACACAAACGTTCACAGCAAGATGTGGGGCTGAGTATTTTGTTCCTGTTGCTGAGCTCACCAAACACATGTGAGAGGGAACGTAGAGGTATAAATAAAATCTCTCTGCTTTGCATCAGACGTCACATCACTGTCATCGTTCACCCCTGCTGATGCAGCAATCCACCGAGAGGGATGTAGAGACGAGGGAATGAAGGAGAAGAGGATGGTCAAGCTCCGAGGAGCTGGATCCAAGGCAATGTAACGACTGCGATGCTGATGATGATGACTGACCAGATGAGTGCCTTACGTCATTGCTGTGAGATGCATCTGTTGTAGGAGGGTGGGGCGGTGATCTCCGCGTTCTGGAGCATCTGAGCGAAGGCATCTGGGTGTCGCAAGACAATTTCATAGGAGGGCGGGGCCCCACTGAGAGCCTCCAGCTCCTCGCAAATAGTTCCATTCTGCGAGACGGGGCTGGCCAGAGGACTGGCCGTGCTGCTCGCAATGGAAGTCCTTGAGCAGATTGTGAAAGGGAGGGCGTCGTAGCGCCGGTTGTTCTGCGAGTAACCGTTGTTGCGCGATGTCCGCGACGTGGAGTGGACCATCATGACAACCATGGGCGTGGAGCGCGGTCGCGGAGACGTCTCCTCGATGCGGCGGTCACATGACTTGCAGGCATAATAGAGCAGAGCGCCCCCAATGATGATGAAAGAGAAGGTGGAGATCATGGATATTGCAATAATTGCACCAGGCGGGAGTCCTGTGAGAGGAAAATTGGAAAAAAAAATTAGTAAGATATGAATGTTTTAATGATACCAAGACTGACATTTTGGGAGAAGAGCAGCTAATTTTTGGACCACCGAAGTTCCTTAACTGCATGCACATAAAAATTACTAGAGCTTCTCAAGGCACTTGTTTGTCAAGTATCATAATCTGTCTACTTACATTATGCACTTATCAAAATCTCACTGCAATCATCAATTAATCAATCAATCCAGCAACCACTTGGTCAACTAGAACTTCATGAGATGGAGTAATTCAGAGCAGTACGAAAATCTCCTAAAGGTCAGCTCAAAAGTGAGTCAGAGGAGGCTGGAACTTTTACAGAAGTTATACAATGGAGCCAAACTAGAACTTTCAAAGTTCAGTCTTGCTTTGAACTAGATCAGACAATATATAGCTTGTGTATTGCATGAACAGGTATGGCCTTACTCTGATCTTAATCAGATATTTTGAAAGTTTTATTTGTGCTCCACTGTAAGAGGACAATTCCTATTCCTATTCCTATTCCTACTACTTCTACTTATTCCACATGAGCTTATTGTCAATTGTGCCAATTAACGGGTTACTAAATTAGAAAAATAAGTTCCCACTAATCTATGTAAAATTATCCACTAAAAACGAATTTCCACATTCGTTTGCCGCAATAAGTCTCATTTTGATGAAAATTTGAAAAAAACACACCTCCATTGACGTCAGAAAAGCCAAAATCCCACAAATGCCAACGGCATGAATAAAATATTTTATTCATGCCGCTCAAACAATACGTTTCCAATGGGAACCCCAAAGCTTGTCCGAGGTTTGTCCGAGTAGCAACAAGTAATAAACACAACAAAAAAGTAAGTCCCCCCTTAAGCAAAATAGCATAGCTTTTTATCGGAGAAGTTTTGGGCAAAATAAATTGGCGGGATTGTCCCTCAACTTATTGACTAACTTCTGTGTGAAAATCACATTAATCCAATTGAGTGGGCAAATTTTAAAGGCAAAAATGTCACTTTTCAAAGTCACAAGGGTCATTGCTCATACCATTTTAACAATATATTTTGGAATTTCTTGCACGATTTTTAAAGTTTTTAGTCAACCATGACACAAAAATGACTTCTTATGCTTGCATAACATGTCATGTTACATTTTTGTCAAAATATCCAGAGTTTTATTTTTTCACCAAAATAAAGGGTTTTTACAAATTTCAAACTCAAGAGGGATGAGTATTTTTTAAACGGTGCTCACTCAACCAGAACAATGGGCTAAGTGTCGGGATAGGTGTTTGTGCATCGAGAGATGGATGATAAAAATTGAAAGGAATTAATCAAAAATCAATATGACAGAAACCCAGAAGTACCCCTGTGACTTTTGAAAAGTGACATTTTGCTTTTATAATTTGCCCACTCCTGCATGACCAATTGGATTAATGTGATTTTCACACACAAGTTAGGAACATTCCTGCCAAATTATTTTGCCCAAAACCTCTTCGATAAAATGTTATGCTATTTTGCTTAGGGGAGGGGGGGGGGGGACTTTCTGTTGTGTTTAGAGTCAAAGTGCATTCCATCCATTGAATATCAATGACACGATAAAGGTGAATGCAATAACACATTACTACGCAGTGAGGGGGAAAGTTGTGAATACATTACGAAAATGGTCTATTGTTGACTTCCGTACACGCCGTTGGCATTTATGGCATTTTGACTTTTCTGACATCACTGGAGGTGTGCGTTTTTTCAAATTTTCGTCAAAATGAGACTTTATTGCGTCAAACAAATGTGAAAAAAATGGATAATTTTACATAGATTAATGGGAACTTATTTTTCTAATTTAGTTACCCCTCTAAGTTGATACTGTGCTGCCCATGTGTTATATATATGATAGTGTTACGATGTACTATTATTTTATTCATAAAGCAGGGTGTCCTTGGGAAGAACAGTGTCCCAATCACTGACAAGGGAAATTTTGCATATAGGTTTTCAATTTGTTAAACTTACTAGCAATGGTAACTAACATAGCAACAGCCAATGAACTCACACCATTGCACCTGTTGCCATGGTAGATGGCATTTATGGTAAGTTATGAAAATTAAAAACCTATATGCAACATGGCCAAGGTTGCCCTGGGTATATAAAACTACATCAATAAATAAATAGGTGAGGTGGTGCCACTTACTATTAGACAGCCTGGATGGCTGTGTGGTGTAGGTATGGCTAGGATCTAGCTGGCAGATGACGGCTGCGTCCTCACTATGGAAGCAGTCATGGCTGTGCAGCTGGTTGTGGTCACACTGCAACAGGTTGGCCTCGTCTCCCTTGCACTCCACGTTATCCAGTAGGATGTCCACGATACCAGGCCCAAACGTCCCCCTCACCACGGCCCGATGGGCATCAGGGAACCCTAGCTGATGGCACACAACCTACAAGAACAATCATAATAAGAGGGCTTATTCACAAAGTATACAAATATAAAGCGCTCCGAGAGATTGTACTGAGATCTATGCGCATGAGGTAACTTTGATTGTACTTTTTCTCGAGGGGCAGAGCCCCAAAGGAAATAGTAAAAAAAAATAATGCAAAAAGATTTCACTTTTATCTGAAGCTGAAGGTGCTAATTATATGTTTATATCCTTCATTGAAAATTTTAAGATGGGCTAAACATGAAGCAAAATGTGTCTATTCCCAAAAATCCCCCTTACGCGAGACAAAAATTTGGAGAAGCCACTCATTTGTTTTTCCTGCAGCTTGACCGAACCAATAAGATTTCATGTTGCATCTCAGCCGCAACACTGCGAGACTTGCCTGAGTACACCATTTCACTACCTGCCAAAGTGCAAAAAAGCAGCTGAAAAAAAAAGACACGATTGCATAGATTTTACATATTGCAGTTATGTTACAACTAGCAAGTTCGGACATTTAACACATCTGAAAAAGGACTATCCTAGAAAATGGTATCAGAATCTTGGTATAGAAAAAATATACTGGAGTATGACGACACACAATATGTATTTTTCTTTTATTTTTCATAGTGGAAATATTTTCAGTCACATCTTACCCTGGCATCATTTATGTCCCATGAGTCATCACACACTGTATACCATTCGTTGTCGTAATAGATCTCCACCCGACCTTCATGGTCCCGCTCGGAGCCACTTAACCTTACGTCGCCCTCTGTAGGCAGAACAGAAGCAACAAACACAATGCTCTTCTTAGTAAAGGAATCAAACAAATTAGCAAGTTTTCTCCTGTCTTTTCACAGCATTGTGTTTACTGTTAATGTAAGATCATTATGCAACCGATTAAAGATTAGCATGTCATCTTTCAAATTGAATTACATTATGTAATGAGTACCTTGAAAATCTACATTAACCTTTCAGTACCAAGCCAGCAAAAGCCCATTGACTTATTACAGATCTCATCCACCCATGGTACTGATGGGGTTAACCCTCTCAGTACCAAGCCAGCAAAAGCCCATTGACTTATTACACATTCCATGCACCTATGGTACTGAGGGGGTTAAACATGTGAAGCAATGAGAAAGAAATGAGGGCCATCTTGAAGAATTGTGCTGATCTATTTTTCAAATAAACCTTTTAGTAGCAGCGGAGGAGACATACATTGCAGCAATCACTTGGCAATCACTTGCCTTTATATTTCCACATGAAGAATACAGCAAACATTTCATACCTAAATACTTTTTCTTTTTCAGTACTGGCACTATAGTTGAGTTCATGACATCAATGTCTGTCAGGTTGTAGGAGTCTAGAAGCCACCAGTCTTCATCTGGCTCAATGTTTGAACAGGTTGCTACGGCGTAACCATGCCGACACGTCCAGGAGGAGTTCAAATCTTCCGTGGTGAATTCACACTCCTCCAGGGAGCTCTCGGTCCCTTTGCAGCGGAACTGGCCAAACTTGGCATGGCAGTCTGTGGCTGTCCATGGGCACAGGGGCTGTCGCTGCGGCAACCCAGAGGTGAAGCCTTTCTGTTTGCAGACAACGAGGGCGTCCCGTCGATCCCAATGAGAGTCAGCGCAGATGTTCCACCAGATACCGTCATAGAAGATCTCCACCAAACCGAGTCTGTTTGGCACAAGTCTGGCCGCATTACCTGAGTGGACAGCAAGATGAACATGCAGCAATGAGCATTTTTTTCTTTGAATTTATGAACTTTTAAAAATATTCCTTCTATTTTGCTTGGTCAGCACAATAGAGCAATGCACATTTCTTTCTAATATTGGTTTATGAATTTTTGAATCTTCTCATTTTAATCTGCTTGCTCAGCAGAGTAGAGCAATGAGCATTTCTCTTTAGTAATGATTTTTAAATACTTAAAACTTTTTATTCTATTCTGTAGGGTAAGCATATATATAATTTAACTTGTGTTGATAGCCCTGTATTATGATTTATTTCACAAAATCACAGCTTCCTCAACCCTCTAGCTCAAACAAGTTCACTCATACCAGCTCTAACTGGTTCAATCAAAACACTTCACTCCTAACCGGCTCTAACTGGTTCAATCAAAACAGACTCAAAACACTTCACTCCTAACCGGCTCTAACTGGTTTAATCAAAACAGACTCAAAACACTTCACTCCTTAACCGGCTCTAACTGGTTCAATCAAAACAGACTCAAAACACTTCACTCCTAACCGGCTCTAACTGGTTCAATCAAAACAGACTCAAAACACTTCACTCCTAACCGGCTCTAACTGGTTCAATCAAAACAGACTCAAAACACTTCACTCCTAACCGGCTCTAACTGGTTCAATCAAAACAGACTCAAAACAATTCACTCCTAACAGGCTTTAACTGGTTCAATCAAAACAGACTCAAAACAATTCACTCCTAACAGGCTTTAAATGGTTCAATCAAAACAGACTCAAAACAATTCACTCCTAACCGGATCTAACTGGTTCAATCAAAACAGACTCAAACAGTTCACTCCTAACAGGTTTTAACTGGTTCAATCAAAACAGACTCAAAACAGTTCACTCCTAACCGGCTCTAACTGGTTCAATCAAAACAGACTCAAAACAGTTCACTCCTAACTGGCTCTAACTGGTTCAATCAAAACAGACACAAAACAGTTCACTCCTAACCGGCTCTAACTGGTTCAATCAAAACAGACTCAAAACAGTTCACTCCTAACTGGCTCTAACTGGTTCAATCAAAACAGACACAAAACGGTTCACTACTAACCGGCTCAAACTGGCTCAATCAAAACAGTTCACTCCTAACCGGCTCTATCTGGTTCAATCAAAACAGACTCAAAACAATTCACTCCTAACTGGCTCTAACTGGTTCAATCAAAACAGACTCAAAACAATTCACTCCAACTGGCTCTAAATGGTTCAATCAAAACAGACTCAAAAGTTCACTTCTAACAGGCTCTAACTGGTTCACTTCAAACACGTTTCACCTGCAGGGATGGAGGGTTCTTGACTGCAGCGGATGCCAACGACCTCCGTCCTGGTGTCACAGTTGTGGTTCCACAAGTTCCGATGGTCACAGTCCCAAAGCCGCCCCTCATTTCCCTTACACCTGATCATGATAATGACAAGGGGGAGAAGTTAAGACAGTAAATCAATAGTTCAGGGCCATGTTAAATGTTTAAAATTATTGTAACTGACCATCAATGGTAACTACTATGGCAACAGCCAATGAGCTCTCATCATTGCACCTGTTGCCATTGCAGTTACCATTGATGGTAAGTTACACTCAGTGAAAACATATGCAACATGGATCTAGAGATATCTTCTCTAATGTGATCTTCCACAAATGTTAATTGATCACAATTCATTAAATAGTGATTCTTTTTATTTGTGACATAAGGCTTTGACTCAAGCACCCTGGCATAATCCAATATCATACCTTTAGGTTAGAGCGCTAAATAAGTCCGGGCAGAAGAGTAACTCTCTTAATTAGTTTGCTCTCAGTCTGTATCATATCGCAGGTATACAGTGTAACTAATGCAACGGATTCTTAGAATTTTCTCAACATTGTACATTTCTAAGTGATGGACCCAATAATGTTGCATCGTCCACAGTATCATCGCTAAGCAACCCCTCATCATTTTGGTAATTATTTAGTTGCCAATATTGATGATATGACAAAAATTCAAATTCATACAATGAAGCCTGTATAGAGAGACCGCTTAAGGGAGGCACAAAATGTGGCCTTTGAAAATAAGTGGTCTTTGTGTCCAGGTCTTTTTATATAAAGAGTGGTCCTTCATTATTAATAACAATAAGAATAATATTAATAATAAGAAGAAGAATGTACAATTCTTATGAAGCACAAATAACCAGAGACTCTATGTGCTGGAAATAAAGTTTGATCGAGGCAGAGAAGGAAGAAGGTAGTTAGAGTAATAAGTTAACACCGGTTTGATCCAAAGAGAATTATCTCTATTGGATAAAATAGCATTACAGGTGCTATAAAAGCTTGTTTCACTGTAGAGGCTGAACTAATGTTGGTCTCACCTGACATCATCAAGCAGCATGACAGCGGTAGAGGGGACCTGGTAGGCAGACTTGGGGAGGAGGGAGAGGGAGTAGGGGTACCCCAGCTCTCTGCAGGCTACATAGGCAGACACATCAGTGAAGTGATCATCACACACCATCCCCCAAACTCCATGGTAGAAGACCTCAAGCCTGCCCTCGCTTGGCACCTCACCGCCACGCAGACGCAGCGAGTACAGCGGAGGGTCTGCATGGGTGGGTGAGAGAAGACAAAAGTCATTATCATTTCAAGGGCCATGCAACGGTCAGGAAAAATTTCATCAAAATTCCACATTCTCTTAATGATTTTAAAAATAAATGTTGAAAGGAACTTATTTAAAAATATTCTTTGCAATTCTTTAAATTAGGTAGGTTTCTCTTCTTTTACATTCTTCATTGTTAGATTATGAGTTGTTCAGGATTGTACTTGTCTCAATATTAAATATCATGCTATGGGGTCAGCCATTTATAAGGCTGCTGCACTCTTTCTGGTTGCTATCCAATTCATTTATATGTGTGTATTTGTGCTCATCTGCGATCTATATCTATCCTCCTTGTTTATGATCCAGTGAGTGAATTTAACAAAACTTGACTTGACTTGACAACATTTGGACGTCATGTACTTGATTCCTTCTCTGTAAAACACAACAGCTCCCATTAACATCCCAGCTTGTCTCCTAGCACAATCAAACATCAATGTATCTAAAGAATTCATCGAACAATTGACTGATATTGATCTGTGTGATCAGAAGCTAAGCTCCTGTTCATGCTTGTATTTGAAGCACTTAAGCAATTTTCAAGATGTTGTCTGTCAGTCGTCTCGACGCACATACATGCATATGTGACCTGTCACCACAAAACGACCAATAAGTCGCAATGGGAGTTTCCACGTAAACAGCTGCAACCCTTAAAATAGCTTGGTTGGGATGGAAAAGTCGATTTTGGGTTTTTGGTATTTTCTGAAAGTACAACTCTTTGATCTTCCATCTGTCAAAATTTGAGATTAAAATGACAAATAGAAATATGTTTTTTCTCGGTTTTAAAATGATAACTTTTTTCGGACATTGAAAAAAAATGTCACTTTGCTGAGATTGTCCTTATCATAATCAAGCTCTCAAACAACTGAGCATAACTTAAAGAATATTCAGTGTTAGACATTGAAACTTTGTAGTAGTGATGATTGATACCTTGTTAAAAATTGGGCCAAGTTTCAGCTCAAACCCATTGTTCCTTCATAGTGGTTGCTATGGGGTTTTAATTGCACCTTTTTGTGCCAAGGACAATGGCGCACGGTTCAGCACTCTTGAATTGAACCCCTTTCTTTAGAACCTGTAATCTCTGTTATCCAAATGATTAGTGCGTCTGACACCTTCACATTCTCTCTGTAATTTGAAAGGGTTAACTTGGTGCATACAAGTTGAGTTATATACCATTTTAAAGCTTAGAGTATAGGCTTCAAAGCTGCATCAAAAAAACAAAAAAACAAAAATCCGACTTATTGGTCGTTTTGTGGTGACAGGTCACATATATGACCGAGACATACTTCAATGATTCACTGGCCTCATCACCTATGAGATAGATCACATTTTTCTTGATGCATAAAAATCCCTCCTGAGCAAAAAGAAAAAAATGGTCCTCTCGCATAAATGCCGATCTATATCCCCTCATCTTTTACTTCCATGCGGAGGGCCATTGAAGGTATAAGCAAGGCACACACGTGCAATATAAGCTTAGAGGGTGTGCAAAAAGAATCGTGTTTCAGCTTATTTGTGCCATTTGAAAGATCCAGCAGTAAATGGCTTAAAAGCACAGTTGTGAATGTTTCATCAAATTAGGAGAAGGTAAAGCTACTAAAACATTCCTTTCATAATTTCGATCCATACTAATCACGGATAAGCAATTCAATTTTAGTGAAGTACTCTTCTTATCTTAAGATATCTAAATATGTTTGGGCGTGCATCCAAAAATTTCCAGGCAAACATGAAAACAGGCCACCATAAGATCCACATGATTCCATACTAACTCCATCTACCAAACAATACATACAAGCAAGTACCATCAAGTACGCCGTCCACATTGAGCCGAATGTATTTTCTTGGATCTATCCTCCATGTCTTCATAGACATCTACAGCACACGCTAAATCATGCACAGCAGCTTTCCCCCTGAATCTTCCCTTCTTCATGCCCCCCTTCCCTGCCGGTAGAAGCCCCTCCCGATCACCGCTATGATGGATGGCAACGAGACGGCAACAGCTGCTCAGCAATAACCCCCAGCTACATCCTGGCAGAAGATTCATCATCAAATCCACCATTATTTACATTCTACGCAATAAAAACATGAGGTTAAGTGGTGCATAGCCCGTTTGATTTGACGCGTTGTATTACTTGGCGCAGCTTATTGGGTCAGTGTTGATACAGCTCTAATGACTTAGTCAATTCTAATCAAGACAAAAGAATTAATTATAAATGTTCTGTCAGAGCTGGGTTACATTGCTAAATAGACATCTTACCATTGTAACTAATAATAAATGCTATTATCCATGGAAATTAACCATCAATTTTAATTTATAATGCACCATGGGCAGGTGAGGGCTCTTGTTCACAGTAATGTAACATTCATTTTACAAATTGTCATACAACTTTAAATAGCGTACGCAATAGATCAAGGCTGTAGAACAATCTGACATCATAAAAAGTTGCGGACAAAAGAAATACTGATATTGTGTGAGGGTGCCCGTTAATTCATTTGTAGTTTCCCTCATTTCCCATACCTTTTACATTGTTTGAATCTGTGTGTGTGTGTGTGTGTGTGTGTGTGTGTAATATACATCACCTATCATCCTAATTCGAAATGTTCAATGCTAGCTATGAAAAAAAGATTTATCCTAGGCCTTTATTCTCCTCCATTTCCCATCATTTTTACGAGTCATAATTTCTTCCTCATTTTGAGATGAAATGTAGCACTCTACAATTCAGGATTGGACCAATTCATCATCGCCATGGCGAATTGACAACATGAGGATGTACGGCCCCGGGCCAGGCTTTTATTATTAGTGGGAGAATGATGCTATCGCTCATACACGCCGCCAACCATTGGATGTATCAGGAAGAATGATTGAGCAACGCAAGCAGGAAAGTAAAGTATAGCTCAGAGAATTCTCCTAGTATGTGGCTGTAATTATTAACCTGGGGATACTCTGTACATCGGCTATTCATTGCAGTGACATAAAATCATTATGATTCTATCACTTAAATGTCAAATTGAACTCTTAACCAAATGTGGGGTAAATTTAAGGGTGTGACTCTCCGACCAAAGCTTAACTATTGATACTTGTCTTAATACAGTTCATAAATGTATGTATTCAAAATTCTTATATTCATTTTATGTAGTGTTGCTTACCAATCTTTGGGGCCTTTTAACTCAAAAGCTCTGCTTCTAAGATCGGCCCTTCCACATTCTCTTCAAAATGTTTATATCCCAAATCAATTTGTTATTTATATTATTTGACATAATTGCCCTCACTATGTCCATTGTTTGATTGTTTATTTGAAAATGTGGAAATAAATATGAATACCTTGTTGTATTCTTATCATAAAGAAATAGAAAAACAACAGCCAATGCAAACATAAGCAGCAATCTAAAAATTACAGCATTCCTAGTGCACCCATGCAGGTCATCAAGATATGACTTTACACAAATTGTCATAACTAAAAGGCATAAGTTTATCGGTCTGCTACACACACATTTGACCATGAATGGAATGATGAGGATGAGAATGTTCCTTTCGCCTCATGTTTGTAAACTCTTTAACCCTAATTAGGCCGGGCTTTTTGGACTGTTCTGTGGCCAGGGGGGGGTTGATTCAACCCCCCCTTGAGATCTCGGCCATCGGTCGCGCGATTGCGACAAAATTTGGCACGCACGATACCTGTGTCATAATCTACAAGATTATCTTGTTATATTTTTCAAAATTGTTAATTATTAATTTTAATTAATTAATTATGCAAATTTAGCCCATGATTATATAAAACACTAAATAAAAACATTTAGAGTCTAATATTTGGTTTGTATATCTGTTATGATATGTTTCACAATTGGTGATCAAAAAAACTTTGAAAATTCATTTTAATTCTTATGTATTTTATTGTTTTTAGAATTTCTTATGTATTTCTTTGTTTTTTTACTTTTGTTTTTCTTTGTTTTTTTTATTGAAAATTGTCACTGACCACTTTTCAGCCATGATTAGCATCAAATTAATCAATCAAAACGATCAAATGGAAAAATAATTAGGCTTTTATGAGTTTTATGAACAAGCACTGTTTTCCATAGGAAATGCACACAAAATTGCAAAATTGTGCACGTTTTGGGATGACATGCGTTACGAAAATGGGCGTGGCTCCGTAATGGTTTGCGTGGATGTCGCGAATTTGGTCTCAAAAGATGCGCAAGACTTGAAAGAAAAAAGTCAAGAAGTGTCGCGATGAGTCGTTCTTGCGTTGCGGCATTATTGCACGAAACGTCGAGGGGGGGGTTGATTCAACCCCCCCCCCGGCCGCTTTAGGGTTAAGGTCCTCATAGTGCAGGACAACTTTCTGAAGTGGCAAGTGCTTATTGGAGGAAGCCAAGATGTTTGCTTGCCTTCTTCAAGATTGCTTCTTTCATTGAGGGGGGGGGGGGGGGGCGTTCTACATCTTGGTGTGTCTCTATCTCGTCACCATGCACACAGCACAACACAGCTCAGAGAAGGCTTGACGAATCAGACAAGCCAAGCCCAGCCCAGCTCAGCGTCGCTTCCTGGTCATTCCCCCGTTTCCTATCTCATTGCCACAAAGTACAGATGCCCCGGCTTCTTTGAAATTCAGCAGCTGAATGGATTCTAGTCAGGAGAGCACTGGAGGCTGCTTGAGAGCGACAAATAGATCTACACGGCCGCTAGACGACTTCTCTGAACGAGGGCGCTCTCATTGTGGAGGAATGCCATGGGACTGTAAGGTGGTGGGTGGGCGCGACCCATGACTGGGAGGTTCGTTACCATAGAGGGCAGGACACAAGTGCTTGGTCAATATGAAATGTGTCAGAATGTCCGGTGGAGATAATAGCTTCATCAGTCTTGCACACCCATTCCCTTGATGGGCGCGAACTTAAAGGATACCACAACCCTCAAATTGATTCCGAAAGCAGATTGGCAAGAGTTTAGTAACACATTAGACAAAGTACAAAGTACAAAGTACAAAGGAATACATTTTCAAAAATTAAAATGACATGCCCTGACGACCTGCAAGGGTAACCCTGTTGTTCCATAAAGTTATATCCTACTATAAACTGAGGAGCTGGCTATGAGGTGTGGAGTTGTGCAAAACAGCACCATCCCTGAGGATAATGAATTCAGAGGGCAGAGCCTAGTATGTCACAGAAGGGCACGCAGCTCTAGCAATCACGATCAAGATTCTCAGAAAATACGGTAACCACTATTTTGTGATTTGATTGTCCTTATACCCTCACTGATCTATTGATTTTTTCCGCTTTCAAATTAATCATCAGGGGTTTGTTCCCTTTAAGCTACCAGTAAGCACTTTTATAGCATAGGTGTGGCGACTGAATAGCCCCAAGCATGAGGTAGGTCCCTTGTACTGATGGGAGGTGGGTCTGTGCGAGACTCAAGCCAGAAGAGAGCCATATTCAGATGTGAAGGAAAATAACCAAGTTGGAAGCACTGCATCTTAAAGACAGCCAGTCCCTTTTTCAGATCACCACAAAACCATCGAAACATTGGCAAAACATATAGAGAAGTGTTAGCAAGCTCTATATTCACAATTTGAAACTGATACGTAGTGTAAAATTCAAATAATGCACGTAAACAACGTCTGATTAACAGTCTTTACCTCAGGCTCTTAGCAGTTTTGTGTTGAAATATCTGCTTTATTGATTAATCTGTTTATCAAATTATAAAACGCATTATGAAAAAAATTGTTTTATGGAAGGAAACATCTCCAAAGTTTGGTAGTTACTCATAAAATTAGGATTTCACACACGCATAATAACCACATAGATACTGTAACAAAGACTAATAATTTTTTCGTAGTACGAAAAAAGTCGGTTTGAAATTTAACGGCTGAAATTTTTTACATATACAGAAAGCTTCAACATGCTATATTCTTAGAAATGGTCGTGAATCACACTTTCTTCAATTTACGATCGTGATAGACGATTTCAAATTTTAAGCTTGCAAAAGGGACGAACAATCTTTAATCAGCCACAAGCAAACCTCACACTGTTTTGCACTCTTTGGATTCAAGAAACTTCCACCATCCCCCCCCCCCCCCCCACACCTCTGGTTGCTCTGCATGGCCAACAGAGTGACCGGGCTGGGGCAATCTTCCTTAGTGTGTCTACAGCACACAAATTGCACATTATTTAGAAAAAAAACAGCATAAAATAAAATAATTATTTTGTTTCTCAGGATATCAAAGAAAATGTGTGCTATTCAAGTCTTCGTGAGCAAACTAGCCCTGTGACATCGCAAGGGAATTCCATCCTGTGAGATTCAATGAGTGCAGGTTTCCTAGTTATACTATCTATTGTTCAATTATTGGTTTTATTGATTAATAATTTTGTTTCTCAAGATATCTAAGAAAATGTGTGCTATTCAAGTCTTCATGAGCAAACTAGCCCTGTGACATCACAAGGGAATTCTATCCTGTGAGATTCAATGCAGAGTGCAGCCTTCTTATTTATACTCTCTATTGTTAAATTATTGATTTTTTTTCTACTTCCGACTTCTTCTAAGAACACAAAATTGACTTGTGTGCACCTGTGCAAATTTGCACTTATGCCGCTCCACCGATTATGCAAATGTGCGAACGAACTGCATAAAGAATTAATAATAGGGATGATGGTTACTGTGGCATACTTGACGCACATTAACAAAGATGGCTCCTAACCAGTAACAAAGAGCTGTATGGTGATCTTCCTAAGATCACAACAACTGTCAGAGAGAGGCGATTACAGTTTGCAGGACATTGCAAATGAAGGGAGGGGAAACCTATTAGGGATCTATTAACTTGGATTCCATTACATGGCAAACGACTACCTGAACGACCCGCTAAGACATTTATTAATCAGTTACATGATGATACTGGCCTTGCAACAGCAGAGATGGAAGCCTGCATGCAAGAGAGGAGGCTTAGGAGAGCTATCATAGAAGTTCGTCAGCAGACGCATGAGTGAGTGAGTGAGTGAGTGCTATAGAGGAACGTAATGACATCCGTGGTACACACATACAGGTAGAAGTCAAGCACTTGCATTTGTCTAAGAGGTTATCAGCTTGGGTGGGCATTGAATGTCCAAATCTGTTTATGTACTTTATTCAAACAATGTCATATGGACATGAAGGAACGACCCATTTTGAGCTCTAAATAAAGGAAGTGAGACCTACCAAATTTGCGGATCAGCTTTTTGCTATCAACTCCTAGGTTTACATGTTTTCCATTTGTCTTTTATAATGATTTTGCTCTTTAATGGACCAGTATTATCCACAGAAATATTAGTAAAAACAAAAGAGTCTGGGCATATCAACACGTCACAATGAATTTTTAAGATATCATTTTTCTTTGTTCAGTAAACATAGCTTTTCACCATACTTCATTATTAATGCTTGAAAGGACTACAATTCAACGAATGCTTTCTAAGGAAAAATAATCAAATACAAAACAGCAATTTGTAGAATGCACGTCTTCTGTCAATCTATGAATCCTACTGAAATATCACTTAGTGTCTGGTCTTGAGAGGAGTAGAAAATGATGAATGAATCTGGCAGACACATCTCACAGCTACACATATTGACCCCACATGAATGAATGCCGTCAGCAGGAATACAGATTTATATTGACAATGCACATGGCCCGGGGCCAACCAACGTGCGGAGAGACTGGTGAGAGTGCGGGGAGACTGGTGAGTGCAGAGACTCACAGTGGAAGAAAGCCTATTCAAATTCATGCCGGTTAAGAAACGATGGCCGGGTCTGCATCTGGAAAAGCACTCATATTGATCATGCAATTTGCAAATAGCCGGTGGGGGGAAGAGGGACCGTCCAGCGCTAACATTGCGCCATGTTTGGTGAGGGAAGAGAACGAGATGCGAGGATGGACAGGAGGATTGGCAAATGTCTGGCAGCACGCGTGTACCTCCAGGGGGCGACATTAGCACAGAGTATGGAGGCTGAACAGGACAAATCAGAACGAGAAACTCAATTGTCATCCTAAGATGCCCTTATGGGGAGTATGTATGAATTCATTTATATGAGCTGATGTCCCCTTTTGTTCAGGTTTGACTACAAATAAGGGTGAAGAAGTACAGCCAATGATCTACTTGTTGTGGTGATTTATAACAGATTTAGCACATGATCATAAACTGTGAGCATGCATATTTTGGTGAATTGAGTACTCGTCGATGGAGGTGGGAAAAAATGGAATTTGTTTCTAACCAGGCTTTATTCAAAACTGAATTCCATTTTAATGTGCAAGCTTGTCAATAATATTGCTGCAAATATTCTGGCACGAATATATTTTATGTTTGTAAATATTTTGTATTTTGTTGTTTCGTTTTTATAATGGTTAAATAAATGAAATGAAATGAAAAAATGATTGCAGTGAGCTTGATTCAAGCTTGTTTTGTTCCAAGTATGCAAATGTGCTATAAGCTTGCAACCTGCTTGTTAGCAAGCTTACATTTCATGTGCATGTTTGGAAGGAAAGCAGCTGAAACTAGAGCAATTCGACTGCCACGCAGTCGTTAAATATGCCTCCGCTTCTTTGCCAGCTCTACTTAGATTTATTCTAGGAAAATCTATATGTTTGGTGGGCAATGTACAATTGAATTCCTGTGTGAAACGAAAATATATGTTAAGCCAAGTTTGGCAATGTTCATTGACCTTTGACCTCTTATTTCTTTGACTTCCAATCTAACCAGTCTGTCTAAATCCATTCTTGAAACACGTTTAAAATAGCAAATTTTGGCAAAGTTCATCGACCTTTAAGCTCTGACCTTTCAGGAATTTAACCCAAACTTTCACGGACGGACGGACGGACGGACGGACGGACGGAATGACAACCCGAAAATATAATGCCTCCTGCCACTTCGCGGGCTGAAGCTAGTCTTCTCACCAGATGGCTGCGGAAGCTGACACAACAGGTACACGTCCTCCTTGTGCTGGCAGTTGTGCTCTAGCGGATCCTCAAATTGGCAATCCAGGAGATGACTGTTGTTCTCTGCACACCGCACCTCGTCCAGTAGGATGGGGTATTTATCATGGTCCTGCCGATTGGTCGACTCCTCGTGCATGGCGACGGCCGCGCCCGGATATCCGAGCTGCCGGCAGACGACGTGGGCGTTGGTCAGATCCCATGAGTCATCACACACCGTGCCCCAGGTGCCCCTGTAGTGGACCAAGAGGAGGCCCGTATTGGCCACGCTGCCATTCACCAGCTTAGCAGAGAAGTCTGTACAGAAAACAATGCAGACAAAAGTTCAATCATTGCATCACCAAAGCAAGATATGTGAAATTTGATTCATGACACAAGCAAGCCAAAAATCATTCTTCATTTTTTTAGATGCTCTTTCTCTTCTTTCAATACTGACATATAAATCAAAAAAATCAATCAAAATTGGCATTATAACATCACGAACTAAATGGTAAAAATTGTGCTACTTACAACTAATTATTGATAAAATTGTTGAAGATAAAATTGGCATCATAACATCAAGAGCTAAATGTTAAAAATTGTGATACTTACAACAAATAAATGTAAACTAAACACACAAATCAGGCAGAAGAATCATGAAAAGAATGATTTTGAAAAACCTGTTTCTTGTATTTCATTGATTCTTGTTATATCAATGTTCTAGAATATCTATGTACAACGTAACACATGTATCTACTATTGTATTCTCATTTGATGTGTTGGAATTCAAGCACAAAATAAATAAATCAAATAAATTAAATAGTACACAATCATGACATATACATCAAGCCAGCAGTTGCATGGCAGATAAATTGCACATTCTATCATTTCATGCTCAATCTACCATTCACTAAAAGGAAAAAATACACAGTAACAGTAAGAAATCATTACAAATATATCACGTCAGCGGTCGCATGACATACATGAAAATTTGTATCATATAATGCTCAATCTACCATTCAATAAAGGAAAATGTACATTGAAACAGAAGAAAATTATGCAAGGAATTGGAAGCAACACTTCTCATGTTCTCTGTTACAAATTCTTAATTGATTTCCCCCCCCCATTCTCAATGCTGACATTTCCCAACTTTCCCTCCCAGGTCAAGTAAGAAGAACCTCGGGTATCGTCTGCGACAGAACATCCCCATCAATGTGATATCAAACTACCTGTATGGGTATCCATTAACATGAATAGATGACATATGAACATAAACAAGGTACCACATATTGTAGCATATCATGCCAATTGCCATCACAGCATTCATGTAATTGGT
>OZ022581.1:2727505-2799240 GCA_963669155.1 Arbacia lixula | reverse complement strand
TAAGTGCGAAGTTAAGGTGAAAGTTGCCTAGCAACTGTACCAAAAGCCGATTGGTCCTATTGTCCCTGTCTCCTAACTTCATGATTTTTCGAACTTCGCGATTTTTTTAAGTCTAATAAGAATGCAACTATTGCAACATTTCACCATAATGTGAATGAAAGAGTTGAATTATTGTGAGGTGCGAATTGCGCAATGTGAAGTGTGAGTGACCCTTTTCATAATTCATTGCTCCGGGCGATCAGAGGGAGGCAGGCAGCATTCAGGTCTGACAAGTCAACATCTCCCTTAGATATCAGATGAAACGTCAAACATTTCATGCAAGCATGTCAATTAAGGCAAGGGGCAACTTCTATCTTGAAACTGCTCTCGAGCTGTGAGCTATCTCCAGAAATAAAAATATATTGTTTGCTAATCAAGTTATGCCGCTCTCGATTGAAATTCATGCAAATTCTGTGATCTGGATTTTTTTTTCTAATTTGATAATGTTAATGATTTTTTGTCTCACTCGTTTTCCATCACTGCTCTCTCTCTCTCTCTCTCTCTCTCTCTCTAGAACGCCTGTAGTTGAGAGGAGAACGTGTACTTGAGGAGGATAGATGCATTTCTAGATACGGACAACTATTCAGTGCTCTTTTGTAGGGACGGAATGCTATTTTGAGAGAGTCTTAAGTGCCCCCGGTATGAATTGATACCAAAGAGAAAGTCACAGTATTCAAGAATTGCACACCTAGTGTTTGTGTTTGATATATTTCTGTCCTATCAATGAACGGGCCAATTAATTGGAAGGATAGCTTGAAAGTCCTGAGGTTTGAATTTAAGTTGTTGGAGAAGCTCACCATTCTCCTCTTCACAGTACAGTCAGAAATGTACACTTACAAATGTGACAGGTATGTTTAATGTGTAGAATATGTCATTCACTGCCTTCATAATACTGTATATGCCCGCCATGTATTTTGCGATTCAAGACTTCTCAGCAATTTCGCGAGTGGTTAAATTCGCAATCGTGGAGTACTAGTACTATTAGTATATGTACTTGTGTACGTCGTGTTCATGTTTTTGCGTGTTGTTAAATTCACGAATAGCATCCGACTCATGAAATTCATGAAAATAAAAACCCTGCGAAATACGGAGTAAACGGAGCAGCAACAATATAGAACATACCTCACTGCAACAGCGTTGATGCTAGGGATAATTGAAACACAGTATGCACATACAGAATAAGCCAGTTTTTATACTGTATTCACAACGTTCCCCTGAGCTGGATGGTAACACGTTATTACATTCACCTGTATTTCGTGATTCAGTTTCAATGGATGGAATGCACTCTGAATCTACTAGTTGTAGCTCCTCGGACAAACCTCGGACGACCTTTGGTGTTACCATTAGTAACAAATTGTTTGATCAACTGAAATAAATCCGCATAACCTTCTGTACATTAGATAAAGTTCTTTCCTATGGAATCCATGTGAGTTACTCATGCTAATGGGCATCAATGGCGCCGCCAATGAGTTAAGGGAAAACATGGGTAAAAGATCTGGATCCATGGCAAGCACATAAAAGACAAATCCCATGACCCGTAAAGGTCGCACCATACCCCGAGTTACTGAATGTAACTGGCAGTGTGAATCGAGCCCCTATTAGTGAGTCTTATCCCCCTAATTACACCCAGGAGGGGTATTCCTACCCTCCATACTCTCCAAGCTGAGCTGCACACATTTCAGCCCCACTCCCTCTAACTGACTGATCCCATCTGAGAGTTGGGT
Source organism: Arbacia lixula (assembly GCA_963669155.1). Classification (NCBI taxonomy): domain Eukaryota; kingdom Metazoa; phylum Echinodermata; class Echinoidea; order Arbacioida; family Arbaciidae; genus Arbacia; species Arbacia lixula. Next base: position 2,797,477 of record OZ022581.1, on the reverse strand, counting down.
CATAGCTATGCATATCCCTCTTCTCCTTCCTTCTCCTCCTTCCTTCTCCATCCATCCCTTCACTTTCTCCTCCCTCTCCCTTTCTGTCTGTCCTATTTCACTTAGTTTCATTCCTTCTTTCTGCTCTGTTGTTAATCCATGTTCTGTGCCCTTCTTACATTTTCCATTCTTTTGTCTCAAACTTTATTCTCCATTTATCGCTCCCTTGCTTCACTTTCTCCTTCTTCTACTTCCTCTTTCTTTTATTTTGTCTGTTCACTATTTATTCCTCATTTTGGCCCATGACATTCCTCTTCTACCACCATTTATATCCTAACATATCTCAACATCATCTAGTTACATTATTCCTTCAATCTTTTGTCTCTCTCCAGTCTACTCCTCTCCTGCTTGCTTTTTAATTCATGTTCTAACCCAATCCCTTCTTACGCTTTCCGCTGTTTTGTCTCATCTTTCATTCTCCATCTATTTCTCCTCTGCTACACTTCCTTCTTCTCCTTCCTTTTTGTTTCTTTTCATCCATTCATCATTCATTCTGGCCTTTGACATTCTTCCCTACCACCCCTTTCCTTTATCTTCACATTTCTAAATTTCATCCAGTTTCATTCCTTTTAAAATCTTTTATCCATTAATCCTATTCTTCTACTTCTCTTTTTTTGAACCATAACTCGTGTTTTCTGCTCTTCTTTCTGCCCTCTATTCCTCCTACTTTCTTTCCTTATTCCCTCTATTCTCTTTCCTAATCTGTTAACTCTTTGCCCGCTTCGTTCGACTCGCGGCACATACAGCGGGCTGCCAAGTTCGACTCAAGTCACATTTCGCGCACAATGCATACGGAACGCATTTAATTGTATTGTGTGCACACACATACAATAGCGACGCGTGTATTGCATAAGGGGATCAAAGTATCAATAGGCAGGAAGTCTCCCAGGACAGGAAGTCTATTGAGAAGTACCCAGGGTCAATTTCAATAGAGGAGTTTAGTTCCTTGTTAGCTTACTCTTTTTGAATGTCCCATTTAAATCCTAAATTGCTTGACTCATTATTCCCATAAAACATGGGTTTGGTATGTAATAAAAGCTAAAGAACAAATCTTTTTCATGAACTAACTTAGAGAATAACTTTCATTAGGATATATTGAATATAAGAGGTATAAAATAGCCTCCAAAACGATAATTTGGAGACAGAATGTAAAGTTATAATTCTCAGAATCTATGATATGATACATGACAAAAATGATACCATTAGCAAGAGTATTAATTTCTTTTAGACTTTGCTACACATTTTTTTTCATCAGTACAAACCAATAAAAAGTTATTGCAAGTTGAATTAGACAGTGCATGCAAAACCCCTCTGAATGCGGCACCCTGAAATTAATGTGGCGCAGGGGAGATATCGTGCGTGGCGGGCAAAGAGTTAACATGTCCTTCCTCCACACCTTCTCCTAACCTTTATTGTTCCATCTTTCAGTACATCACCACCCCTTCCCCTGTCTTTCCTAGCTCTGTACAGTAATTCTTATAGCTTTCACTTCTTCTGCCCTTCCCTTTCCTTCTGAACCCCAGGGCCCCATTGCATAAAGCTTACCATTAATGGTAACTCTGTCATCAATGGTAACTGCCATGTGAACACCGCTCAACAGCCCATCAAATGCGAGGTTTCCATAGAAGTTGACATTGCAAGCAAAGTTACCATCAATGGTAAGTTTTATGCAACAGGGCTCAGATCCCCACCCTTCTCACCTTGTCTCAATACTGCCCTACTTTGACAAAAGGAAGCAACTTAACAAAACATACTTTTAATGTAAATGAGCAAATTGTATCTGTCACTTGCATTAGCATCAGAGCAACACCACATCATGTTTGATTGAATATCTCACAGCAAGATGAACATTTCTTCTTCTGGTTTTGTCTGTATGTAGGGAATGCGGGGTACAATTATCTACCAATAACCCAAATTGAAGTAATTTGTCACTTGCTTCCTTTTGTCAAAGAAGGGCTGAGTAATCATATCACACATCTTTCAATGGATTGCCAAATATAGAAAGATTACTACTCACAGATCAAAGTGCCTCATTCTATAAAAATGCAAAATATAGTTTACATGAGTATTACAGCCCCCCCCCCCCAATCATTGTGAAAATGAAAATACATTATTGAAGGATCTTCTGGCTTTTTTCTATTACATCTACCTGCCTCTCGTAGGGAATAAAACACTCATCTCTGGACAAAAAGGTTTGATGAATATCAGTGGATGAATACATGCATGTAGAAAGGGGGAAGCACTCAAACAGCATTACTAAATTAAAAAAGCATTTAAACAAGGATGCTATGGTTTTATCAAACCTGGGTAGTCTCATCAGTGAGAACACCACTGTTCAGCGCCCTGCATTTGTACCCCAGTCACTGGATCAAAGGATCTTACCAAGCACTTATTTTCGCTGAAAAACACAAGTGGCAGCTGCTGGGAAGGAACCCTTACCCTCCCGATCGAAAGTCAGGGAACGACCAACTTCAACACGCCACCTTCACACAAACAAACATGTTTGCAAAGTTCCTGCTGGTGTGAAAGCACCTCTTTACACGGTGCAAATGACTTGTCTGATCAAGCAGTTCAATCTAGTTGATAATGCTCTCAGTGGACACCAGGCATGGATTGATTCTAGCCTTTGCAGGACCTATCATTAATTGACATGCTGGTCACTTGCCGCAGTGACCACGTGACCCAGGCCATTAAGATGACCATGCACACCTCAAACAAAATGGGGCTGGCAGACACGCTGTACCAACATCAGACAAAAGGCCATTTCAAATAGAGACATCATCACACGGACAGTCTGCAGTACCATGAATATTTCACCTCAGGTGTGCGACTCTCTCTTCTGTCTCCATATACCCCTTCATCTTTAACCCCGTTCATATACGACATCCATTCGCGAAATAAGTGCAACGTTTGCGGCAATTTTGCCGATGCATTACCGATAGCTGCTTATATGAACGGGAGTCACTCAAGTAATGCAGAATTTGCTTCCTCCTTTTTTGCAGCTATTTTTTGTGGATCGAGACCTAGAAAAAAATGCAATATTGCAGTAAGCGAATCTTTAAAACTGCATCTGCAATATAGCCGTAAATGTTGCTGCCTGTGCACCATGGTCAAGCATGTGATTCGCTAATCGTAACGTCCATACGGCTTAACGAATATGTCACCGCCTCGTGTTTGCTCTTGCAAGGTATGTGGAGAGAGTCCACCATGTTCCAAATACCACAATTTTACAGCTTTTTCAGTGTATATGAACAGTGTCTTTACAGGATGAAAATCTTATAACCGATGTGCATTGGCAATACAGCGGAATTACGGTATATGAACGGGGCTTTTGATATCTCTCTCTCATCTCTCCAATCTGTCTGTCTCTCTCTCTGTCTCTCGATTTGCTCTCTTTATTCCCTTCTCTCAGTCATCCCATGGACAGATGCAGTATCATGAATACTTAAAATCAGGTGTGCAACTCTCTCTCTCTCCGTCTCCATACTCCCACTCTCTATCAATCTTTAATTCCCTAGCTCCCTCGGCTCTACGTTATTCCTCCTCTCTCCTTCTTTCTCCTCTTGCCTTGCTCTCTCTCCTCTTTTCTCTTTCTATTCCCACTCTTCTCTTCCTCTCCCTCTTTCTCCCTATCTCAATCTCTCTGTTTCGTCTCTCCCCACTCTCTCTCTCTCCTCTTTTCTCTTTCTATTCCCCCTCTTCTCTTCCTCTCCCTCCTTCCCCTATCTCAGTCTCTCTGTTTCTCTCTCCACACTCTCTCTCTCATCTTTCTCTTTCCTAAAATGGATAGTACTCATGTGGGAGTGATCTGAACTTAATCTTGTGAATGTCAACAACGTCTTTATCCATCTTTTGGAGAGAATGCTTGAAATCAGATCCATTGACATTTGTCAAATATGAACCTCGTTTACACGACACGTGTAGTATACATGTACATTCTGCCTGATAAACGAGTCTTCTAACCGCAAATTGCACATTAATTTCTGTCACGTAAAAAGAGTGAAAGTTCAGGCATCAACACTTTAGTAAAGCAATCAGAGCAAAGTGTATGAACTTTACTTTTCCCCCTGAAACTGAAGAGAAGTGATGTAAGGGAAGTTGCCTAAAATGCTGTTACATGGTCGGTATTGTGTGTTGCTGTTAAAGGCCCTGGCCCCGTTCTGTCATCTCTGATTGTCATTGAAATTCCAAGCACTCCCCCATCGATCAGACAACAGCAGCTAGGGGAGGGCTACTTGAAGCTAGCGGTGGACATGTGGTGGAGCAGCTAGCGGAGAAACTAGCGGAGGAGATAGCGGAGAGATGCTAAGGGAGCATATCACATGGAAGGCACTTCCCCCGTCTCCGCCACAGCCCAAGTCAAATATCATGAGCAGCTTGCTGCCTGCTATTGATCTACTGCAAGAATATCTAGCCAAACTCCACCATCCCCCCAGAATACCTCCCTCCCCCCTCTCCTCCCGATCCCGAGTGCTCATGAATTGATCATAAAGCAGTGATTTACTTTAACAGAGAAGTGACACAAAAGGCAAGAGGAGGTTCGCTCTGCTCATCTAAATGCAGGCCACGTGCCGACGAGGGTTATATACTTGACCGGGTAATGGCCTTGTCAGAATCTGACACGGCCACGTCCATCTTTGTCGGGTACGATAATGGGACATTCAGGAGGAAATCAATAGAGACGCGATCAATGACAGGAGACATACTGCATCCTGGCCTGTATGGGACTAGCCACACTCCGCTCTCCATGCCAGGCTCGATGCGGTAACGGTGCGGTACGACGGGGGGCACGCATAGAGGACCGGTTTCCGAGCACCACCACATTATCCAGCGCCTGGTTTAGAGGGGAACATGAGGTGCCCTCAGAGTGGCAGGATGAAGCCCCTCTCTCCTAGCCTCAGGATCGATAACCAGGACACAATGTGGACAGGGACTCCGCTGCCTCTTGGAGCGCAGCCTGGATATCTGAGCATGACGAGAGACGGCTTCTCTGCCAGCCACAGCCGATCCATGACCACTCTGTGGCTGCATTACATTCAACATGTCATGAGAAGAAGACAACAGCTCTATCAAGCACACACCAGAGCACTGACCTAGCTAGTCTATGACAGGCTGATCAATCAATACCATGGCCTTGTCTTATCAAGAATTGTCCCTATCGCATATAGCCGATATCAAGCGATATCCCCTCGCCCTACCGATATCAGATCGATTGCTCTTGGGACGTATACTTCCGGTAAGTGTTTGTCATCGGCAGAAAAAAACCTAGAAATCATTTTTGGATGAATTAAGCAGTGAACATTATGTCTAGGGTTATGGTTGGGGTCAGGGTTAGGTTTAAAATTAGATATAGGGTTAGGGTTAGTGTCAGGGTTAGGTTTAGGGTTACAATTCATAAAATTAGTGGGATACCCTGGTCCCCTATTGTACAGGACTGCTGAATGTTCGTGGACCGGAAGTTCATATCCCAAGAATTAAAGGTAAAAAAATTAGAGTGCCACACACATCCAGATTCGGAGAGCTATATGCGATAGGGAGAATTGCAATTGATCACAACCTGACTTGCAACTGATATCAATCTTAACTCTGCACAGAGGGATAGACGATATGACTTGTGATCGATTGATATCAATCAGAACTCTTTATAAAATGGGGCCCTTGACTTACTAATACTATGAAGGGCAGTCAGAGTATGGGAGTATTCCTGAAATATTGGTTACCAGAATTTTTACTCTCGCTATTTTGGCCGTCTACACGTAAATATACCAGCAAAACTAGGGATTATTTTGTGCCGAGTGAAAATACTGGCAATTATTGCACAGTGTGAAATTACAAAAATATAGATTTTATTTTTATATTGATCACCTGACCATATGCCTGCCATATTCTGTTCTACAGTCTGAACACACCTTCTCCTTGCAGAAGTATGAAATATGAATAGTTTGTTATAGTGAATGAAAATTTTAGAATTCACAGTAGCAGAAATATTAGCAACATAAAGGGTGAATAAAAAATCATAAAAATTAATCTAAAATGTTGACATATTTCATACTTCCATTCTTTTCACATCATCGCTCGTTCAGAATTTCACTAATTTATCTTTAATCTCTCTTGTCTATCTAGTATCTACCTATCAACTTCTGTTCAGTACAATTTAGTCACCAGTCCCTGACACCCTGCTAATCACTTAGAGCAGTGAATGTGTCTATTAAAGTACATGCATGCATGGTATATTGGAAGCCATGGATCGTGGAACAAAAATAATGCAATTGAAATAAGATGTAATGGCTGAATGGTCAGACTACACAGGCCAATTAATTTACATATTGTTTTTTGATACTAAAAATACTTTCCTTTTTGAGAGGTTTTGTGTTTGAGGGGGGGGGGGGGGGAGCGTTGAAACGCACAATCAACCATAAAATCCAATATCGCTTTGTGATGACAAATTCCTTGAATTACAGTAATTAATATCAAATGCCTTCAACTAGTGACTAGAGTGTACATAACCTTTCAATACAAGTGTTTTTGTTCTCTCCCTTCTCTCCTCTCCTCTTCTACTTGTATCCATGCTCCCCCTCTCTCTCTCATACTCACATCAAACACAGCGGTAGAAAGTCAATCCACTTCCAGGTGTCAAACAATCCTAACCCTTAACATACATACCCAACCAAAATAGTTGCAGACTTTTCAAAAGTCATTACCACAGCCTGATAAACAACTGGAAAGGGGAATTCTACCAGGGGTGTGTGTATATCCTCCCACCTGGCTAAACGACTTCACACCGCCACTATCAACAGCGATGACGTTTCCCTGGTGTTGACTTCACCTTTGGAGCGTCAGCGCCAACGTCAGCGGCCGCACGTGTCTAGCGTTGGGTCCCATGGGGGGCAGAGCTGTGGTATTTGCAGTGAGCTGCGTGGCAGGAAGGCATGTTAGTATTGGCTCTCACAGCCTCACCTGGGCTTAACTCTTTGTGCTCCACATGTGCCTTTATTCATGAGTATATCACACAATTCCCATAGAGCTACAGTTTATCTGGCACACAAAGGGTTAAGTTTACCTCTTTCTGTTATTGTTGGTGCTTCCACATGTCCCAGATCCAAAAAAAATACTCTCGTATCATTTACTCTACTTGGATCTGAAAATACATGTTTATTTACCCATGTGAAACCAAACTACTATTCAAATCCCTGATGGAAAATACCCATTATTTAGAAGGTACTTTCACAAATATTTTCTCGAAGGTCGCAAGGATATTTGCAGCATGAGAGCAAACTATGAGTACTTCTATCCCATGGAATAACAGCGCTCACAACTATGAGAACTTACACCATACACAGCCTCTTCAGGAAGGTGTGAACATACTAAATGAGAATCTGGGATTTTTCGGGTCTGAATCTGATTTTGTAAACTACAGGTATTTTTCCTGATTGGGGAGGGGGAAGAGGTTTAAAGTACCTCTATGCATCTTGCACCAGCTCTACACACAATCATAAAGAGCTGTATGTTGACTTGGGCAGAGAGGGTTCACTCTCTGAGTGCCATACATGTGACTTTATTCATTAGTAACGCACACAGTTTCCATAGAGCAGCAGTTTATTCAGCACACCAAGGGGAGGCTGGAGGAGAGGGGAGGCTGGAGGAGAGGGGGGGGGGGGGAGGCTGGAGGAGGGGGGTGGGGAGGCTGGAGGAGGGGGGGAGGCTGGAGGAGGGGGGAGGGGAGGCTGGAGGAGGGGGGAGGGTGGAAGAGGAGGGGGGAGGCTGGAGGAGGGGGGGGGAGGCTGGAGGAGGGGGGAGGTTGGAAGAGGAGGGGGGAGGCTGGAGGAGGGGGGAGGCTGGAGGAGGGGGGAGGTTGGAAGAGGAGGGGGGAGGCTGGAGGAGGGGGGAGGTTGGAAGAGGAGGGGGGAGGCTGGAGGAGGGGTGAGGTTGGAAGAGGAGGGGGGAGGCTGGAGGAGGGGGGAGGTTGGAAGAGGGGGGTGGGGAGGCTGGAGGAGGGGGGGGGCTGGAGGAGGGGGAGGCTGGAGGAGGGGGGGAGGCTGGAGGAGGGGGTGGGGAGGCTGGAGGAGGGGGGTGGGGAGGCTGGAGGAGGGGGGAGGCTGGAGGAGGGGGTGGGGGAGGCTGGAGGAGGGTGAGGAGGCTGGAGGAGAGGGGGGCTGGAGGTGGGGGGGGGGAGGCTGGAGGAGAGGAGGGGGGCTGGAGGAGGGTGCTGCACATACAGAATAAGTCACACTTCTCTTGTTTGCCCTGTTCATCAAGAAAATAGCGAGGGAGCTTGTCAAAACCATGGTCATCAAACTATAGGGGGGGGGGGGGGGAGGTGTCCACATTCTAAAGAGGGGGATAAGGATATATGACATTGCAGTTGTAATGATTTGAATAATTTATTAAGTTCTACTTTATAATCAACCAATCTAGTCAACATAGAAATTTTTTATCTTGGCAATTATGTGAATTATCAGGGCCAGACTATACAGCAGTGCTATTAGGGGGCTTCTTACATAAATATCTAAATACATCCTATACTCCTATACATATCTTTCATTGTTTTTATTTCATAAACTGTTAATATTGTTGTAAAAAAAGTGTTGTTGTAAATAAAAACACTTTGCCATATCATATCAATATTGGTGGCAAATGAAGTGCATTTTACTGCAGACAATAGCTGCATATTGTAATCTTTCAAGGTTTTTAAGTAATTGCTTTCCGAGCGTTGATAGATCAATCAATTATTATACTTTAGGAGTAATTCCATACCCGTTCCACCCATTAATATATGTTTAAGCCTAATTTCACACTCGTTTCCCCCAGTAACACATTGTCAAATGCTAAGTGCTCTACTGCGGCTGAAATGCCTGGGAATTTTGAGAGGCAGAGAATTCTTGACAGCGAGCATATTTTACACATGTATGCGCGACTCAATGTAAATGCTGTTGCTTCAGACGGCCCTCTAAATGTTAACATGGTGCATTAAAAAAATGTGCATTCTGTGTCGGGGACAAACACTTGACAAGCTGGAAATTTCTCTTCTTGGAAGGAATTCCTGGTTTACTGAATATATCTCAACATATTTAGTACTCCAATGTTGAAATTCTGAAGATAAGTTTCCTGTTAAATTTCTAGAAACTTGGTGCAGGAGAACAAAGACTCTTCGCAATGACAATGTTGTGTGGAAGAAGACTCACCTACGGTGTTTCCAAGCACAACTGCAGCAATCAAACAGGAATATTAACTCTCTTGTTACCATTGGCATGAAGATGTGTAGTAAGCCAATGAGGGTTTCAAGGCCTGGTGATGTAAGAGTTAAAGGCACAGGCAACTGGGAGATACTGTAACGTTCGTGATTCTGTAAGCCTTATTATTATCGTACACAAATCTCGTACGCCATGCGTGCTCTTCAGACTAGTCCAGCAATCTCTGAATGTGTCCGAAAACGTCTGAAAGTGACGCGAAAGCTGAAGTCAGAGGCTACATGTTCAGAAAATTCGCAGCCTGCGCTAGCGCTATCACAGGATGCATGCGTGCTGGACTGCTCACCGAGCTAGACGAAGCAGCGCACTGAACATCTAGCCTAGCTAGCTTGCTGCGCGGGCCGGGAGAATTGCTCGCGAATACATGAATTACCAGTGGCTGGCCGCTTTAACCCTCTCATCATCAATGGAATGAAGATGTGTTGTAAGCCAATGCAGTTGTCAAGGCCTAGTAATGTAAGTGTTAACTCTTTCATTACCATAAGATGAGCAGTAAGCAAATGGGGTTTCCAAGGCTTGGTAATGTAAGGTTAAATGTTGATATCCATTCTTCTGCGCTAGAATCAGTATTTCAGTATGTCACTAGAAACATTAGTGGATATGACAAACTTTGCTGATTCAAAATGCCAAGTTTTGTGTTCCAACATATTAATAGCCAGTGATTCAAAGTGGATATAACTGCAAAAGCAAATATAAAGATGATTTGTGTGTGCCACTAAGAAGACACACGTTAGCGGAAGCCTAATTTGACTTCTGCCGCGGAGGTCAATAGGCAAAAAATGTCAGCTGACTAAGTTTTTTTTTTTTATATAGACAGCAGGTTCTACACTGAGCATTTAAAATCAGTGTGTACAAACATTGATTCTACAAAATTGGATATCAAAGCACGTCCTCAGACTCTGATTCTACAAAATTAGACATGAAAGCAGCCCAAATTACAAACTTAATAATGAAATACAAGTCCCTTGAAATGTTCCGACTCCCGATTGCCCAATCACTATCACTATCTCCCTGCTTATTACGAAGAGATTAATTCATCAGTCATTCAGTGGATCTCTTTAGTTAGTGGTGTCACGAGTGTCATCTCAAGGCCGAATTCATTGAGCCTGCCGCTTATGGGTTTACAAACACCCTTGCCCAACTGCAATGCATAACTGATGGGCTGTAGGGAGAAAGGGCAGAGCACACCATTACTAATGCATTAAGGTCTTCAATTAGATCTAATGCGTCACATGCCACCGAGTCCAAAGGTTTTGAACTCGCGGGATGATCATGACAGCTTTTTTCCGCCCATGTTGCCACAATACTTGTCAAATGTATCCCCCGCAAATGTGTACAAAGGATGTGCTTTATTCATATCTCTTTACATTGTCTTAGAGGAACATGACGTTTTGACGAAATACTATATTTCATTGTTCATTTCGGAGCATGAGTCAGCCTCTCCATAAAGCCCAGCTTTTCCATCTCTTTTTGAAGAGCAGGCTACATTTAATAGGCATGGACAACCTGACTTATTTTGTATTTCAATTGCATTAAAATACATTCATTTCGAGCGGCACAAGATAGATCAAAATGGAAAACTGATGAGGAGGCCTGCCTTCAACAGTGGAGAGAAATAGGCTAGATTAGATACACAGCAATGTCCCTACCTGACATTTCTCTGAATTATTTATACAGTCTTAGTTATGACCCTTACATTTTGTAAATTAAGTACTTTTACCAAGGTATTTTGTTATTGATAGTAACCGTGTGGAGGAAGATTAAGGGAAAGAAGATTGAGAAGAGGAAAAGGTCAAGTAAATCTGTCTATTTTTGTCTGTTAAGACACAAGACGATCTTGAAGAAACAGTTTCTTCCTCAACAGAGAGAGCAATATCCCCACAACAGCCACAGCCAGCAGTGCAGAATTCATTCTTTGATTATGACGGACTTTATTTGCCGGTCAGTCGCAGCTTTCCGCGAACTACTGCACACCTCCTGCGGGCACTAGTTGGTAATTCGATCTCAAACACCCTCCCCTTTCACAAAATACATATTCACAAACATCACACCCTCATTCTCAGCTTAAAAAATGCCTTTCGCTGCTCGGCAGGGATAGACACGGAAGGGCAGCGATTCTCGGCTGCAGCGCTGCCAACCTCTTGCCATTGTCTTGGGTCATTGGTCCTTCACAGAGGCTTTTGTTTGAATCACAGCGCCCGCAACTCTTAGTGATCCCTGACATTTGCAGACGCATCTCTGAATCTATGAATTTGTGCTTGAAGGGGCGTTTATTTTCTAGTCGTCTGAGAACAAATATGAATTGACAGGAGAGGAAGGGTACTGTTGTTGTTGTTGCCACAAATAGCATTTCCAAACACACCTCTGAGGTTCTCATGCAATATGTCAAGGAGTGTCAGTAAGAGGATGGCAGCTTATTAGAATTGAGTCTATTCATTAATATATGTTAGTTATAGTGATTTGCTTGCAACAAAAGAGGAAAAAATCAAACACAAGTCAGAGAGGCAAAATGGTACAAAATATTCAGACCTTTTAAAGCTTTGAAATATATATGGGTCTACAGTAAAGGGATATTTTTTGACACAACTGAATCATTTGAAATTATGACCACCTTGCACCACCAAAATATTTTATATTGAGTGTTGAATTTCCTCCAAAGTAACTTAAGCTAAAATCCTGCTCTGAATGTTCATTATTATATATTTCTGAACTAAGCCTGTACATATTTGCCATATTACAGTGGTAACGGGACAGACGAGTGTATTTCATACTCGTCTGTCTCATAACCAACGTGCTATGGCAAATTTGTACAGGGCAAAATTTCTGAAGCATACAAAACCTTGTAAAGTACAAATCAATACATTTCTTTGATGTTTTATCATTATTGGCTATTAAATTTAAGAGACAAACAAATTGGAATTTAAGAGATTTATGCAAATGTTATAGTAAATGTAACAGAAATGGACCCATTACTGTGGACAGGCCCATATAGCATTACCGACATCGCCTGTGATGTAATGATGATGCAATTGTTTGCCATGGTTTGTATATTCTGTTTTTGATAGTTGGTTGGTGGTTTACGATTTACATCAGTTGAAAATAAGCTGTTCTGGTTTATCATATAAATCTTTCATCGTGTGAACAAGTGACCCTGTACTTTTATATCACTGTAGGACATCTCATTTCTACTCTTGGTGTCTTTGGTGGGTACATTTTCTTGGTACCATTACCGGCATGCACAATCCATCAAGTTACTATACTCATCATACATTACAGCTCAAAGGAATTGGCACGGGTAAAGGGAAAGGGAAGAAAGGGAAGGAGCCACAGTTGGGAACCGTGGTATATTTTGTCCAGTTCAGCATGAAACACAATGCATTAGCCTAAAAAGCATCATGTTTCATGCTGAACTGGACAATATATGGGTCAATCCACGTGAAATCAACCAATGGTGTTAACCCGACCCCCTTCAATTTTCTTCAAACTCGCACCAAATGTTCCCCCAAGTGTCTGACGGAAGATTCTGAAATATTTTGCCCCAAGGTCAAATGGTTGCTAAGATACGGCCTCCCTTAGCAACCAATGCGTGATCAAACAACTGAGTTTAAATAAAATTTGCCATTTTTGATTGACCGCTGCAGCCAAGTTAGATGAGTTACATTGCTCATTTCCTGTATATTGAAAGAACTTTATAGTCTTAACATGCACAATGTATTTTGATGCCGATCGGACCACCCATTCTTACGCATGACGTCAAGGAAAATGGTGTTAAGCGTCAATGGCAATGTGTTCGGGTGCATGTTTGGAAGCTGATAACTTTAAAACTCAATTAGTTTAGAACTCACTATTTTGCAGATATATAGTCGTTTACTAGCTCTACCCACCTACCAAAAATTGATCTAAAAACATGCATCGTTTTCTCGTAGAGCGCCCTCAAAGTTTGATTTTTTTAAAAAGTTGCCAAGTTCAAGGTCTCAAATCACCACTCGTCCCATTGAGGATCGACACCAATTTTGGTGTGTTGATAGACTTTTACCTATATTTTTATAGGATACCCAAACACTTTTGTGACCGAAATGTTAAATAGCTGATTTAAGCATTTGAAAATGGTTGTAAACACCCCAAAATCTATGTAAAATGACACATTGGATTTTAAGCACATTTCAAATTGTGATAACTCAGAGATGAAAAGCCAAAATACAATGATATCTTCTGTGATAATAGTCTGTTATTAGTACTAAAAGAATATACATCACAAATATTTTTGCTTTTTTGTCAATGACCTCAAAAAAGCGCCTGAAAATCACAAGAAACAATAAATCACTCAATTTCCCGTAACCATGGTTACCATAATGGTGTTAATGTGTGTTTACATTGATTTCTAATTGTGTGTCATTTCAGTACTAATGGTGACTTAAAGCTGATAACTGCATATCATGTTTTAATATATATTTTCTTTTAGCTACACATAATATCTTAAGTCATGTTCATATCTATTGACCTTGACACCATTCTAAAAGAGCTGTATAAGCCTAAAAATTAGCATATTCTCAACACCGGTGAGCTTTACATCATATTTCAAAATCATTTTTCTCTCAGACAGAATGCCTGATCATGTCGATATTTGCAGTGGTGGTATACTTTGATAAGTGTTTAGAGTATATAGTATTATCTAATTTATTTAACATAACAATGACCTTGAAAATACAGCTGAAAATCACAAAAAATCAATAGTTCTATTGTAAGGCATTTTACAAAGACTTTCAATAAAAAAAAAATGTGTCATTTTAACATCAATAGTGAATTTAAAGCCGATAATTGTTAATCATGTTCCATTTTCTTCCATTTTAAGCTACAAATAAAAGTGTAAAACTCATATATGTTGTGACTATGCTCAGTTGGAGACATTTACGACTAATCTTACATTTATGTCAAGGTCAATGTTATTTTTACTTTAAATATTATTTGCAGCTCAAAATGGAACAAAAAGGGCAACAGATTTGCAATTATCAAACTAAAGTCAGTATTCATATTAAAATGGCACTTAACTCAAAGCCGGTGTCCACATTCTATTATTGGAAATTTGAATGATTGTTGCTCAGTTTTGTTATGATTTCCAGATGTATTTTCAAGGTCATTGTCATTTTAGGCAAATCAAATAATACTAGATCCTCTAAATACTAATTCCAGACTACCAATACTGCATAATATATCGACATGATCAGGCATTCTGTGCGAGAGGAAAATGATTTTGAAATGTGATGTAAAGCTCACTGGTGTTGAGAATATGCTAATTTTTAGGCTTATACAGCTCTTTCAGAATGGTGTCAAGGTCAATAGATATGAACATGACTTAAGCTATTATGTGTAGCTAAAAGAAAATATATATTAAAACATGATATGCAGTTATCAGCTTAAAGTCACCATTAGTACTAAAATGACACACAATTAGAAATCAATGTAAACACACATTAACACCATTATGGTAACCATGGTTACGGAAAATTGACTGATTTATTGTTTCTTGTGATTTTCAGGCACTTTTTTGAGGTCATTGACAAAAAAGCAAAAATATTTGTGATGTATATTCTTTTAGTACTAATAACAGACTATTATCACAGAAGATATCATTGTATTTTGGCTTTTCATCTCTGAGTTATCACAATTTGAAATGTGCTTAAAATCCAATGTGTCATTTTACATAGATTTTGGGGTGTTTACAACCATTTTCAAATGCTTAAATCAGCTATTTAACATTTCGGTCACAAAAGTGTTTGGGTATCATATAAAAACATAGGTAAAAGTCTATCAACACACCAAAATTGGTGTCGATCCTCAATGGGCCGAGTGGTGATTTGAGACCTTGAACTTGGCAACTTTTTAAAAAAATCAAACTTTGAGGGCGCTCTACGAGAAAACGATGCATGTTTTTAGATCAATTTTTGGTAGGTGGGTAGAGCTAGTAAACGACTATATATCTGCAAGATAGTGAGTTCTAAACTAATTGAGTTTTAAAGTTATCAGCTTCCAAACATGCACCCGAACACATTGCCATTGACGCTTAACACCATTTTCCTTGACGTCATGCGTAAGAATGGGTGGTCCGATCGGCACCAAAATACATTGTGCATGTTAAGACTATAAAGTTCTTTCAATTTACAGGAAATGAGCAATGTAACTCATCTAACTTGGCTGCAGCGGTCAATCAAAAATGGCAAATTTTATTTAAACTCAGTTGTTTGATCACGCATTGGTTGCTAAGGGAGGCCGTATCTTAGCAACCATTTGACCTTGGGGCAAAATATTTCAGAATCTTTCGTCAGACACTTGGGGGAACATTTGGTGCGAGGTTGAAGAAAATTGAAGGGGGTCGGGTTACAAATCGTCTGAAAATTGGTTGATTTCACGTGGATTGACCCATATACCAGGGTTCAAAACTGCGGCTCCTTCCCTTTCCCTTTACCCGTGCCAATTCCTTTGAGCTGTAGTGTACATCTACGAACTTGCTACTTTATTCCACAAGGTAGGGGTGGCAGAGGTACTGTAATTGTAGAGCCCTGTGCAATGGACATGTATCGTATTTGTAGGACATTGATTACTCTGCTTATCAAGGTCCCAGGTCTCCAGATATCTCTGGCATTAATAAGACAGCTGTCCCTGTTAGTAGCATTTCATATCAATACTCACCACTACATTACAGGAATCAGAAACCCCGTTCATGTACACCATTTATCACTTGCCGAATGCATTACCGATAGCTGCGTATATCAACAGGAATTACTCAAATAATGTGGTATTTGCTTTCCTTTTTTGCGGCTATTTTGCGGATGGAGACCTAGTAAAAACACAGCAATAAAGCAGGAATCTTCTAAATTGCGTCCAAAAATAGCCATAAATGTTGCGCCTTGGGCATCGCGCTCTGGCATGCAAGTCGGTAATCACAACGTTCATATGGCTTAGTGGAACATGTCACCATTCCTTGTTTACCTCTAGCTAGGGGTGTGGAGAGAGTCCAGGGGGGCATTTCATCAAAGGACTTGTCGGATATTTTATCCAACAAGTTTGCTCTCGGCCAATAAGATGCAAGCATTTCAGTAGCTTATAACAGTTTGTTGGATAAAACGTCCGTCAAGTCCTTTGATGAAATGCCCCCCAGGAGGGCGTTTCATGAACGTTTTTTGTCTGACAAGTCTTTTTCCTCATGTCTTTTTCCGACACTTACCATAGTAACAGTCAGAGGCTAGTGCCTCTCAGCCAATCAAAACCGAGGATTTTGCTGAAGTTGTCAGCACTGACCATTTGGCCAGTGCTGACAACGTTCATGAAATGCCCTCCAGCTGTCCAAAACACCGCAATATTACAACCTTTTTCAATATATATTAAAATTGTGTTTTTAGAGGCTCGCTGGAACCTTTGTTACTGGCGTGCATCAGTAATAGCGGTATTATCATGATTACGGTACATGAACAGGGCTAGAAAGACTATTAATCCTTTATATGACGGAGAGCATACTGCTCTATGGGATTCTAGTGTATTACTCGTGCAAAATTGCATCAAAAGCGTTTAAAGAATTAAAGACTCTGAGTTAAATAGTTTCTCCCTTCACGATGAAACTCAAGCACGATCTCATACATCTGCATCTGAGGAACAAACAGAATGACAAATAAAAAAACAGGTATGAGTCACCCGTCTTACCTTCAATGGGCTGGGGGGTATTCACGACAGCTGTGGCGACATCATCGATCAGGAGCATGAGACTGATCACCAGGACTGCGATGCTCGACCCCCTCCATGGCTTCCACTTGCTGCCGGTCCCTCGAACCATGGACATCATCATCGTCATCGTCTTCATCATGAAATACAGCATGGTTGATTGCACTCAATGTCGTAGCAGACCTCTCAGTAGAAGGCCCTGCTGTGGCATGCTTCGTGTAGGAGATAGCCAAGCGCTTTATACCTCTGAGTGATTCTGTAACAAGAATTGGATAATGCAAAGAGAGCAAAGGTCGTATGTAAGAAGCTGAAAGACAATGCACTTTCAAATACAGTGAAAGCCTCTTTGGCGACCCCATGTATAGAAAGACCTCCTACACTGCAGCTCAAAGGAATTGGCATAGGGAAAGGGAAAGGGAAGAAAGGGAAGGAGCTGCAGTTTTAAACCGCAGTATATTTGATCCAGGTCAGCATGAAGCATGATGCTTTTTAGGCTAAAGCAACGCGCTTCATTCTGAACTGGACAAAATATACCGCGGTTTAAAACTGAGGCTCCTTCTCTTTCCATTTCCCTATGCCAATTCCTTTGAGCTGTAGTGTACTTAAAAAGACCATGTAGGATATTTCTCTTTAATAATTTGTTTAATTGAAACCTATTATTGAATTACCTTTTTACTTGCACTAAATGTTCAATGGATATTATTGCACATAAAGGCATGCATCTGTCACCTCCTTATCATACAACATCACTAAATTCCAGTATAGCTTCATGTAGCTGCTTTAAGGGATTACTGCATCAAGTACCTAAGTACATAAAGTAAATTGTACATAAAGACCACCTGCTTATAAAGACCGCATTTCATGTCTCCCTTGAGTGGTCTTTCTATGCAGGTTTCTCTTTACTGCATCATGATTAATAAACTGCTTCCCCACCATACCATAAAACTGCTTGTAGTCTTTTGGTCAACAAATCAGAAATCAACACACAGTGACAAAGGCAGTTTTCTTGAAGTCCCCAGAGTGATGCATCTCTTGTCATCTCTAGACACGTATCTTCATTTTGGATATCAGCTCCAAATATTTACTGTAAGCACCTTAAGCACCTGTTTGGCTGGAAACAAATTAAGACATCAGCTGATTGATTGAACGGTGATTATCCAAAATAGCTTGATACAGTCTGGCCGTGTTTATCAACTTTTCAGAAATTTAAGCGCGTTTCCAAAGGCCTTTACGAACGCGTTTCCAAACGCATTTAAAAAAATGGTGCGTTTATCAACTCGATCGCCCAAGACGAAAACCGGCCTTTTCACCGAAAACACATGTTTTTAAACGCGTTTCAAAACAGCTTTGCGTTTATTTTGCTTCTTTAAACGAGTTTAAAATTTAAACGCGTTTAGGATCGTACAAATTTGCGTGTTTCAAAACAGCTTTCCAAACCCCCTAATCAAAACACCTTTGCTTTTATCAACTCGTTTAAACGCGTTTAAACAAATTTAAACGTGTTTGGAAATCTTAATTCTACCCAAAAAAAGAGTTGATAAACACGCCCTTGAATAGATATATAGTGTAAGGGGAGACTTACTTTGGTAGCAAGGACACATCAAATTAGATTATTAGCAATAGCAACCAGTTTAACCTGTTCTGTGCCGAGACCGCAAATATGCAAGCTATCTTTTTCCACTCAAATACGGAGTAGCAAGACTCCCATACAATTTGCTGTTTGGACAATAGACAACAGGATGTGAATAAACTTCAAATACACATTAAGGCTACAATCCTTTGTTCATACATTCCATGGCAAATTTTGACATCCTAACTGGACCGGGGTTCACAAAGCCAGAAAATCTGTCAGTAAGCAATTAAACAGTATTCAGTTAGATAGGACAGATGTATTCTGAAAGAGATAAAAGTGAAGATGAGCCAATGTTGATAGCACACTTCTTATCTCTCTTCCCTCCATATGCAATCCCACACCCTGATCTGATCGTCGTATGAGATGTACACTCTGTATTGATTGCCTAAATAATAATCATTCACCCCACGTGGTCCTATAATCCATTGACTCCTAGGTTATTTCATTCCCATAGATTTAACACACAGTCCAAATGGCTCCTAGATGCTAAGGGTTAACTCCCACACAGAGAAGTAAGTCTCACTTGGACTGTTCCCCATTCTCCACCGCTAATGATGCACCCTCCTTCATACTGTGTGATTCTCATCATGCTACACCATACCCTACCTCCCCTCCATACCCCTCAATCCTTTTTCATTTGTAATACATTAAACTTACCTTTATTTGTGCCACTACCCCAACTCTTACTCTTACTCTACGTTTCTTAACTCTGTCAGTCCCATAGGCAACAAGCTGTGATGTATTTGACATGGAGTTGCTTGGTACTGGCAGGGTTACCATGACACTAACATCCCTCCTCCCCAGCTCTGCTTGTACCATCACCCCCCCCCCCTTCCGCCCCCTTACCCAGCCTCACCTTGCCCCTTCCCATGTCAATCTACAATTCTTAAATTCAATAAATTAACACACACTTACGGGCATCTATGATTTTTCAATCATAGCCGGTCGGGTGGTGAAACGTGTGCGCGGCGCACTGCTGTCAACGACGGGAGAGAGCGGGGGCGCAATCTGGCGGCTCGGCCAGGACGTGATGACACGAGACACCTGCCTGTGATGAGGATTTTATCTCGTTTCTACGAAGGCGGGGTAGGGTTACGGCGTGAGAACGCTTGCTGCCGTCCCGGGATATACCATCACACGCTCCTAGCATCTAATGCTACCAGCATGCCATCAGTTGATGGAATTGAGACGCACGATGTAATCTCCGCCTTGGGTGGGATGCAACGCAATGTACTTTTCTCTTCTCGGCAGAGACGACAGCCAGAGAGCTCCGCGGCACGAAGATGAGTTTTATATCTGAAGGAAAAATAAACAGGGGATAGCTTGTCATCAGTGAGTGGGGAGAAGGAGAGAGAGATGCATGACAGACACGGAAGCAGGAAACAATGAGGGCGTGATGTACGCCTCATCATGAAACTCGAGGAACAACACTCAGTTGCCTGGATCAGTTACACTACATACTAGGCATACAACAGACACTGATGCATCCTGCTTTATTCAGCATGATATGAAATACTGAAAGGCTTCCACGGTCCGAAGCCAGACATATTACCACTAAGTTGGACACTCTTTTGTACAACTGGGTGGCCTTGCAGTTGTCCAATCAAGACTGTGGTTTCTGTGGATATGTTCTGCCCATTGTCAGAAGACTAGCCTACATGCAGTAGAGGTGTTCATCATGGTTAACCTGTCCGTTGCCACAGGGAAAGGGAATTCTCCACATGGGTTTCACTGCTGCAAGACACATTTATGCTACCAACAGCGCTAACGTTATCTTAAGTAGCCACTATCACCAGGGCCCTGTTGCATAAAACATACCATTGATGGTAACTGTGCTACTAATGTCAACCTCTATGGCAACTTGAATTTGATTGGCTGTCAAGCAATGTTGAGATGGTAGTTATATACTATCAATAGAAGATTTGCCATTAGTGGTAAGTTTCATGCAATGGGGCGTAGTTTTACCTATTTGCGATGGGCATTGGGGCAAAGCATTCACCAATGCAATATAATATGTCAATGCAGACGACCGGTATGGTTGCAACATTTCATAAGTAAACAAGGAGAGATTTCCACTTTCCCTGATAAGGTTTGCGAAGCTATGACTGTGAGATTTCATACATGTTATCCTTAGGGTATAAGGCTGATCCATACTGCGATTCATGACTTTTGTAAGAGGGCTATGCAACCTTTAATTTGATGGGGAGAAGACAGCGACTAACTTAGCGCTACCTTGGAATCCCCAGCAGGATTCTTGCCTATCTAATCACTGGTAATGAGAATGGGGAGAGTACAATCCCAGCGCTGACGGCCCTGCAGCTAAAACCAACACACAGGACAACAGGGAATCTTGATGAAGTCTCGCTCACCCTTCTCCCAGCCAGCCATGTAGCAAGACACAGACAGGCATCAGAGTTTGCTCGCCTGCCCGGTGGCGCAACGGCAAATTGATAAGGCCACAATGCCGACAAGGCTCCGATGAGATATTAAAGCTCATCTTATCTTGATTACTAAAGCAACAACTCTTTGTAATAGATGGGATTGGTTTGAAGCCGGGATCCATGCGAGACATCTTTGACTGCAGCTGACCCCTGCAGGAGTTAGGTCAACCTTTCATATCACAAAATATATGACAAAATATATCACATAAATGATAAAGTTGGTTTATGGCGACACAATGACCTTGTTAACCCTCTGTATGCCATATGTGATTCTTTCCACAGGTTATTCTCACAATTCCAATAGAGTTTAACTGGCACACCAAAGGTTTATGTTGTATGTTGTTGACTTCTGTTGATTCAAATAAATATACAATGTCACTTCAAGGGCATATACTGTACTGGGAATACAAAAAAAGCCTTGAAATGGCGATCGTGTGCAATCTTCTTGCCAATGGTTTTAAATTCATGTATTGTCCATTTTAGAGCCTTGCTGAAAGTTATTTGCCCTCATATGATCCACATTTGGAATAATTAGTGATTAAATCACAAATCCTCAAACTGTTCAGCCCAAACATTTGGAGGATCTGTGATTAAATCACTAATCTCTCCAAATGTGGATCACCTTTCAGCAAGGTTCTAAAATGGACAATACATGAATTTAAGACCATTGGCAAGAAGATTGCTCACGATCACCATTCAAAGGCTTTTTTGTCTTCCCAGTACAGTATATGCCCTTTAACTGTTCAATATAAATATATATCATATATTTCAAAATAAGTTCTTATCTTATATCCTCTTGATCAAGATTCCCATCATGACATTATCAAAGGTAGAAATGAGCAGGACAATAGACAAGAACCATGCACATAACTAGCTATTGCAATGACTACCTCCACCTCTGTTCATACTTATGTTTTGTGTTCAATCCATAAAATAGGATAAGAAAAACTGTTATACACTTTCAGGTATCTTTTCTTTACACAAATTTGATCTCAATGTTTGGACAAAACTATACACTGAAAATTACCACTATAGAGGCTAATTCACATAAGGAAACTTATCACCGACATTTGATCCGCATCACTAATACAGCTTGCATTGGGCTGTTTACAAGCACCACTCCACCTTCCATCAAACAGCGACCATGGGGCAATTCTTCCAGCCAATGAAGAGGTTGTGTGTCTGAATGTGAAACGCTATACTCACAAGCCCAAGTCCACCTTTGTGCAGCATGACCTAATTTATTAAGCATGTTTGCATTACATGTAGGTTCGCTCTAAAAGGTGTTGGGTTTGACATGATTTTTAAAGGACTGTTCATTTTACTCCTTGTAACATGAGCAGCATTTCAGATTGAAGGCATCCACTTTCACTCCTTAAATTCCATGGAGGCATTTTTTCACCAGTAATGTTAAAAAAATCCCATTATTCACTACTATTGAACTTATTTACTACAAGAACCAGGAATACCCGGTTCCCACTTTTCCCACTCAGAAACGGGAACCGGGTTTACTAGGTCTCCAGAAATGTACATATTTTGGCTTGTTTTAACAATACTTAAATATGTTTAACTGTACATTGGATTGCTGCCAATGTATAGCTACCGTTTAATATCACACTATTGCAACTTTCTTGGAGGATTGTTGTTTTAAGAAGAATTCTACCAAATATGTATATCCATCTCTGAAGGACATCGTCATAGCACAGTACACATTGCATCCACTGTCGGCACATTTGAGTAACGATCCAAAATCTTTAGTGGACACACAATTGCAATGCTCGCAAGCAACCAGTTACAATCGATATTCACCCTTTGTTTATGAATAGCGTGCACATGCATGCATGATACAGTGGCTGGATATTTCCAGAAGAATCTAGTTGCAGGCTGCGATTGCTAGTCTAAAAGTGTTGTGACAAAATGGTTAAGCTGCATTTGATCCAACACAGGAGAGGGTAAACTGTCTTTCACACGCACAGAGTGAGTCAACGCGGCTATAAACGGACCTAATGTTCCATAATTAATGAACATCGACAACAATATCAATCACCCATCTCCGTGCATGCTTACAGAATTCTGAAGCTATAGGCATGATCTCGCTGAATTAAAAGGCTGAAACAAGATCAGTATCCCATAAATACACAGAGAGCTTTATACAAGCCTTATGGTATCATCAAGTTGATAAAAAGCTTGATTATATGTCGACTGATTTGATTTAAGGTGATGACATCCCCAGGAGTTTTTTTTCTTCATTTCTTACCCTATATTCTGAAATCAGTTTTTGTCTCCCAATTTCCCAAAGCTTCAAGCATGTTTATTTCAGGCCACTACATCAAATCAGCATTCTGTGTATAATATTGCGTCATGCCTGTATATTCACCTAATCTCTCACCCTGTACTGCTTTCACATGCATTCCTTTCCCCTCTTCAACTATCATTCATGTATTTCATATGTCAATTGCACTGCATGTTTGTTCAATTTGACTTGATATATTACTAGTATAACAGGTATTTTCATTTTTGTAAAATATTTTCCTGCAGGTATTGGTATGTACGTTAGAATACGTTTGATCTTATGACGATGGAGATGAATAACAACCCATTCTCTCTCAAACTTCCACCAATCTGCTCCTTTGATCTTCCTGATTTGATCACAACTTTGCTGTTTCTGCTTTAAACCCTACCCAGATTTCCCAGCACAAACAAGGCACTCGACTCGAGGCTCCTAACTTGATTTAAAGCACCCACGGTACTAGGATATGGACATGAACATGATTAATGTGAACAATTGTGAGGCACACGGTGGAATCTTTACTTCCAAATCTGCTTGCTCGCTTTGTGTTGCCAGTCCATAATTCACAATATGACTGTAATCCCTCCGTGCACTAATAGCGTTGCCCGCTCTGCAGTGTGGTCTTAGCTTAGGTTGTTCAGCGGGGGTCGCTAATGCACACACCATTATACTTCTCACAATATGCACATACATGTTGGCTTGCATGGCTTTTAAAGCTGCAGTCGGGCTTTGGCCACCACTTCCTTAACAACTCCTGCAGCACTACAAGGGGGATGAGTATTTGTTACACGATGCTCACTCAACCAGAACAATGGGTTAAGTGTCGGTATAGGTGTTAGTACATCGAGAGATGGATGACAAACACTGAAATTGCATAAATTACGCACCAGAAATGGAATTCATCAAAAATTCATATGACAGAATCCCAAAATTACCCTTGTGACTACTGAAAAGTGACATTCTGGCCTTTAAAATTTGGCCACATATGCATGACTAATTGGATTAATGTGATTTTCACACATAAGTTAGTCAATAAGTTAAGAAACAATCCTGCCAAATTATTTTGCCCAAAACCTCTTTGATAAAAAGTTACGATGTTTTCCTTAGGTGGGGACTTACTTTTTTGTTGTGTTTAGATTAATTTCTTTCATCATTACCTACGTCCTGTTTTTATTAAGCCCACCCTGTACCTCCATGATTCTGCAAATAATGGGGCACCCCTGTTTTACGTTAAAATGAAACAGGGCAACGCAGCACATTGAGAGTAAAGTGTTGAATACCTGGAGGCCTGACACAGTTTCTGAATCAGTTAGTAACCTATATTTCCCCACAGTATTGATCTCTTCATCTCAGCCCCATGGGATACCTCCTTCCCCTCCTGGTTAACTCCTCAGGTAGATAGGAGGGGAGGGGGAGGCAGGGAGGAAGGCAGGAAGAGAGGGAGGGGGTAGGCAGGCAGGCAGGCAAGGAGGCAGGGAGGGAGGAAGGAAGAGAGGGAGGGGGTAGGCAGGGATGGGGTAGGCAGGGAGGGAGGGAGGGTGGGAGGGGGTAGGCAGGCAGGCAGAAAGGCAGGCAGGGAGGGAGGGAGGCAGGGAGGGGGTAGGCAGGGAGGGAGGCAGGGCAGCAGGCAGGGAGACAGGGAGGCAGGGAGGCAGGGGGGCAAGGAGGCAGGGGAAGGGAGGCAGGGAGGCAGGGGAGGGAAGGCAGGGAGGCAGGGAGGCAGGGGAAGGGAGGCAGGGAGGCAGGGAGGGAGGGAGGCAGGGAGGGAGGGAGGCAGGGAGGGAGGGAGGCAGGGAGGGAGGGAGGCAGGGAGGGAGGGAGGCAGGGAGGAAGGGAGGAAGGGTGGGAGGGAGGGAGGAGAGATGGTAGGCAGGGAGGGAGGCAGGGAAGGAGGGAGGGAGG
Source organism: Arbacia lixula (assembly GCA_963669155.1). Lineage (NCBI taxonomy): Eukaryota > Metazoa > Echinodermata > Echinoidea > Arbacioida > Arbaciidae > Arbacia > Arbacia lixula. Next base: position 2,772,211 of record OZ022581.1, on the reverse strand, counting down.
AAGGAAGGGAGGGAGGAAGGGAGGGAGGGAGGGAGGAAGGGAGGGAGGGAGGGAGGGAGGGAGGGAGGGAGGGAGACTGTACTGTTAACTATCATGAATGGAGAACAGGGACCATTTAATCTGCTTACAAGACACAGGAATTGATTGGTGTAAGGCCTCGGCTTTTCCATGAAAGAGTCGTTTCCAATGAATCCTCTGTCAGCAAATCAACATCTTATGCCTTAAAGGTCATTCCATTTCATTTCATTACATTACAGTTTTTCAGCCTTGAGAACAATGAAGCGTTCATGCAAGAATTGACTTTATCAAGTGCATATTTGCAATCACTCCAGAATATTTTCCCCCATTCTTTTCCAATCCATTGATCAATATATCTGCAAAGTAGAACTGGGTGGGGAGTCTGAATCAGAAAGGATGATCTTTTACATCATCTATAGAGCACAAAGTATGGCGTATTGGATTGTGGAAAATATCAAATGAATAGAGGCCGAATATTGCTTCTTTTTGCTCAAAAGTAGAGTACATGTATGTCTGTGGCAAACAACAAATCAATATGGGAATATAAAAGAGCTTTCATGAAAGTGGGTTAGGATGAGGAGAGGAGAATGTGAAGGAGGAGTTTAAAAGGAAGACTGTAGAAACATATAGGGATATGTGGGGCAAGAGGAGGAGGGGGGGGGGGGGTGACAATCAAAGGAGACAGGGAGTTGACAAGTGAAGAGAAAGAGGAGAGAACAAGTAAAGGAGATGAAAACAAGAAGAGTTTGTAAAGGGAGAGGTAGACAAATAACGTGAGTGGAAAAGGCGGGATGTTAGAAAAGCAGACACACAGAAGGCGGTCGTTAAAGAGGACAGACATATATATCAATATAAGGGGGCATTGTGACAGGTATAGACGCTTGTCGGGGAGCATTGACTTGGCAGGATACACAGTCAAGGAAAAAGGAAAGGATGGGACATGATAAGAGGATGTTTGTGACATTGAGGTGGAGAACGACAATGGCTAGGAAAAATAACTTAGAGGAGAGAAAACAAGCAGTAGGGGACATGGGAGAAAGAGGGAGCGGAAGAGGTAGTCTGGGAGAATTTTGAAAAAATCCATGAGCGCGGACATGCAAAGGAAGAACTACTTGCTAAGGCATGTTTTATTCAAGTATGTTTAAATAAAATAAATGGAATGAAATGAAATGGGGAAACTGGAGTAGGAAGAAAGTGTTAGGTATTTCTTTAAAAATGTTCTCATCACACTCGCGTGTTATAAAGACATGAAACATACCCTCCCTTGAAAGCAATAACTGGATATCTTGGTGTAGCGTGACTGCCGCAAGTCCCAGCCAATGTTTACAACCCACATTTCACAATTTGCCTTGATCGCCATGATTACGGTCAGGTAGATGAGAGAAATTAATCTCTTCATTCCAGACGGGCTCAGTCTCGCCAGCTCCTTCCTCTCCCTGAGGATGGCGAGGAAGGTCCCACCACTGACATGATATCCCTACCAGTAATCACACAGGCCCTCTTGATACAGTGATTGTCAAAATAAACAGGCACCCACATCCACCCTCCATTATCGCCCCCGCTTCTCATCACCGATGGGGTGGCTGGTCACGGGCTAAGGAAAACACCACGGTGATCAACATCCTGATCGTAATGCCATTTAGGTGTGGGAGGCACAGGGGTTGAGCTGAGAGACGCTCACAATGGAGATTGCATGTTCAAATCCCTGTCTGGTTTGTGTGTGTGTGTGTGTGTGTGTGTATGTATGTGTGTATGTGTGTGTGTTTGTGTGTGTGTGTGTTTGTGTGTGTGTGTGTGTGTGTGTGTGTGTGTGTATGTGTATGTGTATGTGTGTGTGTTTGTGTGTGTGTGTGTGTTTGTGTGTGTGTGTGTGTGTATGTATGTTTGTGTGTGTGTATGTATGTTTGTGTATGTGTGTCTGTATGTGTGAGTGTGAGCGTGAATGTTTGTATTTGTGCTGGACTATGAGTGTATGTATGTGTTAGAGTGTGAGTGTGAATGTTTGTGTGTGTGTGTGTGTGTGTGTGTGTGTGTGTGTGTGTGTGTGTGTGTGCTTCTCTTGCAAGACACTTTATACTAATTGCTTCTCACTACCCAAGAGATATGAAATGAGGATAAAGTTCCAATGGCAGGGTTGGATATAATTCATTCTTACAGAATCTATCGAGGAGTTTCACATCAATAGTAGATAACACATTATGTAACATCTTGAGAAGGCTTAAGCTCCACCATAGAGAAATGCACTATGCATACATTCAATGAAAATACATGTATCATAATATCAGTCTGTTGAGTATACATTCAAAAATTGTTCTATTAAATCTTTGTCATTGATGCATTTTGCACAAGAAATACACACAAATCCCATAGAGCAGCATTCTACCTGGTGCATAAGTGGGTAATTATTAGTTCCACTGGACTGGTCAGCTTATGTAACTGCCCTCCAGAGTGACATGGTAATGAAAGTACCATTCTCTTTATCTGATGAATCACGTTTCCCCTAAGCATGCAGCCCCTGTCAATCCAGATACCTCCTTGAGAATCTGGGAGAGGTGAACTTGGATCTACATATCCCCTTTGTCAGACATGTAATAATGATAATAATAATCGGCTTTTACACAGTTCTTTTGTAGTATGAAGTACTATTCAAAGAATTTGATTATTACCCTGGCCTTAGCCAAGCAGCCAAGTATGTATCGTAAGAAGCTAGTTGATCAAATTAGATCAGGAATACGTCATTCCTGCCAGGTACCCATTTACTACACCTGGGTTGAGAGGGACAAACATGAGCAAAACACCTTGTCCAAGGGTGTACGCACCGGGCTGGGCTTGAACCCAGGATCTCTCTGGAAGAGTCGAGAGCTCTCATTACTATACCACAGTGCCCTTACTGTGTATGCAGGAACATCATATGGACACAATAGACAATGTGACATATGACTCACAGCTTTTGACATGAAACAAGATAAATAGTAGTCTTTCATGTGAATAAATCACATCTGGAGAACAAATAAACTACTCTTCAAATAAGATGGACACTAGTACCTTGAATGATTGCATGAACTTTCCTTCTTGAGAAATGCATGCAAATATATTGTACTGGTCCCTTTTCAGCGTTTAATGAGGGAAAGATGAGACAAAATCATATGACTATCAAACGGGGCTCTTGAGAATATGCCAAATACTTCTCCCCGAATCCCTGTCATCCACTCACTTGGCAAGCACTCACAAACAGGACAGGAAATGGAATATGCTTTAAGGAAATTACTCTCAGAAGACTAATTATGGTCCAACCAATTCCAATTTGTCTCCTAACTAGGGTAGGCCTAAACCCCTTGTTGATCAGTAGTGCCATTCAGTAAGTTTGTTTTCAAAGAACAATTCTTTTTCATAATCAGCATGTTAGATTTTTGTTTTGGAGTCTGAATGGACAGAATCAGTAAGCAGCGATGTGAAAATACATTAAAGTATTGTTTTTATCTGGTCCTATATGAGTATTGGTGTGTGTGTGTGTGTGTATGTGTGTGTGCATGTGTGGGTGTGTGTGTGTGTGTGTGTGTGTGTGTGTGTGTGTGTGTGTGTGTGTGTGCATGTGTATACACATTTTAATCTGTGACATAATGAATATGTTCATACATATGTTCACTCCATCACAACCAATATGCATGTGACTCACTCTCTCTCTCTCTCTCTCTCTCTCTCTCTCTCTCTCTATATATATATATATATAGCTTCACCGAGATTGTTGCTACTTACCCCCCAAATCACAGCGGCTGAAATATGGGATTATATCCACAGTGGACATATGTACGAACACAAATTGCTCTTTAGGTTGCAATTAGAAATTCCATATTTCATCCAGTCCGAGTCAGGCTACTATTTCAAGTGCTGTCAAATTGCATTCAAACACTGGAACCCCCAAGATGGATGGCCGTAATAAACATCTGGGAACTTCAATTAAATTCTGAAACCTGGGGACCATCAGTTAGCCTTGTAAGACAATCATGAATATTGCAGTCCAGTGGTTTCTTGAGAGATAGATCATTATCACTGCACATCCAACAGCAGGGTCAGAAACCTACATTTAATCCAGTCTACTCTGACTGTAAAAAGTATCTACTTCAGATACTTTTGACTAATACCCCTTTCAAACCCGGCCTCCCGGGTAACCACCGGTGACCCAACGGTGAACCTCCAGTGAAAACTGCTGTAAAATTTGGTCGCAAACACCAATGAATTTGTTGACCTATCCTTTAAGACTAGACCATTAAAGAACAGTATAAGCCTAGCCGAGCACGATTTTTACTTAATTTTGGCAGAAGAATTGTCTCCCTGTAGGATAAGAGTATAAAAATGATACCCAATGTACTGATCTCCAGATAATTGCTGCTTGGAAATGTAAACATACAATATGGACAATCAACCGAGTATTACACCAAAACAAATTAAAAAAATCTACTTGCTGCAGAACCAGAACCAGAAGTGTTTTTTTCTTTTAATGTCATTGAATAGATTGGTGTCTCTCTGCGTTCTGGCGTGGATGACAGATTGCTTCAAAACACTCCACAACCCTCATCTTCCTCACAGGAAAAAAAATCTTAAAGGGCATATACTGTACTGGGAAGGCAAAAAAGCCTTCAAAATGAAATTGTTAGCAATCTTCTTGCCAATGGTCTTAAAGTCATGTATTGTCTATTTTAGAAGCTTGCTGAAAGTTATTTGCCCTCAAACAATCCACATATGGAGTAATTAATGATTAATGATTAAATCCTCAAAATGTTCGGCCCGAACATTTTGAGGATTTGTGATTTAATCACTCATTACTCCAAATGTGGATCATTTGAGGGCAAATAACTTTCAGCAAGCTTCTAAAGTAGACAATACATGAATTTAAGACCATTGGCAAGAAGATTGGTAACAATTACATTTTGAAGGCTTTTTTGCCTTCCCAGTACAGTATTTGCCCTTTAAGGGGAAGCTCCACATACACGGAGGTTGATTTCAAGATAATAGCAAGTATTGAGAACAACAGAGGTTATGATACTTTAAATTGGTATTTCTGTTTTCATGTTATATGCTAATTCATTCATTTATTCAATGTATCCAGGTTTATTCAGTGGGGTAATCATGTTAGTGAATGGGACACTCGGGCTCTGCTTTACAAAAAGGACATGAACAGTGCACAAGTGTCAAAATACTGCTCTGATAATGCCATGAATATTACAGTGTTAAGCCAATTTATTACCATGAATTTAAAATGGACCATATATCAATTCATTATTATTTCTTGAATTATTGTGTAATCAAGATTTTGACAAATATCATAATATAATCATATATATACATTGGTAACACAGCATAAACTTGATTAGCACAATTGACAATGCACAAATGCTGAATAAAGATCAATATTTGAGTTTGTGTGCCCGGCAGGGTTTCTCTCTTCTCTCTCCTGTCTCTTCCTGCTGATTTAGCTGGAAAGGGTAACATATAGAAAACTGGTTACAAATCGATGGCTCCCACAATCCACTTCGCCTTCGTGTATTATCGATCATCTACCGGTAATTGGTGGCATTCTTTTGGAAATTGCCAGTGAAGGGTATTCGTGCTGCATTGTCAATTGTGATGAGAGCAGAAAGTCAAGTGTACATGTCCCTGATCTTACATTAGAGATGTATGGTGCTCAGAATATTAGGGTTGTCATGGAAACATATATATCCCTGGAGTCTGCAATATGAGAGGTATTCACACACACACACACACACCAATATCAGTCAGATTTTGACAATCAATATTCAACCTTGGTCAGAACTTCACTAATTTTTTTGGTGAGAACCTAAATGTTGCGCTATTCAGCGAGATTTCGACCACGATCAAAATCGCACAATAAGTGTGATGTTATCTGTTGCGCACGGTTAGATTCTCTCGCTTTGTGAGGCCTGGTCCACCGAGGATGTAGCAATTTGCCATAGGATAGCTGCAACCAAAGGGGTACGGCTTAATTGCATCCTATAAAGGCATTTGAAGTTTATGCATAGCCTGTTGTCTATTGTCCATATAGCAGCTTAAGCAAGAGTGGCGCTGTTCAGTATCTGAGTATAGAGAAGCCAGCCTGCGAATAAACAGGCTCAGTACAGAACAAGTGAAGTTAAATAGCCCCATCCTTTGAGCTAAGGTATGCGCAACATGTGCATAGAGATTGCTGGGCTTGTGAGATTTTGCGAGAATGCTCGCTTTAAATATGCAGCCCAGTGGGATTTTTCCTAATGCGTGTCAATGCACGCACAAATTGTTGAGATTTTGACCGTGGTCGAGATGATGCTAATTCTTACGATGTAGACAAGATGGCTACCCAGAGGCTAGATCAGAAATCCCTCTCACAACACTTGCCATGTACTTATCATCTGAACATGTACATAGGCTAAAAGGTCAAGATATCACCAGAAAACTTCCTTCCAAGACGTTTGAGCAAATCTCAACGATTCCTAAACTGGCAACATTTCCTGGGATAATCGCACTTTCGAAGCTGACAAAAGGTATTGCTACTGGCATATCGATTGTTTAATTCTGCATAAATATTATTCATGGGGCAAGTACATACCAGTACAATGACCTTGATTCCAGATCTAGAAAGGCAATGTTTTACATCTGATTATTTTTACTTCTAACTCACGACTTAGTACACAAAAACACATCAATAAAACAAATCTAATTCTGCCTTGGTCAGTGAGTAAAGCTTCCCTGTTTGTAAGCTCCAAGATGAGACAGGCAGGCTGGCAGGCCAAATATCACAATTTCTTTCTTCTTTTCTCTCGTGCTTCTCTCACAGCCGTCAATTTCTTGGCCTCGGGGCAGCAATAATAAGATCCGGGGAAAAGCCAGCCACCCGTTCAGCTTTTGCTTCATACCCCAATCTAACACTCTAACTGGTCCCGTCCGCCTCTGTGAGATGTAAATACATTGTCCATGGGGATACACTATTTTGGTAGCCCGATTCAGCTTTTATTAATGTCCTAGAGGCAAATGAGGTTCTATAGCTCATATTGAGCAGAATGTCACAAGCATTTCTCCACAGACATCACACATGTGAATCATGTGGGTCTATTCACACTGCCGCTGTGCTTTCTACCGTGGTCAAAGTCTGACTATATGCCTTCTCTGGAGCAAATTGGCATTTGAGATCAGCGTTGAAACAAAAGTGAGCATGGACACAACCCTGTTTTGAATGTAACAAGTTTACAAAGCCTCATTCTGGCCCACAATATTGAACATGAATGCACCCTTTGTCTTTTTTGGAGCAAACGTCACAAGGCGCTTCTACTGATCTACACTGCTGCAGCACTTTCCACATTGGTTGAGTTTGTGCAGTCCCTTCTTTAGTACATATACTGCCAGCCCATATCAGCTTGTCCCCACAATCAATGATTATGCTGCAAGCTTTTCCTATCAACTCCTTGATTAATGGAGGAAAATTAATTAGTTGCGCTGTAATTCATCACTGGCTTAAATGCTTGTATCATACCAAGTCTATGGCATGATCCTTAATCATTCGGTAACACAGACTCCATTATTTAAACAGACCAGCCACGGGCACATTCCTGAATGTCATACATACCGGCGTTTATTAGCACCCTATGACTCTCACTACATGCAGAGCGCCATGCTAATTAAGCACATTTTCCTCTGGGGTACTTAACATGATTAATGTTACTTCATGTACCTTGGAGGGAATGGATTGTACACAGTCTATACTGCAATCACACAGCGCTTAGACTCTGATTTACCTTTGCTTATCTCTGCTGAGACACTATAATACACTTCAATGTATGCTGCGCTCCAAAAAAACATTTCATTTGAGTATCCATCCAAACGTTACGCAATTACTCCTTACCATCTTTGCCCCATGAATGGATGCAAAAAGACAATAAAGAAATAAAATTCACTTAGTATTGCCATACTGCTGGTGATAATTTTTCAGTTGAGGTTACATCTCATCTGACATATTTCCAGTGCATGGAAAACCACGTCAATCACAACAGTTTCACAAAATTACCACAAAGTCTCAAATGTTAAATATATATTTATCATTGTCATTCTGAATTGATTATTATTGGGATATCGCAGCATATCAAAATTCCTACATATCTATTGCACAAGGAATTAAAAAAAATGAGGACCATTCTAGAATTAGATTTCCACTGGTAAAATAAAGAAATTAACATTTCATCAAATCCCTTTAAGAGAAGTACTCCCAACATTGCTGAACCCTGTAAGTACAGGAAAGTTTAAGCCCCGTTGTCATAACCATATTTTCTACATTTAAAACCATCTTGCTTGAAAACATGATTTGGGACAGAAAGAGATACAACACAAACATAAACTAATCAGAGTCTTGTGTACAGAAATGTTGAAACATTCCTCATATCAAGTTTCACAGATGTTGCAAGAACATCAGGACCATAGGACAAATAAAAAGTATTCTTATGATTTGTCATATTTCTCTACATCCTTTCAGTGGTCTGATTTTCAAATCTCGATTTATGGAAAACAATTGTCTATTACAGTAGACTATCCTACCTCTGCACAAATAACGGTAAGTACTGCAAATAATACTTTCTCATTTTGAAGATACGTTTATAACATATCACATTCAGATTCAAGGTTGCATCATGTTCACATGCACACATGAAATAAAAGCATATATCATATCTCATGCATGCAGCAATATTAATTCTGCAAATTTGCAATTTGTGCAAGCAAGGGACACAAAAACTGAGGTAAATTTTCTACCCTGGCGCATGATACATCAAAATAATCTTGTAGATGTCAGCGGCGTTGCTGGGAGTGTTTGATTAATTGATCGCCGTGGACGGTCAATTGGTATTAAGACAGGTATGACAGATGGATCCAGGTGTATAAACAAGTTGCATAATTTGATTTGTCCAACACATATGACAGTCCTCCGTCGACGCTCGTGCCAACAAACTGCTCTCTGCAATCAGCAGTCTTCTTACAGAGTATTTCCACTTTCCTAGTCCTTATATTACTATTCAGGACATAAACAGTACACAAGTGTAAAAATACTGCTCTGATAATGCCATGAATATTACAGTGTTGAGCCAATTTCTTACCATGAGTTTAAAATGGACCATATATTAATTCATTATTGTTTCTTGAATTATTGTGTAATCAAGACTTTAACAAACAACCGGAATACAAAATGCTACCAGCCACATTGGGACACTCATATATTTACCTCAACATGTAAAAAATCATTTGATTTGTTGTCAATACAGTGATAATTATAATTTGGAGCTAATGTAAATCTATCTCTTCCATGTAAAGATCTGCTTTATGGACTATGTGCGTATTACTTGTGCAAACATTACTCAAGGGCGCAGATACGGCTAAGGCAAAATTCGCAATGCCAAATGCCCTCTATCCCTTTAAAGCTGGCTTTAGAGCATGGGTCAATACCACCGGGTAAAACACATGTCCCCATCCTTGTACCAGGGGCCCTTCTATTCCATACTTACACCATGCACGCCATCCCAATCACAATCCACCTCTACACTGCAGCTCAAAGGAATTGGCATAGGGAAAGGGAAAGGGAAGAAAGGGAAGGAGCCTCAGTTTTAAACCACGGTTTATTTTGTCCAGTTCAAGAAACATGTTTTTTAGGCTAAAGCATCATGTTTCATGCTGAACTGGACAAAATATACCACGGTTTAAAACTGAGGCTCCTTCCCTTTCTTCCCTTTCCCTTTCCCTATGCCAATTCCTTTGAGCTGCAGTGTACATGCATGACCGTGATCTTTAATAGTCCACAATTAATAGAGATGGATACAATCTCCCTGTGTAATACCAGATGGGAGGCTCAAGCTACAGATTGGCATCAAGCACACCAGTACAGGTTTCATTTCATTATTCTGATGAGCAATTCTAATCCGTGACCAAGGTTGCTGCTGAAGGTAGGATTCATGAAATCTCTTTCCAGTCCCAGCGGTCAGTAAGTGAAACTCAAGGACAGGGATATCGTCAGGTTACTTAATGATTCCAGCAACATCAGTTTGGTCAAAGCTTCCATTTTCAAGGCCTTTTTATCCAATCTCATGGCTTATGGCTTATTCTCCACATGCACAGAAGAGAACGGAATGTTTATTTTATTTCTCTTCATGCACTCCCATTTATAAGGGGTTGGGCAATCACCTGCATGTTTTTTTATATTCTCAACCGAAGCAGGCTACTTTTTTTCCAGTTTTCCTAAACTCCCTCAGTCCCATGGACAATACTCTGTGTTGCAATTGACATGGAACGCTGAATGAACGGTACTGAGAGCATTCAAGAGCTCCTCTAAACATTAAGAGCTAGGCTTGTTACAAAACTAAATGGAATATTGTTAGAGTGGTCTGTAATGTGATGTTCAGTAGGAATCACGCATCATGTTTCCATTTTATAATGAGCAAGTTAATGAAAGGTTGAATGTTTTGGCATATTTTTTATTTCTAGGGAAAAAACAAAGCAAGAGTATGCATGTAAAAATAATCAATTTTATAGATATAACACACTTCATGACTGATAGCCATAACAACATGCTCTACATTGTAGTTACATGAAAAAGGAGACATTAGTAGTTGTGTAGTGTAAACTAAACAGAAAGTTATTCAACAATTGAGGAAGAACTCAACATAAATCAGACTACAACACATTTTACTCCTCTTCCAATACTATCATAATACGAAGAAAAATACTTACTTAGCATTGGTTTGCTAAAGTAAAAGCAGATTGATTTGTTGAAGCTGGTACATCTGTAGTAGATTTATGAAAGGTCAGTTTTGGTTTGAGAGTGAAGAGTTTGAGAGAGGTAGACCTACAGCACATACACGAGCATGAACAACCAGTTTGGAAAGTGCTCAAAATGGCTTGTTTGCACTCAGCTTGAATCCAAGATCAAATGCAGGGTTTCGTAATGTATGCAAAGTGATGTCATTCATGGTGACTGTTGCTAAGTTCTACAAGCACACCACCCACCTCCATTCCCTGTCTCTTTCTCTCTTTTTTTGTCTCCCCCCTCTCTTTCTCTCTCAATCTCTCTTTCTTTCTCTTCCGCACACTCTCTCTCTCTCTCTCTCTCTCTGTCTTTCCCTCTCTCTTTCTTTCTTTCTCTATGTGATTTTAACATGATATATTTATTGTTGATCCATGCAGAGCTTTATGCTGTGGAAGGACTACTTTGTCTTTAATGTTCTGTGACTTCCTGCCATTTGGGAATCTGGCCAATAGATACTCTCATTCTCATGTTTGTAGCCTTGGTCATTTAGAGTTCAGAAGGCTGTGGCAGGTAACCAGTTTGATTACCTGCTGTCAGTCCATTACCACCCAACACAATGCTTGCAGCTAATGTGTCTTCTGACGCCAAGCTTTGTCTTCTCAGTGACTTCATCTAAAATTAACATTTGTTTTTGGTATCGGAAATGACAGACATCTTAAGCTCTGCATCTGGCATGTGCTGAATACCAAGATGTCCCATATTAGCAGTAACTATTGCAGAATATTGCTGATCTTTTTCTGAAATTATATTTCCCTGAGAAACTATTTGAGATATACACCCAGTATTAGTATGGATAGCACGATCCCTTCTGTAAATAAATAAAAAACAAGTCAGACAAAAATCTTGGAACCAGAAGGAATTGAACCTCCAATCTAATTCTTACCAGACAGTGACTGAAACATTAGGTCATTTCTGGTCGACAGATCAAGACAAGCTAACAAACTAAGAAATACCTAAGAGTCTCATTCAATCTGACTTATTAATATTCATGAGTAGTCTACCATAAGGACCTTTTGGCTAGATTTAAGTGAAAGGGCTTTCCGGGGTCATTTCAATTCTCCCTATCGCATATAGCCGATATCAAGCGATATCACCTCACGATACCGATATCTGATCGATTGCTCTTGGGACGTATACTTCCGGTAAGAGCTGGTTGTCGGCAGAAAGTGACCAAGAAATCACTTTTTTTTATGAATTAAGCAGTGAAAATTTTGTGTAGGGTTGTGGTTAGGGTCAGGGTTAGGTTTAGAATAAGGTTTAGGGTTAGTGTTAAGGTCAGGGTTAGGTTTAGGGTTAATATTCATAAAATTAGTTGGATACCCTGGTCCCTCAGTACGGGATTGCCGAATGTTCGTGGACCGGACCGGAAGTTCATATCCCAAGAATTAAAGGTAAAAAAATTAGAGCGCCACACACGTTCAGATTCGGAGAGCTATATGCGATAGGGAGAATTCTGAAACGCAATTTTAGGCATACACCCAGTAGTGTTTAGGATAGTGTGCTGTATCCTGTGAACAAGTTTAGAGGTTATCCTTACTTCTATTGGGTGTATGCCTTCAATTCCATTTCAGAATTGACATTTCTCTAGAAAGCCCTTACACCAAAATCTATACTCTTGATATTATCAAGAACTAAAACATGTTGGATAAGTATATCTGACATAGGTATGTCCTTCCACCACGAGGACTGAATTAGTACAGAAAGAAAAGTAAATTGAGCATATTGACCGTGTCCAGTGCATTGTGTATACCGAATGTGTTCGTGACAGACGCCAAGCAGTGATTGTTTGTCCAAGGTTTTGAGTATACATTACAAAAACGGCAACTTTGAGCCATTTTTAAATTTCAGTGGTGAGCTTCAACTAAGCAGAACACACATGCACACCCATTCAAATATTGGCTCTTTATTTTAAGCTCATGGGTGTCACAAGAAATTACTCAATCCTACTGATTTCATATAAATTGCAATCGATATGTCATTGTAATGAAACTTGTCATGGTTGAGTGATTAATGCATGGTTCTCTGTCAATTACGGTCCCAAAATTGCACATATTTGATGAAACCTTCACCTTTCCAAAGTAAAGAGCATGCACATTTTGAGATGAAAAAAGGAAAAAATGAACATGGCAGAAACAAGAAGTGATCCGCATATATATTACAGCTCAAAGGAATTGGCATAGGGAAAGGGAAAGGGAAGAAAGGGAAGGAGCCGCAGTTATAAACCGCAGTATATTTTGTCCAGTTCAGCATGAAACATGATGCTTTTTAGGCTAAAGCTTCAAGTTTCATGCTGAACTGGACAAAATATACCGCGGCTTAAAATTGCGGCTCGTTCCCTTTCCCTTTCCCTATGCCAATTCCTTTGAGCTGTAGTGCATGTATATGATCCACAAAAGGGGGGGGGGGGGGAGAGATCTATACTTAATGTCCACCCACCAGCTTTCACACTCCTTGCAAATGTCCTTGATTTTTATAGCATCAATTTCCTAGGTAATGGTATCGGCCTGATTTTCAATGAATATAAAATGTAGTCATAATCTAATTCATCCTTGAAGAATGGTACAATGTATAATGCTGTGGGTGTATGCATCAGTTCATGTGTTCTCCAGTCATGCCCAAAGTACAACGGCTTTGTGTCTTTTTCTTTATATTTCTGGAATCTGATATAAATATTTCAGTACTACTTGTACAGTCAAGTCCATAGAAAAAGGCCATGGTGGAAACGTGATCCTATTATTAATGAAACCTGACATAAATATATCATCGAGCGACATTTTGGCAGGCAAAGCAAGAAGCCATTGACTTTCATCGGCAGCATTCGCTTATATTTGCACTGTGGACAAACACTGCATTCTGAAAAATGGTTGTGCATCCAATGTGGAGGCTGGCTGGTCACCCTGTGCATAGCCCAGTGATGCTGGGGCTAGTCATGTGTCAAAGCCCCCCCCCCCCCACCCCCCCCCCCCCCTCCAAGTAATGCACCCAGTCACCTCGTCAGCAGGGCCGTTTCAATCAAGCTAAGTTCCCTGTGATGTCTACACTAAGCCCCCGCCTCCCAGCGCTTCACTCCACAGTCCCGCATGTATGTAAACGGTGTAGGCAGCACGCTCCAAGCCCTATCCTGTAAGCAATTGGCCCATTACAGGGAATCATTAAGCCCTGCACTGACACATCTAATTGGCCTGGGTGTTTGTACTCTGCAAGCCCGCCCCCCTCTTCCCTCCCTATTTGTTCTTTATCTCCTACGGGAATCAGCCATGGCTGCTACAATTCAATTATAAGCATTACACATTTCCCAATGAGCTGACTGTTACAGAATGATATAACTTAAAGGGACACTCTAGCTAAGGTTTATAATCTTAAGTATCACACATTTCCTAATAGGGACACTAAAACCAAGGTTTATTATCTTAAGCATCACACATTTCCCAATGAGCTAGCTGTTACAAAATGATACAACTTAAAGGGACATTATAGCCAAGGTTTATGATCTTAAGTATCACACATTTCCCAATAGGGACACTATAGCCACGGTTTATGATCTTAAGCATCACACATTTTCCAATGAGCTAGCTGTTACAAAATGATACAACTTAAAGGGACACTATAACCAAGGTTTAGAATCTTAAGCATCACACATTTTCCAATGATCTATCTGTTACAGAATGGTGCATCTTAAACGGTCACTTTCCCCAAGGGTTATCATCTCAGTATTACATCATGTTACATTCAGTGGAAAAAAGAACACCAACAATGAAAGTACATGGGTAGCTTTAAGTCAGTCATTTATTCCAACACACTACAATTATATGAAGTATAAATCAATGCATGCATATAATTTGCTGTAGGCTTGGCAGACCTAATATCTCATTTGTCAACCTTTATCCTACAATGTTAGTATACATACATATATATGAACAGTTCAATTCAACAAACAAGAATAAACAACTTTCATGAACAATGAATATAAGGCATCACCAGAAAGCCGATGGCTTGTGAGGTGTGTGAGGTTGCACGGTGATAATCTTAAAAACATCCAGAGAGATAGTAGAATAAACAAAATTTTGCACTTTAGATTCCTGTACAGTGCATTCCAGATACATGTAATTAATGTGAGATCAGAGTACAAAACAAAGGTGGCAGAATACAGAAATAGTCCCAAATTCCCTACGAATACATCCGTGATTTTGTTGAGATCTGACCATGCGGAGGACTAAACCATGGATATTTGTCATGCCCTAGCTGCCTGTGGTCCACCATGCATGCCAGACAAACAAACCAGGGCATGTCTCTGTCGTTAGGATGATGCACGTTAATGGCACAGAATACTCAAGTATTTGCAACTCCAGGAAAATTAGCCAAAGTCTGACCGCGCTATTCTGAGATTAAAAATACCGCCAATGCTCAATTTGGTATGACCCATTTGGTATCATTCCGCCAATCTAACCATGCATAATTATACACAAAACACCTGCAAGTTTCCTATGCAATTTAGTAATTATTCAAGCCAGAATTAACCTTAAATTGTTTAGATATTTCCATTCCAAATACTCTATTACATAATTTAAAATATTTTATAAATCACCAATTGAATATTAAAGAAGACACTATCAAAATTGGTGATTTCTAATTATCCATTTTCTATTGCACACGTAAAATACATTATTATCTCTGAAAAGAGGTAGTAGCAAAATAAAGCAGCAAGTGATGAGAAAAGTAGCAATGATGCCAGAGAATGACTGCTCAATTCCTAAAACCTGCAAAGTCAGTAATGCAACAATGTGCCGAGCACTCCAGCCCACACAAACACATGCCTGATTGGCTTTGCCTCCCTGAGAACCCACGTCCCACACTGAATCTTCCAACTCAGTGCACTAAAGTAGTTATTTGGTCCAAATATGGGTCTGCAGTCACATTTGTCCCCGATAATGCTGCCCACTGACCTGACAACTCATTCAATCACACATTTCTGGGCCACGTCCATGGCAATGCACTGCGGACTTGTTTTTGCAGATAAAGGGCTTGTATGATAAGGCACACGCAGATATATGCAATCCATAATCTAATCAGCACAGCTACCAAGAAGATTGTGCATAATTTAGTCATTGTGTAGGGACATATTTGGCCTGTATTTTGTACAGGTTTACAGACCCAAGAGACTGGTGTAGCATGTGACTTGAGGATGCGGACTCAACTTAAGTGCACAATCATGTACACATACTTTGGACAAGACATCTTAGTTGATGGATGTGTTTTTCTTTAAGATACAGAAATGAATGACTTTTAGCTCCTTCATACATGTGTAGTCACACCTGTATAGAAAGGCAACTCGTGGGGGAAATTTAGTCTTTATAAGTACACTTCAGCTCAAAGGAATTAGCATAGGGAAAGGGAAAGGGAAGAAGGGACGGAGCTGCAGTTGTAAACCACGGTATATTTTGTCCAGTTCAGCATGAAACATGATGTTTTTTAGGCTAAAGCACCGTGTTCCATGCTGAACTGGACAAAATATACCGTGGTTTACAACTGCAGCTCCGTCCCTTCTTCCCTTTTCCCTTTCCCTATGGCAATTCCTTTGAGCTGTAGTGTAGGTGTCACTTTGATGCAGGTAATTTTTATACAGTTTTCAATGAAAAGTGTTGTTCAAGGGAAACAAGTGTAATCTCTATAGGCAGGTAGTCTTCATTCAGGTAACTTTAATACAGGTTTATATGAAAACTGTTGTCCAAGGGAAACAAGTGTAGTCTCCATAGGCAAGTGGTCTTTTCATACAGGTATTCACTAGAACAGGCTTCAATGTAGTTATTAGAGAAAGCATGAAACCATCATTTCACATCTATCCATCTTCAACAGTCCTGCTAGATGGAAACTGTTATGACATTTGAAGAGTAGGCAATACTCATGCCCAGAGGCAGGTAACATGAATTCTTGATGTACATGTATGCCGCTGAAACAATGTAAAACCTGTAATAGACCCACTTCCACAGTATCAACACAGAAACACAGATATGGAGCAGGTCTAGTTAACCCTTAAAGGGTTGCTAAATTAGAAAAATAAGTTCCCACTAATCTATGTAAAAATATCCACTAAAAACAAATTACGCATTCGTCTGCCGCAGTAAAGTCTCATTTTGACGAAAATGTGAAAGAACGCACGCCTCCAGTGACGTATGAGAAGTCAAAATTCCATAGATTATACAGAAGTCAACAATAGACCATTTTCGTAATGTATTCACAACTTTCCCCCAAACTTGTTATTGCATTCACTTGTATTTTGTCATTCAGATTCAATGGATGGAATGCAATTTGAATCTATTAGTTGTTGCTACTCAGACAAACCTCGGACAAGCTTTGGGGTTCCCATTGGTAACGTATTGTTTGAATGGCGTAAATAAAATATTTTATTTACGCCATTGGCATTTATGGCATTTTGACTTCTCATACGTCACTGGAGGCATGCTCTTTTTTACAGATTTTCGTCAAGAGACTTTATTGCGGCAAATGAATGTGAAATTCGTTTTTAGTGGATAATTTTACATAGATTAGTGGGAACTTATTTTTCTAATTTAGTAACCCTTTAATATGCTATTATCAATTACTCCACCATTAATGCACACGCATTTCACTAAGCACCATTCTGTCTGGCTCAGAATGGATTAAGAAACAAAAATGTCAGAAGGAGGCGGGCCACAGAAACACAGATATGGAGCAGGATAACAGATCCATTTCATAAAAATACTTAGCCACGAGCAGACAAAATACTGAAGGATTTCGGCAGAAGGGGGAATAAAATTGGACGAAATGTAGCCCGGCTTTCAGGCTATTGGACAATTGTAATCCAGCTGCGAAATAGAGTCCAGGGAGGTGTTTCACCTAGCTGTTTGAAAGCTACGAACGACGTTACGAACGACTGGTGATCCCTTCTTGTGCTAAATGGGATACCATACTTTGTTCCTGTTTTAACATATTGGGAGGTTATTTCCAACAAACTTATAACATTTGAGATAGTATAAGCTTTGTATTCAGACAAAGTCAGACAAAGATTTTCCATTAATAAACATCAGATTTGAACTTAAGCTGATGGGAATCAAAATCATTGAGAATGGGATTTAGCACAAGAAGGGATCACCAGTCGTTCGTAAAGTCGTTTGTAGCTTACGAACAGCTTGGTGAAACACCCCCCAGTACTCATATGACTAGTCCCTTTATCATTCTCCTTAAAAAAAAATGAGAATGAACCATCTAGTGCAACCAGAGAGGAAAAGAAAAGAAATGCCTCATCAGCCTGCATGGTAGGCTAGACAAAAATCTGAATGAGATTTGCTTGTAGAAGCTCGTAATGAATAAGGGCTAAGCTGGTACTTGAATCTCCCCCCACGTACCATTTGTTATCATTCTGCCTGTTTGATGATGAATGGGAAACAGACTTGTGTAGGAAAGAGTTCTTTTCCTCAAAAGTACACCACGGTACTTGTGACCTGGAGATTTGCCCAATGCATCATCAATATTCATTTCTGCTTATCTAGAACATGGCCTAATCTCCCACAGAATAATGCATCATTGTTGGCTCAATCCCTCCATTCACCTCCTCCACCCACCCAGCTTACCAGGTCAATATTCTGAGAAACATTGGCCAAATATATCCAACACATATAGAGAAATTATTTCACATCTACTCATGATATCTTATCAGCACCCACCTACACACAGAAGTTTGGGATGCAAGATGTGAAATGCAGGAACACTTTGTAACAAAGATCAGTTTAATCAAGTAATCATCAAACTCAAAATCTTCAGGACCTGGTTCAAAGAAATCAATCCAAGAAACTAGACTTGCGACAGCCTGGCAAACTGTAGCCTGCGTTCCAGGCTGTTGGGCATTTTGTAAACATAAAATTCAACAACGGGGTCTGGCTGCAGTAGACTACGCACGTCTCATTGTTTATTTCTCCAGACTGAATAAAGGGGAAAAGTGTTAAAGTGACTAGTCTTGAGTACCAAACTTTTTTTTTCAACTTTAAATTAGAAATGCACAACAGCCTGAAAACCAGGCGAGGCAAAATTTAATATTATGAAATGGCTCCATATTGCGTTGAGGTTGAGTATGCAATGCAACATTAAATGGAAAACATTTTCGCATGTAATACACATTTCATCAAATAACAATTACGAATCACTTTACTCATAGACAGATTGTTGTGTGATGAACAGCCACTCTCATATTGGGCGTTACACATTGCAGTAGTAACCATGTAGCGAGCTAGTAAATGCCTTTGCTCATAAGTAGTAGGTCATGACAAGATAATGAGCTTACATGAGGCAGCAGTGGAGCGACAAGCAGCTCGCACGCTAAGGATTACAGGATTCCGTCTACTTAAAATATTATTGTTGGGGAGATGTCTTCCCTCTTTGAAAATGATCAAAAAAAGATGCTATTTTGGTAAGGCTTGCTGTAATCTACCAACCTTTGGAAAACCTACGTATGCAAGATATTCTTGTGCATGTGTTTGCGTCTTATTGACTTGCTCATGGGAACAATAAACATGATGCTGAATAATGCAAATATTGAGGCTTGATGTTTTATGCTTTGAATACTCACTGACATATTCACTTTCCCTTTGGCATGCAATACACTTCAACACAACAACTCAATCGGCAAAGAAGAAGAACATTCTGATAACAACTTGATATGCTTTAAAAACACAAATACAGATGGCAAGACTATGGCCCGTACGCTCCTGGGCAACATCCTGATTAGCCAATGTGAATAAAGACCATGATCCCTGGACGTTGGTGAAAGATGTCACATAAAGGCATTTTATAATGTTTTTGGCAAGTATATGATGATACTTTTCAATTCAGAGAGCAGATGACAGGAATATGGCCTGTAAACTCCTGGGCAACATCTTGATGAATCACTGTGAATGCACACCATGTTCCATGTATGTCGGTGAAAGATGTCACAAAATAAATGCTCTTTATACTGTTTCTGACAACTATATGACAATAATTTTCAAAAGTTTACAACTTTCTTAATCTGAAGATAATTTTGTTAAATTTTCACTTGAATTTCAATCAGCCTGATTCTACTTGTCAGTTGTGTCTTCCTTTAAAAGTAGAATGCTTATTTTTTTCAGTTTGTTTAAAATATTAAATTTGGTTACAAAACAATCTGATGTTATGTCACAGCATGGAGGATGAGTCATAGTGCTCGTAGGCAAGGTCCACGACCTGCTCGGCTTTATCACCGGTCAGAAATACATTCATAACGCGGCGGATTGCACTCAGTAGAAATCACCTAGGGCTCTTACTCAGGATAACCTTGAAGATTCGGTTTATTGGAAAAAAAGTTATTCCCAAAAGTTTCTATTTCGTTGTCGACACAAACACAAATGGCTTTCCCTTCACCGGAGAAAAACAAGTAGATGGTATTATCCAAGGAAAGACATGCAGGTTGGCATTTTGTAGGATTTACATTTCATATTGGCAGGATTGCTCCATATCTCTTGTGGACTACAATTCTTCCTCACAAGCTTTCTCATTGCATTGCAAATGTTGCCGTCAAGCTACTCTGAGAATACGGCCTTTCACGTCCAATTCCCAGATCCAAAATAAATCTAGTCACTAGTGTTCAATTAGTTTGTGGTGAAGAATTATTCATGGCAATGGCAGCATTTCAAACAAAGACATTGCTAGGGATTGCTCAGCAAATTCCTCAAGAAGAAATTCTTCTCATCAGATATATATCAACCCAATATAAAAAAAGTCATGTTCAAAACATCTTAGCAAAACAAGTAATAAAATTCTTTGCATTACCATTACATCATCTAAAGAAGATATAATATTGATATTTATGGATTGGGGTATCAAATGATCAAAGACCAATTTCAGGAATTATGAAAGACATATTCACAAAACAAAATGAAAATTACATTCAATTTTAATAGTTGCATGCCTTATTTGTGCTGCAAACAGTTTTCTCATAAAATAAAATGTCTGTTTGATGTTTGCCGCCATTTCAAGGTACATGTACTATTCATAATTTTCATCATAATTCAAGCTATAATACAAAGCAATTTAAAATTGTCAACTGACTGTGGATATCCGAGCACAAAAATCCAAGAAAGACAATGATTGATACAGTATTCGTCATAGTGATGGGATTTAAAGATCACACTTTATGTAAGTGGATCACCAAAATGATATCCAAAATTGCTATTTTTCTGGAATGGATAGATGTGCGTCTCGTCAATCACGCCCATAGTCTGGGAGAAGAGAGGGGAATCGTGTCTGTCTGGCATCGCTTTGATCTGGGTGTACCTCTATCACAGAATTGGTGCTTTCCTTCCTTATGTCTGGTTTTTATAAATGTACCTGGGGCCATAGTCATGAAAATTTGATGGCCTGGCTGGTTGATAGAAATTCATTAAGCTGAATGCACTTTACCAACTTGTATGGCTTCAGCACGCTTTCATGAATATAGTCTCTGACATCTGCAGTAACAGCACAATACATGAACATGCATATTTGCAAAGATGTCATTAGGAGAGAAGTAATTTAGTGACATTTACAATTTAGAGTATATATATGTGTGATGTTACATGAGCTCATCGACAGGGTACTTTGGACAAGGTGTTTTACTCTTGTTTGTCCCTCTCAACCCAAGTGTAGTAAATGAGTCCCTACCATTTAATTTCTGATCTAATTAGATACCCTAATACTGAAAATGTGTATGTGGCTAATAGGAGGCTGGTGTAACTAGTGAAGGTAAATCTAAAGTAGTTTTCAATTTGTGCAAAATTATGATATTTTTTTTTACCCATTATTCTTTTTTAAGTGGGAGATCATGATCTTAACCTGTTTTGTACTGAGCCTGTATATACACAGGCTGGCTTTTTTCCACTCAGATACTAAGCAGCACGATTCCCATGTAATCTGCTGTTCCATGGCAAATGTTGATATTCTAACTGGACCAGGGTTCACAAAGCAGGCAAATCTCACCGTGAGGAATCGGTTAAAGCAAGAATGTATAAGTTACTCTTTTCTTTATGTTAATTAGTCAATTATTTTTGTAATTTAAGATGCAAATGTTAATTAGTCACCTATTTTTAAAATTTAGGATGTAATTTGATCTTTATTCACTTAAACTGTATGATATGATGTACACGGTATGTAGATAAACAAGTAAAAGTCAAATGTAAATCTAATTCCTTTCCATGCAAAGCGCATTGAGAATTCCTTCGGTTTTGAAATGCGCTATATACGAAACATTAATTATTATTATCATTATAGTACCATATGCAATGTTGCACCTAATGTCCAACTGACTTAATTTTGTACATAGTCATGCAATTTCCAATGGTCTTCTTGCTTCTTATTTAGGGCCTCCTATTAAACGACATTACGATTACATGCAAACCTCATGATCATTACAATTAAGCCCTAAATCTCGCTTCAAATGTCGATATGAATTCTTGTTTGACGTCCATCTCTGGAAGCTGGCATCTCGCTCCGTAAGCGCCCATTCATCTTCTATCAGATTACTCCTGGCTAAGTGCTTTTCCACACATCAAGGGAAGTACAAATTACAGTCAGATAGAAGAATCATGCAGAGCTGTGCAAATTTCCAGAGAATCTATCAGCAAATTTAATAAAAAAATCCACTGCATCACTTTACGGAATATGCACATTTAAATTTTCCCCGCCGGATTGGATATTTTGACTGATATATCCACAGTTTTCTGCTTCTGGCTCACTGCTTTAAGTGCTTTTCATGCTGCACTTGTAATTTGCAGCTTTCTCAATAGAGCTTGGCCGGAACGGAAAGGCATCTGAAGTCCAAACAATACCGTCGGGTCACATGTATGAAATCCAACCTGGTATTTTATTGATTGGTTTCTGCATCTATGTTTGTATTATTTACCCAGCATAGCTTCCACATAATGGTTGATCCGTGTGGCTCCGAGAGTTCTTCTCCGTACCTACATTATTGATGCACTGAAACTTGCTTCAATGATCAGCTGTACAGAAAGACCACCTGGCTATAAAGACTTTAATTGCAGTTTCCCTTCAAAAATTTCTGATTGAAACCAGTACTGAAGTAACCTGTACATATACAGTTGAGGCCAGAAGTTTACATACACCCAGGAAATTCAAGGAAAAGTTGGCACTTGCCACACGACATAAAATTTACTGTACCTTATAAAATATTTGTGGTGTCATGACGAATTTGATATCAAACAAATGAGTACGTCATACCCCTTCATCACATTGATTTGTTATCAGGAGCTGAAAAATATTTAGGTGTAATTTTTCCCCAGAAAATCTTCATATTTTAGACAAATTAAAAATTAAAACTTTACAAAAATATTTCCTATTTGGGCTAGTTACTTCTCAACACAAACATTTCAGATTACAATTTTTTGTTTAGTGACATATCATGATGGAAAATGTAATATATATCATAGATTTGACATTGATATATTTCTATGAAACGATGTTTGAAAATACAATAACAAACAATAGAATACATTTGGAATGTATATTATTCTTTTTCTTCGAAGAAAATTCCAACTGAAATATAATTTAATCCCAACAACATTCCAATCATGTGAAAGAACTTGATACGCTCTTTCATTTGATACCAAATTCGTCATTGAAGTATTTATATTTCTGAAGATATAGCACATTTTACCATGTTTGGCACATGCACAAATTTGAATTCCATGCGTGTATGTAAACTTTTGGCCTCAACTGTATATAAAGACCAGCTGCCTATAAAGGCCACATTTCTTATGTCGTTTGAGCAGTCTGTAGAGACAGGTTTTATTGTGCACCTCATGTTCTTGGTTCTAGGTTTGATACCTTGGAGGTAACATATAGACAGTTGCATTCATGTCTAACAAAAGTGCTTGATAATTTAATAATTAATTTCTTGCTTATTATTACTGTCTTATAATTGTATATGTGTTTCTGTTTATGTGTAACTTGTTTGATGTCACAATGCTCATTTGTATCAATGTATCATCTTTGTAAACCAGCGAAAGTGAAATTTCCAATTGGACAATAAATTGCAATATCAATAAATGCCTTTGTTTGTTTGGAATAGCTATGACAGAAATTTATGTAAGAGCTGGTCTCTTTCACTATCCATTCTTTCAATGATGATGTGAGCCTTATATGATGTCAATGTTATATCTAACTAGCACATTGACATGATTATCAAGGTTATGTTTGTTGTTTGATGTACTCAGGGCCCCCCGACAGAATAGTGCTTTGCTAACTGATGGGGCTACCCCAGGAAAAGATGACGGAATAAATAAATTACAACACATAAGAACAAGAAAATAAAGGATAACACATCCATAACAAAACCACTAAAAAGGCCTAATGGACTAGAGCAAATACAGACGGATGAGACATATGTAGACGGGTGATTCTCAGGTTGGGAAGACCCTCCTTGCATACTACGAGACTTCTGCCTCGATGCCTTGAAGTAGGTTAACACATTCTGCAATAAACATGGAATCAATTCACCATCAAGTCTGCATCAGACCACCATCCACTCTAAGTTACATGAGCAAGGAGAATGTCACATACATATGCGCAACGTTGCCTACTTGGCAAATGACACAACGACGGGCGGATGCTAGTACTTTACCAGACTTTTCGCTCCATTCAGGACAGGGCCATTTTCCCTACGAGTTACAGAAATTTGGAAGACCCAGTATGACACTCCGTAGCTGGGAAGTGTAGTAGTTGGGAAGTGTTAATGTCACCATCCCTCAAGACAAGAAAAATCATGCATTGTAAAGATATAATAGTAAATATAATAGCAATGACGCAATATAATTTCCGGCATTTCGGTAGTTCCAGTATAAAGAACTACATGTATGTTACACAACTTGACAGGTAGTCATGAGTGTTATGCAACACAGCTGGTGATATGGCAGGTATATCTCAGGTATATGTGAAACAAAATATGTTCCCTGCTATTGGTCACAGCTGGTATGAAATTTGTGACTAATAAAACTACCACTATGTACATGATGCTGAAAGTTGTGCAGATACACATGGTGCATACACAATATATCATTAGCCATATTCATATTTATCATAATATCGCAATATTACTGATGCAAATTGGAGAGCAAATTTTTTTAGATCATTGAAAACACTATTCATATCTTTTGAAAAATATTTGCTACAATATTGCGGTATTGGATACTGGATATTGGATTTTGGATTTTGTGCATATATGTGAAGAGTGTTCACGATTTAGAAGTTTAAAGTGAATTGCATGTGAGAGCAAAGCCACGACCACAAAAGACGTTATTTTGCCGAACAATACAGCATCTAGGAGAATCACAAACCAGAGCGCAGTTGCACCTCAATGAACGGGTCGCTACAATTCTCCCTATTTTACAAATGCAGCTTATAAGATTCATTATATTCCACATACTAAGAATGTTGCTATATGATTGGTCAAGAGTTGATCACGTGATAAGGCGTAGTTTTTCCTATCAGATCACCTGAGAATAAAAGTTCGTTACACTCTAGGTGATAGTACTTTTTGGTTTCGTTGATCTCTTCACTCCTCACAGTCCTAACGCGTGATCAATTTTTTGAGTATGCGCGAAATAAAAGTGCGTTACACTCGGACTATCAGCTCCCACTAACGCGTCCAACCGCGCTTCATAATGCGCGTCCTAATTAACGCGCATCCTAACGCATGTTCCCCATAGCAGCGGCTCAGGGTTAGGTAGAGAAGTAAACATTACTTTTGTACGTCAAATTGTCATTTTTGGTATAGATAGTTGGTTTCAGATGTGGAATATAAAGCAAATAATCAACTTTTGGTTTCAGGCAATGAGACGAACTATCACTTCCTCGGCGATCTGAATGTATATAGCTACATCCAGATCGCCTCGGAAGTGATAGTTCATCCCATCACCTTCACAAAAGTTGATTATTTGTTTACTATCAGAAATGTTGAGGTACTATCCTAAAATTTTGAGTATTTAGCATGTTATTTGTGCAATTCCTGTTTCTCCTGCACAGCTATCGGTAGTGCATCTGCAAAATTGCGAAAAACAATGTGCTGATTTGCAGATATGTGCTCACTATTGATTAATTATGTTATCTCTGAAGGTTTCATAAAAGATCTATTCATGCTAACCCTTTAAAAGGTCAGAACAACTTCTCCAAATAACAAAAAAGAAATGTTAGAGTAAATATGGCAAAGTAATTTTTACCATGCAAAACATTATCCAATCATCCATTTAACCTTGACCTTTGACCTATGTGACCTTAATTTATTCAATCAATGCTACCAATCACTTTGTAGTAGAGACATACTAATTATTCCACATATATGGACATACAAGAGGAAGCTCACATTCTCAAGTATTACCTATGCACTTTACACTCCAGCTCAAAGGAATTGGCATAGGGAATGGGAAAGGGAAGAAAGGGAAGGAGCCGCAGTTTTCAACCGCGGTATATTTTGTCCAGTTCAGCATGAAACATAATGCATTAGCCTAAAAAACATCATGTTTCATGCTGAACTGGACAAAATATACCATGCTTTAAAACTACGGCTCCTTCCCTTTCTTCCCTTTCTCTTTCCCTATGCCAATTCCTTTGAGCTGTAGTGTATATGTGACTAATCATAAACTTGTGTATCGTGTACTCTAAAAAGTAATGACCCTAGGCCATGAGCCACCACAATTGACTTAATCAAATTTAGTTGAACTAAATTGAATTGAATTTCAAATTTAAAAATGGTCCACCAATACAATCTTATTTCTATATGTACGCATGAACGGCACCTAAAAGGAGAGTCCATTCAATGGTAGTACGGGCCAATACCGTCATATATGTGACTAATCAGCAACTCGTTGAGCCGCACAGTCTAAAAAGTAATTACTGGAGGCTACGAATCTCCACAATTGAGTTGATACATCACAAATTTATGAGGCATCCCCGAGCAGCGAAGGGGACCTTTATGTGGCGCACTGTTCCTCCCGCATCATCACAGCCGGATGCTACTCATATTTCACCGTGACGATCAAGCATGTCACGTAACCAGGCTACACAAAATTCTCATTAATCTTTAAACTGAATATCTCTCGGATCTCTGCACCGACAACAGCCTGATCTGCCTTTGATGTATTCAAACTCATGAAATCTGATGTACTATTCATACATGAAAGGAATAGAAAATTATTCATTGTCCTTGGATAATTCACCATTTCTCATAAATGGTGTAAATGAAATAAATTTCCGGATGTTTGGGCTTTATAACATCAATATGTATCCATATCACATTCTTTATGCCTCGGTAGCAGTATCTCTATCACATCCAAATTCTATCAGGCGGTATTTCGTCTGGAACAAAGAACATCTCAATACCACTATGTTCTGTTCTCATAGGATTTCTCTTGCCTCACACATTCCTATACCTTTCAAATTGATTATTCACGTACCTGTATGTAAGGTATCAATGGCATGCACAGAAAAAAAGGACCACTTTTTTCAGATGTCAGAATTCCCGGAATTGTGTTTTGCGATGTTCCTTCCCCCATGCCCTGAAGAAGTAGTTTCCATTCAGGTTAATCCATTGTGACGGAGTTGTCGTCAGCAACGCTCTGCTTATCGTGACAACCCATCTACCCCAGTACGTAGCCCTGACTCACATCATTGCATTTCACCATTGGCAAGTTTCTACATGTAATGTACACGCCATACACTGCAATTATCATTTTCATCGCGATTGTTCATATCAATTGTTGATTGCCATTTTGGATGAAAAGACATATACACAAAATGAAACGTAAAACCTGCAGATAAATTGTGTTTTAGCAGGAATCTAGTTGAAAGCACATGTAAGGTTTCACTGAAGCCTTGTTTGTACAAAGTAAAGGACATCTTTGACTGTAGCCGTTTCAGTAAATGATTATTACATCAATAAATTTAACTAGACACTTTGCATATCCGGTAATGTACATTGCATTTAGTGATTACATATTAAATATGATCAATCATTGGAGCCATGCACTGTGTTTGTACATACAAACTAAAGGATATTTTGGACTGCAGCCATTTAAAAAAAAATTTGTAATATCAATGAGCATTATGAGTTTTAGGCAGACAAAGGGCATCAATGTACATTGCAGTTACGCCAGTTAGTGATTACATATATTGAATATTTGAATGCAAGTATGAGTTTTTGAAAGCTTAGCTGGTAGGATTCAATCAAGCTCTCACTTTACATGGAGGCAGTTACGCGTTAGTAATGCAACGCACACAATCTCAATTTTGCTATTGATATATTTTCAAGTCCTCATTGCATAGTCGACTTGAGAAGCTGTATTCATACATGTTTGTTGTGAGTACATATGTGATGTTTGCCATCAGGAAACTAGATATTGGTTCTTGAACATGGTCTCCCCTTGTCAGGAATTCAAGCCTGATACAAGATTGACTGCAGTGTAAGGAATTGATGCCTGACACAATACGAGCATTGGAATTGTTGTTACTGGTAATACTGGAATACAGCAGTGAGCAGGCTGATTGTGTCTGCATTGAATGTAAATACTTCTGTCAATATCACGATTCATTAAATACTGTAATTTCCTAGCATTATGATTACAAATATGTCTACCAAAGCTGATGGATCACATACTAGGCGAGGAAATTTAAGTTTGGATTGAAAATTTACAGTAGGAACAAACATGTCCTTAAAACCACTGTGATCATCTTCTATGAAATATAACAGTTCTACTTTCATTTATTTTTGTATGACATTTTCTGTTTCTGCCACTTCATCTATCAGGAATGTTAGCATCTTTGCTCCCAAATCTACATGCTATCCCTACCTTTTTAAACACATTTTCTAACCACTCAGAAGTGATATAGACAATTCAGCCTTTAAACAAAGATTATTGGTCCTTTATGACCAACTTTCCAGCCTTCTTTAGGCATCTGTTGCGGATATCAGCATCTTAGAAAATTTGACAAGACCACTATTTCCCAATTAATCTCTAAAAGTCTTCATCCTTATGGGGCCACTGTCACATTTTACACTGGCAATGGTAGAACATACGAATCGTATGCAACATTGCTGTGTGTGGTACCAAAGAAGTTAAGTCCTTCTGCAGGCCTGTCATGTATACATGCTATTGTGCTGCATTATGTCGGGTACAAAAGGACTCATGTCTTCATGTGCCATACTGATCATGTTTTCTACATCAGGCTTTGCACAGCCAGACTGCCCTAATATGGCAAAAGGTAGGAACTAACAAAAGAGACTTTTCTTGTAAATGAGCAAAATGTGTCTTTCACTTGCATTGGCATCAGTGCAAAACCACATCAGGTCAGATTGAATATTTCGCAGCAAGATGAATATTTCTTGTCCAGATTTTGCCTGTATAGGGAATGCTGGGTACAATCAAAAAGTACCAATAACCCACATTTTAGTGCTTTGTCACTTGCTTCTTTTCGTCAGAGTAGGGCAGTGAAGTTTCCCTGTGAGTCCCTCAGATGTTGCACATGTAGGGTCATGATTTGATCATAAACCTCACAGTCCTAAATTACAAAATCAATTTCTTCTTTTTCTGAAAAGGTGCTATCTCTCTTCTGTCCTTTTTTTTCATGTATTTTTATAATTTTGTTTGTACATTCATTTTGCTGGGCAAACCGAAATAAGAATACTTAATAAATAGCATGTGTATAATTGCAATCACTTTTTTTTTGTGGTTTTCCAATGCTGTGAAGTGTATTTTTACCTTTTTTTTCAAGAGCTAGAGCCTTTTTCAAACTTTTTGTCATGTCCTTGATTTAGAATAAGAACATTTTTCAAATTGTTTTTCATGTCCTAAAATACCAATGCATTTAAAGATACAGTGTATACTGGTATATTTTTTTATTGTCTAACTTTCATTTATAGTTCAAACAGGAAGTATCCAAAACCCATATTTTACCCATATTTTAAAAAAGAAAGACCTAGATGTACTAAAACAAAAATGCATTATAAAATATTGTTATGATTTTCCAGCTTTCATAGTCAACCATTAAGTATACTGAAAAAATGTTTTCTCAAAAACTGGGTTAACCATATCATGTAGGACTCACCCAATGTAGTCTGAATATCCACTCAGCCAACAATGGCTAGCAATCCTCCTGAGAGATATCTGATTAAGATGTAGATCTATCTGGGGAGACTCCTTGGTAATATTCCTCTCTTCCAGCCAGAGAAACACGCCCGGGGGCAGACATATGATCCCTTTCTTCGTTTGTCTCTGGAGGTTGGGTTATAATCACGGCTCTGACAAAAAACCCCAGCAAAGGGGCAGTGGGTTGGCTGCCTGTCTGCGACACTCGCCAATAATCTCGCTAACAACCGCACTGGCTGGAGGTCGAACTGCAACTGTGCTTGGTAGACCTTATCCACGGCTAGGTGAGGGATGGGGGGCATGCAGGGGAGAGAGGGAGAGAGTGAGAGAGGCTTGGTGATAGAGATGTGTAGTGGAGAGCAAGTTGGTGACAGAGAGAGAGAGGGCGTACGGACATAACTGGCTGTGCAGAGCACCGACACTACCAACTCGTAACTGCCGCCGCAGTAATGAACATCCCTCCAGATCAGGTCGTCGTGGCAACGTGCCACGTAACACGAGCGTAGGGATGAAGGGAAGAGGTTATTCCTCTCACTCTCTTGCCTTGATACGTCTCATACCGAAGCCCTACAATCGGACAATTATTGTTGTTATTGGACGCTGAATTCTTGTCAGAAATCGGAGGAGTAACTGATAATGAATACAATTGCATTTCCTCCCCATAATGCAATTTTCTTTCTCCCGCATCTCTGAGGAAGATCAGCAAACGAACCCGCATTTTAAGCAGATTGTTAGAAGGCCATGCTCCCTATTATTGGTATTCATTTCATGCATAGATCCACAGCATCTACAAATGCATGGTATTATATCCACTGTAAGGAAACATCTAGCTACAGTTCTCGTCACAGATCTTGTTTCATGTAAAGGTTACATACACATGTACATTCTGCGCAATATATTTTGTCCAGTTCAGCATGAAACACGATGCTTTAGCCTAAAAAGCATCGTGTTTCATGCTGACCTGGACAAAATATACTGCGGTTTAAAACTGCGCCTCCTTCCCTTTCTTGCATTTCCCTTTCCCTATGCCAATTCCTTTGAGCTGGAATGTACCTGCAGTTCTTGACAAAGATCTTGTTTCATATAAAGTTTACATACATGTATTTATTCTGTGCATTGGGTGGAAAACAGAATTTCACCAACATTTCTTAGTCATTCTTTTGATAGTCCTTGTGAATGGAAACCATATTTTCCACAAATGAATATATGCTCTGCAAACCACACATGATAACACTGCTCTATCTGAGCAGATGTAGCCTTATGCAAACAATTTCTGAATCTAAATGAATACTGAGCTCCATCTTGGCAGATATACAAATATACTATGCACACAACTTACCTTTCTGTGAAGCAGAACATAGTGGCATGGTGTGTCTCTCCATACCTGTTTGCGCTTTAGCAACACACCTTATCCCTAGATACAAATAAAACACATCTTATCCCTAGATACAAATAAAACACACCTTATTCCTAGATACAAATAACAATGCTGCAAGATCTTTGCAGACACTATAATGTGCTGCTAGATCTTTGCAGATCTTAATATACTGCTTAATCTTGGCACATAGTTCAATAAACTGCGAAGTCTTTGCAGATATATCAATATACTGCTAAATCACTGCAGATATATAATATACTCATCTTTGCAGAAATATTAATATACTGCTTAATCTTGGCACATAGTTCAATAAACTACTAAATCTTTGCAGATATATACTGCTAAATCACTGCAGATATATAATATATTCATCTTTGCAGAAATCTTAACATACTGCTTAATCTTGGCACATATTTCAATGAACTACTAAATCTTTGCAGATATATTAATATGCTGCTAAATCACTGCAGATATATGATATACTCATCTTTGCAGATATCTTAATATATACTGCTTAATATTGGCACATATTTCAATAAACTACTAAATCTTTGCAGATATATCAATATACTGCTAAATCACTGCAGATATATGATATATTCATCTTTGCAGATATCTTAATATATACTGCTTAATATTGGCACATATTTCAATAAACTACTAAATCTTTGCAGATATATCAATATACTGCTAAATCACTGCAGATATCTAATATACTCATCTTTGCAGATATCTTAATAACTTAATCTTGACACATATTTCAATAAACTACTAAATCTTTGCAGATATATTAATGTACTGCTAAATCACTGCAGATATATAATATACTCATCTTTGCAGAAACCTTAATATACTGCTAAATCAATGCAGATATCTAAACATACTGCTTTTCGCAGGAGAATGAATACAATTGCTGATGGATTAAAAACATCACAAACACAGCTTGCTACTTTACGCATGGTGATGAGATTTGTGCAAATACACATGCTACACACATGCATAATGTCATAGATACCTTTAATGTACGTGTGGGATGTATAAAAATCCCAGTAGCAACTGGTTTAATCTTTTATTTTATACCAGACAAAATGGGGCTCTACAGGGTTTGAGTCTATTACTTGTGAATAGATATGCATGTGATACAAAAAGAATTAAAGTTGTAACCATGGTCCAGTAATAAAAACAATTCTTAAACAAAAAGACACTCAATAGTGACTTTTTTTGATATTGAACTCCTGTGAGTGTGTATTAGGTACCCACGCACAGGACTGAACTACCAACCAACAAACAGTATCAGGAGTTAGAAAAAGATACCCTCTAGGGGAAACTCTACCTGGTTGCAATTTGTAGCAATTTGTTGCCATTTATCACAATTTGTTCTGCATTTTGTGAAGGGGTTTGCAGTACATTTGTTCTTTGGCGCTAAGGTCTATGACCCTGTGTGTGCCAGAGATACTGGTGCTCTATGGGATTTGTGTGTATTAGTTGACGCGCAAACTCCCACATGTCACAAACAGGGTGTAAATCACTTGCATTCTGATATATCTTGAAAAAAAGGATTTCCCTGCGCTGTGCATACAGCATACCTATACATTTACCACTCTACAAGTGAAAATGTCTGGGGTGATTGACTATATATTGTGTATGCCCCACTGATCCATTTTAGCACACGTAATACACATAATTCTCATAGAACAGCTGGGATATCAATTATCTGCAGAGAAATTATTCAATCAAATTAGTAAAACAGCCTCTGATAAATGCACCTCTTTATCATTCTGGCATGTGTTCCTAATTACGGCTCACCACGTGGTTCATCATCGACACTAAACTCCTTCCAGATTCCACCGTTCATTCATCATGTAACTCAATATATAGGTCATGGCACAGATGACCCACCAGGCTGAAAGACAATTTACTCTTACTGGTTGTAACCCAATATTCATATTTTCAGGAAAATATGTAATCAAGAAACAAACCTATGATCTGTTGCACAGACATTTCAGGTAAGTAAATATGTCATTTCTCCAAACATGCAATCTTATGAAGATATGAACACAATACTGTTGTGAAACTAAGGCTCTAACAATTTTTTCTTCACCCGCACACTCACTACAACCTTGCAGAGTCCTTCATAGTCACACCAATAACATCATTTTTACTCACGCTATGAACTCAAGAGAGACTGCATTTCATCTTTCTCCTCCACTGAAGTCACCCTCAAACAACCCGGTCAACAATATGAATTTAAGTCATTTCGCAACACTACCGTAATCAATACAGCCACATGCTGGAGACCTCTCATAACGCCAAAGAAAGCCTCACAAGAAAAACTTGGTCATCTATTCAAATTGTGTCCGTCATTCTCACGTATGGCAAGACGAGCCTTTCATTGATAACTCCACATTTAGGTCATGGCACCAATCATCCGACAGACTGGAAACTAATCTTCCCCTCCCGGTTTATCAATATCCATCAATAGATGTGGCCATTGCTGGTAGACCTTGCAATGCCGTCAATGTCCTACAATACAGACAATAAGTTCCAGAGCTAGCGGTAACGGGTACCCGCTAACCGTTTGCGAGATTTTTACCGGGAAATGAAACCAAATCTAGCGGTATTTTTACCGGGAAAAGTGCAGGCCTCACAGGAAATTTAGCGGGTATACAAAATATTCCCGGGATTCTGTCAGGATACCGGGATATCTTCCCGCAAAAATCCCGGTACCTACCGTGAAATGTATCAACTTAGAGCGCGTGGTATTCAGCTGCTTGCGCCGAGTGCGCGCATGCTTCGTCGAGTGCGCGATGCTTGCTGCTTTTCAAGGACTAGCGATAGATTGCCATTGTGACGTAAGGGCCACTAAAAGGTTAAAGTATAAAAGAAAGTCTACCCACCAAAAGAAAATGCAAAATATAAAAACTGCCGACGATAACTTTTAATATATCCAGGAAGCTATCGGCAATGCTCGAAGAGGCCTGTGTGTATACCGCGGGTACATGTGTGTGTATGTGTGTGTGTGTACATGTCATCAAATCACGGAGCACTACGAAGTGTGAACGTTAAGAACATCACAGCTCATCGCCGGCCTCAATATCTGCAAGGGTATTGCTAGAATGAGACTTTGTGAACATGAGCAATGCCTTAATAATTTTACTGAGGAGTGAAACTTTGTTCAAATGAACAATAAATGCCAAAGGGACCAGAGGGGATAAGGATACATGTATTCGTCTCATTTCTCCACAAAATTATAAAGCGTGATCGCGGGTAGGGGGGGGGGGGGTCGTTTCTCACCCGTCAGATATGAATCCCGCTGCTGTCTAGTTCCGTATAATGGTCAAAACGATGGTCGACGGTTCGTTTCTTACCCATCAGACATGAATCCCTCTACATTTTAGTTCCGTATGAGGGTCAAAACGATGATCGGGGGCTCGCTTTACACCCGTCAGACATGAATCCCTCTACATTTTAGTTCCGTATGAGGGTCAAAACGATGATCGGGGGTTCGTTTTTCACCCGTCAGACATGAATCCCTCTACATTTTAGTTCCGTATGATGGTCAAAACGATGGTCGGGGTTCGTTTCTTACCCATCAGACATGAATCCCTCTACATTTTAATTCCGTATGAGGGTCAAAACGATGATCGGGGGTTCGTTTTTCAGCCGTCAGACGTGAATCCCTCTACATTTTAGTTCCGTATGAGGGTCAAAACGATGATCGGGGGTTCGTTTCTTACCCATCAGACATGAATCCCTCTACATTTTAGTTCCGTATGAGGGTCAAAACGATGATCGGGGGTTCGTTTTACACCCGTCAGACGTGAATCCCTCTACATTTTAGTTCCGTATTTATGAGGGTCAAAACGATGGTCGGGGTTCGTTTCTTACCCATCAGACATGAATCCTTCTACTATTTAGTTTCGTATAATGGTCAAAACGATGGTCTGGGGTTCCTTTCTTACCCATCAGACATGAATCCCTCTCTATTTAGTTCCGTATAAGGGTCAAAACGATGGTTGCGACTTCGTTTTTCACCCGTCAGACATGAATACCGCTATTTATTTCTGTATGAGGGTCAAAACGATGATCGGGGGTTCGTTTTACACCCGTCAGACGTGAATCCCTCTACATTTTAGTTCCGTATTTATGAGGGTCAAAACGATGGTCGGGGTTCGTTTCTTACCCATCAGACATGAATCCTTCTACTATTTAGTTTCGTATAATGGTCAAAACGATGGTCTGGGGTTCCTTTCTTACCCATCAGACATGAATCCCTCTCTATTTAGTTCCGTATAAGGGTCAAAACGATGGTTGCGACTTCGTTTTTCACCCGTCAGACATGAATACCGCTATTTATTTCTGTATAATGGTCAAAACGATGATCGGGGGTTCGTTTTTCACCCATCAGACATAAATCCCTCTACATTTTAGTTCCGTATAATGGTCAAAACGATGGTCGGGCTTCGTTTCTTACCCATCAGACATGAATCCTTCTACATTTTAGTTCCGTATGAGGGTCAAAACGATGGTCGGGGGTTCGTTTCTTACCCATCAGACATGAATCCCGGTACTATTTAGTTCCGTATGATGGTCAAAGCGATGGTCGAGGTTCGTTTCTTACCCATCAAACATGCATCCCTCTACTATTTAGTTCCGTATAATGGTAAAAACGATGGTCGGGGGTTCGTTTCTTACCCATCAGACATGCATCCCTCTACTATTTAGTTCCGTATAATGGTAAAAACGATGGTCGGGGGTTCGTTTCTTACCCATCAGACATGCATCCCTCTACTATTTAGTTCCGTATAATGGTAAAAACGATGGTCGGGGGTTCGTTTCTTACCCATCAGACATGAATCCCTCTACTATTTAGTTCCGTATAAAGGTCAAAACGATGGTTAGGAGTTCGTTTTTCATCCGTCAGACATGAATACCTCTACTATTTATTTCTGTATAATGGTCAAAACGATGATCGGGGGTTTGTCTCTTACCCATCAGGCATGAATCCTTCTACATTTTAGTTCCGTATGTGGGTCAAAACGATGATCGGGGGTTCGTTTTTCACCCGTCAGACATTCCCCCTAAGTTAGTTCCGTATGAGGGTCAAAACGATGATCGGGGGTTCGTTTTTCACCCGTCAGACATGAATCCCTCTACATGTTAGTTCCGTATGAGGGTCAAAACGATGATCGGGGGTGCGTTTTTCACCCGTCAGACATGAATCCCTCTACATTTTAGTTCCGTATGAGGGTCAAACGATGATCGGGGGTTCGTTTTTCACCCGTCAGACATGAATCCCTCTACATTTTAGTTCCGTATGAGGGTCAAAACGATGATCGGGGGTTCGTTTCTTACCCATCAGACATGAATCCCTGTACTATTTAGTTCCGTCTAATGGTCAAAACGATGGTCGGGAGTTCGTTTCTTACCCATCAGACATGAGGTATAAGAATACATGTATTCGTCTCATTCCTCCGCAAATATAATACAGCATTATCTTTCATTTTGACCAAAGTCTCATCCCTTCGCAAATATAATAAAGCGTTATCTTTCATTTTAGCAAAGTCTCATTCTTCCGCAAATATATAAAGCGTCATCTTTCTTTTTAGCAAAGTCTCATTCTTCCGCAAATATATAAAGCGTCATCTTTCTTTTCAACAAAGCCTCATTCCTCCGCAAATATAATAAAGTGTTATCTTTCATTTTGACGAAAGTCTCATTCCTCCGCAAATATATAAAGCGTCATCTTTCTTTTTAATAAAGTCTCATTCCTCCGCAAATATAATAAAGCGTTATCTTTCATTTTAGCAAAGTCTCATTCTTCCGCAAATATATAAAGCGTCATCTTTCTTTTTAGCAAAGTCTCATTCTTCCGCAAATATATAAAGCGTCATCTTTCTTTTCAACAAAGCCTCATTCCTCCGCAAATATAATAAAGTGTTATCTTTCATTTTGACGAAAGTCTCATTCCTCCGCAAATATATAAAGCGTCATCTTTCTTTTTAATAAAGTCTCATTCCTCCGCAAATATAATAAAGCGTTATCTTTCATTTTAGCAAAGTCTCATTCCTCCGGAAATAAATAAAGCGTTTTCTTTCTTTTTAACAAAGTCTCATTCCTCCGCAAATATAATAAAGCGTTATCTTTCTTTTTAACAAAGTCTCATTCCTCCGCAAATATAATAAAGCGTTATCTTTCATTTTGACGAAAGTCTCATTCTTCCGCAAATATATAAAGCGTCATCTTTCTTTTTAACAAAGTCTCATTCTTCCGAAAATATATAAAGGTTTATCTTTCATTTTAAGCAAAATATCATTCCTCCGGAAATTAATAAAGCGTTTTCTTTCTTTTTAACAAAGTCTCATTCCTCCGCAAATATATAAAGCGTTATCTTTCATTTTAGCAAAGTCTCATTCTTCCGCAAATATATAAAGCGTCATCTTTCTTTTCAACAAAGTCTCATTCCTCCGCAAATATAATAAAGTGTTATCTTTCATTTTGACGAAAGTCTCATTCCTCCGCAAATATATAAAGCGTCATCTTTCTTTTTAACAAAGTCTCATTCCTCCGCAAATATAATAAAGCGTTATCTTTCATTTTAGCAAAGTCTCATTCTTCCGCAAATATATAAAGCGTCATCTTTCTTTTTAACAAAGTCTCATTCCTCCGCAAATATATAAAGCGTCATCTTTCTTTTGAACAAAGTCTCATTCTTTCGCAAATATATAAAGCGTTATCTTTCATTTTAAGCAAAGTATCATTCCTCCGGAAATAAATAAAGCGTTTTCTTTCTTTTTAACACAGTTTCATTCCTCCGCAAATATATAAAGCGTTATCTTTTATTTTTAGTAAAGTCTCATTCTTGTGCAAATATAATAAAGCGTTATCTTTCATGTTTAACAAAGTCTCATTCCTCCGCAAATATATACAGCGTTATCTTTCATTTTAAGCAAAGTTTCATTCCTCCGCAAAAAAAGTAAAGCGTTATCTTTCATTTTAGCAAAGTCTCATTCCTCCGCAAATATAATAAAGCCCAACTTTGATTTTAAGCAAAGTCTCATTCCTCCGCAAATAGAGTGAAGCGTTATCTTTATATAATAAAACATTATCTTTCATTTTGAGCAAAGTCTTATTCTTCCGCAAACAAATACAGCGTTAACTTTCATTTCAGCAAGGTCTCATTCCTCCACAAATATATACAGCGTTATCTTTCATTTTAGCAAAGTCTCATTCCTGTGCTAATATAATAAAGCGTTACCTTTCAGCAAAGTCTCATTCTTCCGCAAATATATAAAGCGTTATCTTTCATTTTAGCACAGTCTCATTCCTCCGCAAATATATAAAGCGTTATCTTTCATGTAAGCAAAGTCTCATTCCTCCGCAAATGTAATAAAGCGTCATCTTTTATTTTTAACAAAGTATCATTCCTCCGCAAATATGGAGAAGCGTTATCTATCATTTAAAAAAGTATCATTCCTCGGCAAATGTAATAAAGCCTTATCTTTCATTTTAAGCAAAGTTTCATTCCTCCGCAAAAATAGTAAAGCGTTATCTTTTATTTTAGCAAAGTCTCATTCCTCCGCAAATATAATAAAGCGTTATCTTTCATTTTAGCAAAGTCTCATTCCTCCACAAATATAATAAAATGACCGATACAAGGTTACCCTTTATTTCTACATTGAAAGTAGGCCTTACCTTTTAGTTCTTCATCTCCAACGATGCGCGCATACCTCCCGGCTCCCGGGAGGTTTGCGCGCATCGTTGTGACCGCGCGCGCGCAGTGTCTGGCTTGCCTCGTGACCTCCTTTCTTTTTTACCGGGATAAATTATGTTCAGCCGATACTGGAGCTGATATCTAGCGGTATTTTTTCCCGTAATATTCTACCGGGTAGTGGGTCATTGTAGCGGTATTTAAGTGCAAAAAGAGCGAGAAATTTACCGGGAAAATTTCAGAAAGTTCCGGGAAAAAATCCCACTACCGCGAGATTGGCACCAGAACAAAATATCCGTATTGTACATAACCTAACCTAATGCCAGGGTAAATATGTGCAATGGAACGATATTGATTGAAGTAGTATAGGTTGAACTCGATCTGTAAAAGACATCACCTCTCCAAGAAATGCCAGGAAAGTGATCTGATGAGTCACCTCAAGGCATGCAAAATACCTGCAGTTTTTAGTTACAAAATTATGCTCAATTAATACCCATTTCACCTCAAAACTTGTATTATCCATCCCTCTCTTCCATCCTATCAAGACCAGGCAAACATTCAGATGAACTTTCCACATTTTATAGGGTAGAGCAAGAAAACTATTAAAAGCTAGCATCTTCTGTTGATTTCAAGCTGCTTATTTTCTATCATAGTTTTACCTGTTCTTTAGTAAGCCCGTTTATATGCGGGATGGCTCTTTTCCTCTCAGATACTAAGCAGGATGGATCCTATGCAATATGCTGTTCAGACAATCGATAACAGGGTATGAATAAACTTCAAATTCTTTATAGGACACGATCAAGCCATACCCCTTTGATTACTGCAGTTCCATGGCAAAGTTTGACGTCCTTACTGGATCTGGGTTCACAAAGCCAGAAAACCTAACCTTGAGCAATGGGTTAAGAGACATTAGGTGACTAGATCTAGCACTTTGTGCTGGGATGTATCAGAATGCAGGCAAATCGCTGTGTGCGTCTACACATGTCCGGCCGCCAATAAGCCTGGCTCACCATTTCTTCTTGGGAGCATCTCCGGTTACCACATTCCCCATGTAACTTGAAGCTGGAGTGTCATCTAGACATTGGAGACTGAAGTTCAAGATGTGTGTGATTGTGGCAAGTTGGAACATGGCCTGCAGACACAAACAGTTCTTCTTGTTAACAAACAAGGTGATGAAGACATCGGGCTCGTTCACACTACAGCAAGATCATGGAACAGTCTCTCTTGAGATTATACTAAAACCATTCCAGCATGTCTCAGGTTCTAATGACATACTGGGCATATGACTCCTCTGTCAGACCAAACACTACAGCAAGATCAGGGAACAGTCTCCCAGGAGATTATAAGCAGGTGTGAAGGCAACCAGCTCCTCCTTCAAAACCATTCCAGCATGTCTCAGGTTCTAATGACACACTGGGCATATGACTCCTCTGATCAGACCAAATACTGTATATCTGTGGCATTGCTTTGCTTGAACTTATGCGCGATGTAACAAAGAGCACTTTTGAGCTGGTAATACATGGAGAGTGTAAAGAGCAGGGTTTTCTCAAGCATGGGAGTGAGGGGTGTGAAAGGGGTCATCAGACACATAGAGAGGTATGGTGTAAGGGAGGGGAGTGTTCAGACCTTCATATGTCGTTCAGGGGTGAGAAAGGGGTCATCAGACACATAGAGAGGCATAGTGTAAGGGAGGGGAGTGTTCAGACGTTCATATGTCGTTTAGGGGTGAGAAAGGTGACATCAGGCACAGACAGAGGCATAGTGTAAGGGCGGGGAGTGTTCAGACATTTATATGTCGTTCAGGGGTGAGAAAGGTGACATCAGGCACACACAGAGGCATAGTGTAAGGGAGGGGAGTGTTCAGACATTCATATGTGATTTCAACTTTCTTATTGTCCACTGTAATGATGCAAATCCCTGTTGATGTTTATTCGTCACTGACCTGTATGTTATGGTTTTTATTTATGTTGTGTTAAATTTTAAAGCAGGGATCCCTGGAAGAAAAATGCTGAACCAATGAAGGGGCTACCCTGGGTAAAAAATATAAATAAAAAATTAAGAAGACAAACATATGTTGTGCTGGCCACATGAGAAATGTTGGAACTCAGTTCAATGCAAGCAAAATCATATAAATGTATAACGACAATCTGTTGAGCAAAATGCCTCAATTTGGAATTACTTCATTGTTGTGGACCCCGACCCACATGCTGTCTCTTTCTGTTATCTGTATTCTATTGTATTATGTCCTTGTTTTGTTATCCATGTTTTCGTTGGCGTGATGTTGTTATAATGTTATTTCTATTGTCGAACAAATAATGATAACCTATATACTAGCCCAGTACATATTTTCTTTGTTGGCATTTTTTTTATATAAATTAATAAGATATGAATGAATAAATGAATGAATGAATGAATGAATGAATGAATGAATGAATGAATGAACACAAATCTTATCAGATAACACGATTGTGTAACAATGCAGTCAGGGGGTGTTGTACACCATATGGAACACTCTTGAGAAAGAGGTGCTGCCCTTACAAGAGCCCACTCAAGACTCAACGTTTACTTGGTGTGTTCCTACCATGAAGTGAACACAAGCACACAGCAATTGACCATGTTTGTAAACTTGCTCATTGGATGGGGGAATTCTACAATTAGTTTGTGTACATTGACCCCCCAACAGAGTGCGTTGACTTTCGTCATGTGGTCAAAAATCGTAGGGAGCTGAACAAATACTCACTCTGAAAATCAATGTCACTCAGAGTGAAAATGTCTTTCAGAAACCTGGGAGCAATCATGTGAGAGTTACGATGTTTTCTCCTCAGAGACGATATATGAAGAAGCATAAGGCATCAAAATGTACTTAAAGGGGAACCAAGTCTTCACAACAGATTGATGAATAAAGGAAAATAACTGCATTCCATTCCATGCCTAAATACACATGATCAGCAATAAACTAGAATGGAATTGTCAACAAATTAAAAAAAGACGATTATCGCCCCTAGTTGTAGTCAAACAATGAAAGTGTTGTAACAATCCTTTGAGTAAATATTTTACAGT
The DNA here is from genome assembly GCA_963669155.1 of Arbacia lixula. Taxonomy (NCBI): domain Eukaryota; kingdom Metazoa; phylum Echinodermata; class Echinoidea; order Arbacioida; family Arbaciidae; genus Arbacia; species Arbacia lixula. Next base: position 2,730,038 of record OZ022581.1, on the reverse strand, counting down.
AAACTTGGTTTTGAAGTTGGAGAGATGTGTCTTACAGTGGAATTGCTCACAACTTGTCTTTTCTTTTATCATCGTCTGTGTGTATTTGCATGATGTAGTAACATGTCCCACAATACACTGCATGTTACTATTGTGAATTGTCTGAAAGGAGAATACGCTGTAGATGACACCGTGGCTTCATCTGCGGCCCGCCACACACACGCACGCAGGAGTCTGACGAGGCAAGCTTTGTACGTGTCTTCCTCGGGCAGAGACAAAATGGCGCTTTCAATTAGCTCGGCAGCTGCTTTTAAATTGCTGCCTGAAAAACAGGAAAACAGAAGCCATATTTCTCATGACTATATTAGAAGAAAAAATCAATGGGAAGCCTGTTGAAAGGACTTTGGCACCCACATGGCTCTCGGTGTGTGGGACTGTTGTGGCATCAAATGATACACAATGCAAAAGATGCAAGTGTTAACACGATGTATCTCTATTTCCATATGTGGCATGCATTTTTATCACCCCCCCCCCCCCCCCTTTATGGACCTTTTCTTCACTTTTATGGATGGTTTACGAGAAAAGTTTGGTATAAAGGCTGTACAAACTATCTATTGATCTGGTTTATTTGAAAGTATATTTGACATGCTGGACACAAAATGACTATAAGCTCACTTAAAGAATTGGATTGATGTTTTTCCCCAAATTCGTTTACAATATGCTTTATATAATAGATGTATATTGACACCTATATGAGGAAAAGGCAGGCATGGTCATTTGCTCTTCAAACTGTGTGAATAGTAATAACTAACGCATGCTGACAGTATAATGCATTTCTTGATCATCAAATTCAATATTTGTTGAAGTAAAGATTCATGGAGGAATCACTGTATGTTATCATAAGTACGAGGCTTTGGCTGTGGTGATTCTGATAAATGATAGCACTTAGGAGGACATGTTTGTGTGCTTTCTACCTTGTTCTGCCTCCTTCTGTCATCATCAATGATGAATATGAGGCTCTCTGCGATCTGACTGCAAACTCAACACAGCTCCTTGTGGGGAGAAGGCGTCACCTACATTACTCTCAAGAAAACAAGCGGGATTAGAGCAGTGCGGATCATCTTAAAGCTGTTTCCATCATGACACTAATCCTACAATTTCCATCAACACTCCTTGACAGGGTCTTAACTACTGCTTAGAGTACGGAAGGGAGAGGAGTTCATTGCTCTTTATTCTCTTTCCATGGCATGTACACAGCAACATCCCAACACATGTCAGTGTTTGCTGTTTCATCCAGTACATTAACAGAAGTAAAGAAATATATACATGTAGTTTTCCCCATCTTTTGTAAATCATCAACTGGAAAATATCCTAATCTGGTGTTTCAGGAGAGAACTTGGAATTTGAAGAACAAGAATAAAACCACATGAATGTAATACCTCTCTTTATAGAATTTTAAAATGCAGTTTCATGACAGAAAACAACATTTACCTGAAAATATTTTTATAACATACATACAATTTGTATTCTGCATTGTATAAGTATATTGCATTTGTTATTTTGAATTGTGTACTGTTCCTCTCCCTCATGTATATCATTTATACCTTTTTCAAGAACTGCATACCATGTGTTTTCTATATGATGTTGGGATATTGCATTTGTTGTTATCTTGCAATAAGCACTGTTCCTCTCACTCATCTATATTATTTATTTCTCTTTCCGTAATTGCAAGAAAACTGGAGAAATTTGAGTGCCGGCCGTAGCCGCTTATGGCAAAAATGTCCACAAATATCACGTTGCTTCATTCAGCATTTCTGAGCAAACATCCTCCACGCAGTCAGCAGTGTCAGCTTACAACGTGAGTTGGAAGGAGAGGCAATATTACAGGGGTCTCTTATCCATGTCATGTTTCACAACCAGGCCACGGGGACGGAGTTCAACTCACCTTCTGGCGACAATAACCATACCATGAGTGGGCTGATGCCACTGTTATTAGAAGAGAATGTTTCACAATAAAGTGTTGGAATATGCTTTAGTGACATGTAATGCTCATCCACACTTAATAATTGATGTGGACATTGTTCTTGCTGAGGGGAACAAGAGTCCAGAGACTGATGTCAATATGCATGTACACGGCGACACAATCGGAACCGATGGAGGACTATGGTAGCATTACACATTTCTTTCTAGAATTCCACATTCAAATTTACTGAAATAATCATGATTAGCACACGCATAGATGAGGTCAGAAGCTACATAAAAGTTTGCCTCTAACAATATTATGCTTTTGAAACAATTATTAGCCATACCATTGAGGTAAGATAAAGTAATTTGGAATTTTAGGAAATGTCCATCAAAATATAGAGACAAGTGAAGGTTTCAATTTATCCCAGTATTATTTCCCATGTTTACTGAATATCAGCTTAAATAGAGCACATTGTTTTCAAATTAATGTCAAAGAGGGAGGAAATAGGGAGAAAAGAGGGAGGGGAGGGGGTAGGGTGAGGGGTATCTGGAAGGGAGGCCTGCTTACACACAGCAAAGCTTGTCGCTA